>OV050032.1:6489128-6969128 GCA_920105625.2 Clusia tigrina | reverse complement strand
ATGACCCCTATTTAATTCTACATGCATCGCATACTTACTCTATGCCTTGGAATAAATGTTTCTTACAAAAGCCCTTAAAACTCATGATTTTTCACTTAAAACTTTCACTTTCATCAATCAGGTGTTACGAGCAAATACATGAAGCTCAGTGTTTGCGAGTATATATGACTGTACGCAAACTTTCGTGACTTGGCAACTTATTGAGATTAGATTCGGTACGGAAAGCCAACGAAGGTTCAAAAACAGCTGATCAATTTGTTCAAGAAATCAAAGTCATAAGTATAAAAGTTAAAAATAGCTTTCGTACTCATGACTTTTGCTCAATAAATCAATAGCTGCATCAAACAGTACACATAAATAGAGATTATATCACTCAAAATTTTGTGAAATAAAAGTGAAGGCGATTTCACAAAAATTGGTGAGCGGCAAGGGGAAGGGGAAGGGGAAGATGCAATGCAACAATAATTTCGTTCGTCATGCGAGCTCTATTTATATATACTCTTTGGCTGCATTCTGTCAGCCCATCGGTTGTCTATCGGATGAGTGAAACAGCGCACTTTGTTTGTGAATGGGTCGCTACAAACATTTGTCATCTTATACATAAACAGCTGTTCTACAAACATCTGTATGTATAAGTGATGAGTACAGTAGCGAAGAAAATGGGTGCATTCTGGCAACCTATCGGTTGCCTATCGGGTGAGTGAAACAGCGCACTTTGTTTTAGATTGGCCCGCTACACAAATTTGTCACTTTATATGTAAGCATCTGTTCTACAAACAGCTGTGCTAAGTGTTGAGTACGGTAGCTAAGAAAATTTCCACTCAAAGAAATTACGTCCGCTCAGTCAGCTGATTGCAAAACATTCGGAAAATTCTGATCGGTTGGGTATCCGATGGGCTGCCAGAATGTAGCAAATATTCGCTGAAAGAATTGGCGACCGCTGAGTCAGCTAGCTGCAAAAAATTAGGATAATTCTAATTGGTTGCGCAACCGATGGGCTGCAGGAGTGCAGCTAATGTCATGCGTGGGGTAGGGGTGGGCCGGAGAGCCGCCGAAGAAGTAGGCCTCCAAGCACTCAGGCATTGATGCCCATTGTACGAAAATGTGTAATTAATTATGTCTGCGAGAGATGTGGAATGAGTACAAGCAACTAAGGCCTTCGGCTCGAAGAGAAAAAGGTTTAGAAAGAAGCATTATTGAGAATATGCCCGTGGCAGGATTCGAACACACGACTCCCAAGTGTGAGGTCTCATGTGAAAATTATATAATACATAAAGTAAATTCTTTAACAATGGGTTATAGTAAAAATACTATTTCTTTTCAATCCACGATTATTTTTTAATTAATTTATAACCCAGAGACGTGTAAATTGGATGGGTAAAATATTTCTGGGCATGGCAATCGAAAGGAGTTCTCTCGTTTAATTCTGTGAGCATTGAGAAAAGCTGTCAAATTGCCTGTGAATTGAAAACACCGCGCACGCGTGAATTGAAAACACACACACATACACACTCTCTCAAGCGAGTTTGCTGCGTTTGGCAACTAAAGTTTGTTTTGCAATTTTGATACAAATCTTTTGCGATTTTCTTTTCTCCTTATTAATTTTAACGTGAAAAATTATGCCATCGAGATAGTAAAAATTACCTATTGGCCGCTTAAATAATTTATATAAAAATACTTATAGTTTTTTCGTTTATTGTACTAACTCAAGTAGAAATCAATTGCATTTTAAAACTAGACAACAGTATAGAAGAGTGTGGGGTGGGGTGGGGTTGGTTTAGGACCTGTGCTCTACACACTATTCACAGCTGATCTGACTCTGACTGAGATAACATACACCACAATTTGATGATACTGTTGTAGTGGTCAGTAACAAAGACCCTGGGATAGATTCGAAGTATTTGCAGGTGAACCTGAAAGCAAATTGTATAAAATCAGCACCTATGTGCAGGTTCCTGCCCACCAATGACACTAAATAACTGCCAATTGGCACAAGTCGACGAAGCGAAATAGCTTGTACTGCATCTGGATCGGCGCCTTACGACATATCTTAGCGCTGTCCTATCTTAACGCTGTCATATCTTAACGCTGTCATATCTTAACGCTGTCATATCTTAACGCTGTCATATCTTAACGCTGTCCTATCTTAACGCTGTCATATCTTAACGCTGTCATATCTTAACGCTGTCATATCTTAACGCTGTCCTATCTTAACGCTGTCATATCTTAACGCTGTCATATCTTAACGCTGTCATATCTTAACGCTGTCATATCTTAACGCTGTCATATCTTAACGCTGTCCTATCTTAACGCTGTCATATCTGAACGCTGTCATATCTTAACGCTGTCCTATCTTAACGCTGTCATATCTTAACGCTGTCATATCTTAACGCTGTCATATCTTAACGCTGTCATATCTTAACGCTGTCATATCTTAACGCTGTCATATCTTAACGCTGTCATATCTTAACGCTGTCATATCTTAACGCTGTCATATCTTAACGCTGTCATATCTTAACGCTGTCATATCTTAACGCTGTCATATCTTAACGCTGTCACATCTTCTCCAAACAGAAACAACTTGGACTGAGGTTTAGGTCTGATATAGTACAATGGGCATCAATGTCTCAGTGCTTGGATACCTCCGTCTTCGGCGGTTTTCCGGTCTACCCCAATACTAATCTATTCTAAGGTATAGGTAATTATACTGGCCACTTGCTCGAAGGTCGGCACTATCACTGGAAAATAAAATCCGGTAAAATCTAGTAACACTGACACCCATATGACTTATAGTATCCAAATTGTGGGATCAGCTTCCAAGTCACACCTGGACATCCTGCAACGATTCGGATCAACTGTTTTACGACTTTGTGCCAATGCACCCATTGTACATCAACAGTGACATCATTCCTCACGATCTAAACGCCCCAAAAGTATATAAGGAAATCAAGAAATGTAGCTGCACTTATCGCCAACCAGAGAAGACAGAGAAAAGAAAGTCTTTTTCGCTGCCAGCGTCTGTAGCGGACACACCACGATTTTGAGTGGATTCGTGTACAACGTGCGTCTGCTTTATTTCGCTGCTTTGGCGTTTGATGTTTACGTTTCTTTTCTCTGTGTTCTCTGCCGCAAACGGCTGAGAGCTCATTCGAATAACCAGGCGGCAGAATTGATAAACAGCGAGACCAGGGTGCGCAGACTAAAAGGATGTGTACCGTCATACTTACGAGCCACACGTTCATAGCATTTTACTAGTTTCGTGTACTTGCAGCTAATCAATTTGTTGGTTCCAAACGTGTGCTAAACACATGCAACTAGACCCATTAGCCTTGGTAGTGATTTATTGTACCAGAGTCAATTGTCAATCGATTTACTGTATTTCAGGTGACGTTGCTAAGGAGCCCAGTATAAGGGAAATGTGTTTCATTGAAATGTATATGGAAAAACTGGTATGCGCCTGTCGACATGTCAGCTACCAGCATTTATAGCGATGTGGATTACCGACAGATTTTCTTTTCGTGGGTATGTGCGTGTCAAGGCCATATAAATGTTGGCTTCGATGTGTGCTGATATTGAACAAACGTGATTACTGTTGTTGCTATTTTGCTCTTTACTTTGGTTAACTATATTGATCTGCAAATGCCAATTGCACTACGTGATTGACTATAAAAGACTTAAAAGAACACAACACAATATGGCAATGGCGTGCTGACCAACCAGCCTTTAATATCCTAACATATTGGACTTGAATCCTTCTGTGGAAGTCAGCGCACCACGCATAAAACAGTTCGCTTTTAATGAGCAAAAGGAACACACTTCCGTCTGTCTTACAGAACATAGATGTCATTACGTAATTGCTGCCCATATTTTCCTGTAATAATGTTACATTCTTGCCCACTTAGGGTATTGCCGCGATGTCTTAATCTATAATCCTGGAAGCAACACTCTGATCAGATTCCATTTGTAGCTGACCGCCATACAAAGAGCAATATCTGTGCGAGTTCCCTTAGGGATCTAACTAGGAGACTAGGATCCCTATAAAATCGTATGTAGTCCACTGGACACATACCGTGCTATGCCTCAGCGATTTTACTTCTACTTGCGTATGATTTAATGACTTTGGTAGGGCCGCAGGGCCTATAAGCGTACTGGATTATACGTCTGAAAAAATTATTTTCTTAGGATGAATATTACTGCCTATTAAATAACCAGATTCTAGGCAATCAGATCCAATTACAAACCTTTACGGGTTTTTTTTGCGCATTAATAAAGTTTATTAATGTGAGCATCTGACACATGCTACGCCCTGTGATATACGACTCTCACTCATCCAGTACATAACAGGCGGAAAATGGATACGCGATATGCGTGTCTAAAGCCTATAGTATTTTTAATGAATTCAAGGAGATAACCCTATAAAAATAATAAGACATTCTTCTCTATAAATTCAAGGAGATAACCCTATAAAAATTATAAGACATTCTTCTCTATAAATTCAAGGAGATAACCCTATAAAAATTATAAGACATTCTTCTCTATAAATTCAAGGAGATAACCCTTTAAAAATAATAAGACATTCTTCTCTATAAATTCAAGGAGATAATCTTATAAAAATTCTAAGATTTCCTTGAAAAGACAACCAAACCATCTAAACATAAGAAGACTTTCTTCTGGAAGAAAAACCATATGGATATCTTCTTACTTTTGTTCTATTTTATAAGGAAGTTTTTGCTCAGTGTATGTAGAAGGGTCTGTGCAACACTATGCTAACTCAACTTGAAATATTTTCGAATTGTTTCTTGTAGTTGGGCATGTTAATCTATATAGTACAATGGGCATCACTTCCTGAGTCCTTGGAGACATTCTTCTTCGACTCATTCTCCGGCCTACCCCACTTCTAATTTATTTTATGGACCAAATGGACCATGAGTTATGCCTCAAATGAGTGTACTAGATAAGTTGATGCTGGAGAAAAACAGGCTAGAACACTGCCGCAAATACCGTTTCTAGTGTGATTGTCAAGGGATTTTTGGTGAAGATTGTGTGAAATTCAATTGTTTATTTTTTTTAGTTTTAAGCTTAAATATCAACTTGTTGCAAAAACGCATCGTTAATCAAATGATCCTTAGACAAATTAGGCGTTATTATTATGAGGAAGCACGCAGTAACGAATGTACTGACTTCTGTCTTATAGTTGCTCTATGGCAGCAGTCCTCCCCTCCAATTTGTGGATGGCAAACGAAACCCCCCGCTCATATGTCCAACGCTTGCTGTACTACACATTTGAATATCCGTTGGCAATTTAATATATGTGCGAGTAACTTTAGAACGCCGGTGGCTGTACGCTTATACAACATGTTCTAACCCACTCGAAATCACCCCCATCTCCCTCCACGTCGCGCTTCCAGAGTGCTTCATTGTTGTTGGGGTTGGTGGGTTTGGAAAGATCGAATTGAACGTGCCGTAGAACTGTGTTCATTCAATGTGGCCGAACTAATCATTCCAGTGTGCGTGATTTATTTGCAAAAATTTGAACCCATACTGGGACTTTTATTTTTTATTGAGTTTTGTTCAAACATGAAACACACTTTCAAATTGCTTTTCAAATATTCTAAACCAGTTTTTTAAATCAATATATTTAATTCCTATGGAGCCATGGGACACTATCAGCCAATATAAATTACTTGAGCAAAAATTTTGGGAGTTTAGTATCACAGCATCTGCCTTTCAAGACGACAGAAATTCGGTCCCATAGTAAATTTGGTAATCGACAAGGCGTACATTTCCGAAACAGTTAAGATCGGCAGATAGTAAGATGCGCTTCTCCGTGCTCATATTGTTCGCCATTGCGAGTACTCTGGAAGTAGCGTTGTGCGCACACAATCTGATTGAAGGTGCGTGAGTTGTGAAAGTGTGAACGAATAGGTCGATAGCCCCGATCGCCGAATCTAGCAATGTGCTCATTGTGTTTTAAACATATGTGCATAATGAATGAGCTGAATGAATATAATGTGATCAAAAGCAGGCCGTCAATCTGTCAATACAGAAACCCCATTCAAATGAGTACAATAGATGAAAACGACACACAAAACAATGTTAAACGAAACAAACATTACGAGACACAGAAACGTGCATTAATGTACGAGTACTATGGACATATATTGATCGATACACATGAATGTGCATATATTCAGTAGTAAAAAGGAGCTGGAGCCACCCCCGCGTTATTGAACTATGCGCAAGTGGAATACTTACAGACCTTTCCTAGAAGTCAACGAACTCTTATTGAAATTTTCGCTTGAATTTTCGAATTGAAAGTCGGTTAAACTGCTGACGACAGGTGACCTCAAGTAGTAGAACGATGCCGTGGGCACAATGACTGAACGACATGTGAGGGGACGGGAGGGGAAGTTAGTCATAACTGACTAGAACTGCAGTTGGAACGATCTTCGACTATAAACATAGACTCTTGAGTACAGTTTCGTACGTAGGACTTGACCAAAGTTTATTCAGGTTAGAAGATTGACGGCTTTTATTTAAAATATGCCAGTTTTTGAAATGTGAGAAGTGGTCTTTGTGACGTCAATTATATTTTATAGCTCCAGTTTCAAGTGGTCCGAAACAAGTGCGCTAATAAAAAATATATGCAAAATTTCCGGATATATATAGTGGAATAATCATTTGGCTTTACTTTAAGATGGCATTTCGAATGTGCGAGACGTTAAGCAACTGCAATCGAAGAGGTTCTGGATTGAGGACGCACAACGAACATTGCTGAAGAAGCTGAAGCAGGTTCATAACAAGAACATTGCTAAGAATGTGATATTCTTCATCGGGGATGGCATGTCTGTTCCTACGGTAACAGCGAGTCGCATCTATGAGGGCCAATTGCAGGGGATTATTGGCGAAAGGAACAATCTTTTCTTTGAGGAATTTCCACATGTTGGTCTCTCCAAGGTAACGCTAAACCTCAACGCCTGTCAAGATCACATGTTTGTTTTACTTTCTTCGGTGTTTATTTATGCGTCTAGACTTACTGTGTGGATAAACAAGTTGCCGATTCGGCTTGCACTGCGTCAGCGTATTTAACTGGCGTTAAGGCTAACTATATGACGATCGGCGTGGCTGCCAATGTGACCCTAAATGATTGCGATGCGGCGCGAAATCCAGAAAACCAGTTACCTTCAATCGCAAAATGGGCGCTTGATGTCGACAAATCTGCCGGCATAGTGACAACGACGCGCATTACGCACGCATCTCCAGCGGGCGCTTTTGCGTACACATCGAATCGGGAATTCGAAAGTGATTCCGATGTTACGAGCTATCAACAGGATCCAGAGCAGTGCGCCGACATTGCCAGGCAACTGATTGAAAATGAGTATGCGAAACGCTTTACGGTCATTTTGGGGGGCGGAACGAAGAAGTTCCTACCGAACAGCACAATGGATGATAATGGGAATCGTGGCCAAAGACAGGACGGACGGAATCTCTTGGACGAGTGGGCCACAATGAAAAAAGGAAACGCCAAACTGGTGCAAACCAGAGATCAGTTACTAGACGCCAACATCCAAGACACCGACTACCTAATGGGCTTGTTTAGTCCCAGCCACTTGGCATATCACTTGGATAGCGACACCAGCCAGCAACCTACGCTGGAGGAAATGACCACGGTCGCTATTAAAATGTTGAAGAAAAACGATAAGGGCTTCTTTCTGTTCGTGGAAGGCGGCCGCATTGATCAAGCGCATCATGAAGCGCGTGCTAAAAAGGCCTTAGACGAGACCATACAATTTTCGAATGCCATTAAAAGAGCCTACGAATTGACCGACCAGAAGGACACCTTAATTGTGGTGAGCGCTGATCATGGGCACACCATGACAATTAGCGGTTATCCAGCAATCGACAACGCCATTACCGGTCTAGTGCCAGATGTAAGCACCATTGACGGTTTACCCTACGCTACGCTCTCCTATGCAAATGGTCCGGCATTTAAAAACTTTTACAAGTCGGCTGCGAATGGAGAAGCCATCCGAACCGACCTGAGAAAATTATCTGATTTGTGTAAGTATATCTGCTATTAAATCAAATGTGCAATATTTGCCCCTCCAACCGCGATTGTAATCTTGCAGATGATAAGAACTTTCAATACCCATCTGGAGTTCCATTGACAGAAGAATCACACGGTGGTGGTGATGTGGCAATTTATGCAAATGGTAAATATTGAGAAATGCTCTTTTATTCTACATACATACATACACACATATGTATATATTAATATACCTACTACTGCGATCAGTTTAGGATAAATAATATTTATAATAAAGTGTGAGTTGCTAATTAGTTTTGTATAACTTTACAGGTCCTTGGGCGCATCTATTTAGTGGCGTTTTGGAACAGAATGTGCTACCTGCCTTAATGGGATTTGCCTCCTGTACTGGACCTGGAGCACATGCGTGCTCTGCACATAGCTAAATTGTTATTAAATAAATGGTTCCCAATTAAAGATTCATTCATAAATTTGCGTTCATTTTGAACTAGAACTGTTTTACAAATACGATAACAGGAAACACTGTCTATACGGTATTTGGATAAGAGCAAATATCGTAAATACTTTATATACGGTATTTGAATCGGATTTTTATACATTTTTTTCATAAGCTCTGTATTCAATTGTTTCGTTATGAGTGTAGTTTCAGGATCTGTACTATAATATAAGAATAATATATTATCACTGAGCAAACAATGCATATAGAGAGCTCAAATCCCGAAAATAGTGGGTTAATGAAATCACTGGTAATTGTTGTTGTATGGGATCTACGCTTATGGAACACGCTGTGCATTGGGATCTAGAGCTGACAAAATTATTAAACCACTATTTTCGCGATTTGAGCTCGTTATATGCATTGTTTGTTCAGTGATAATATCAAGCTACATAGAAATGCGATAAATTGTTTACTTTATCATTGGCGGTTTAAAATAATAACCTTTGAATCCCATTCCTCAATTGTATGAAACACAGGAAGCCAGAATTGCTATACGTGGTGGCTGGTGGGTGGTTGAAACGCGCACAAGCATATCGAAACCTTGAAAACGTTAATCAGACAACAAAGTCTGCAAAAAACCGCTGTTCTCAAGAGAGGTAGGGTGTTGCGTCGCAATAATAATGTGGTGAGCATGATAAGTACGAACACAGTGCAATATGCCGTGACCACAATTATCGATTTAAATGCAACACTGCCATAAATAAAAAAAAACAATTGTAAACGATTCTCCTAGTATGTGTGTATAACATTGTTTCTGAAAACTTATCAGTCTTTTCTCCTATTGGTTTCCAATTCAAACTTTATAATGTTTTCCAATGCTGAAATCAAAGTGTGTAGGAGTGAAGAGGACAAAAATTATATGTAGGAAAATATTGAATACGACGCCATCTGCTGGCAGAAAGTTGCCTTAAAGTTGCAACAAAGTTGCTTAAAGCGTAGAAGTAGTTGGAAGCATTTTCTTTGGGATAGTGCGCAAATAGAGTAGTGAAAAAAATCTGCAAATTGTTTTCGTATGGACATGTCGAAACATTGGCAAATTATAATTAGGTAGCTATTTAAAATATAGAACCAACTTCTGTGGTATTTTTTTTTATCACATTAACTTCATTTCCATTTCACTTTCTTTTAAACATTAAATAAATTTTCGAAATTAAATCTGATCACATTATTTAAAAATTGTATATACAAACAGAAATTTAATAAAATAAATAAAAATAGTTGCACTATGATATTAACTTGGAAGTCTCTGGGCCTTATTTCCAGTCGTAGTGCACTGTTGTTGGCCGCAAAGAAACTCAATTTTGGAAAGTACCGCAGAATGTGCTTAATTTCAGAGAAACACGAGTTTTTACATTTCGCGCCCGTCACATTAGTACTTTGTATATACATACACAGAAGCAACTCTGCATGTCTGAAAATTTCATGGCTTTAGTGTTCGAAAGAAAATGAGAACTGAAGTTTTGTAAACGTGAGTAGAGGAATTGCATTATTTGCGTTGGAAAAATAAGTAAAAGTATTTATTTGTGTAAATTTGTAAGATTTAAACACAGCAGCATCTCCATTTACTGAAGAACGATAGAGAAACCCATAAGAAAAGGTACAACGGCCCTACGAGGTGCTCTCGGATTTCACTGATAAGAAAATTTGCCGCCGCCGCCGCAGTTAGCTACAAGTAGGCTTTATCCGAGCAGTAAGCAGGTAATGGGCGGTCTGGCTGCTCGCTGGATAGTTTGTTGTTATTGCCTAATGTTTAACATTTACCTTAAAATTTTCCAAATTGGGGGCTCGATATGTGGAATAGTCAGTGTAGTGGATGCATGAATATGGTAGATGGAACTGTCTGCGTTCTATTTAAAACGATCGATGTGATCTATCAAATTATACACTTGAAATGTAAAATGTGCTAACCATGTGTCGTTATTTCATTTCAGTAAACATGTCGGACGTAAAAGAGACATTGGAAGAAAAACTGGAGCAGAAACCGCAGGAGCCGGAAGCGGCAAGTGCGAAGGAGCCAGAATTAAGAAGTGTGAAGGAGCCAGAATTAGCAAGTGTGAAAGAGTCAGAGTTGGCAAGTGTGAAGGAGCCAGAATTGGCAAATGTTAAAGAGACAGAATTGGACGCATCAAGGCATTTGGAAACACCGGTGGCTAAAGATGATGACCAGTCTGGCGGAGTGGAACGAACTGCATCGACAGAATTGCCGAAAAATGACTATACTCCGATTGCTACTTCCACAGAGGCATTGCAAAAGGCGACAATAATAATACCTGAAAAAGATATCTCATCGGAGAAATTGGATGAACTGACCTCACTTGAACGGGAGATTGCCGAGATGCATCATATTGAGCCTACCGCTCCTGTAGTGGCCCAACGGGTGAACGAGACTGTCCAAATGGATGATGAGGATTCAGACAAAGTAATGCTTGACATGCAACCACCGAGTCGTAATATAACCCCAGTGGTGCAGCATTCTACTTTGCAAAATAATGAAGCTGGTAACACTGTTGCCGTTGAAATAGACTCCTCGACATACACGTTCGGACACGAAGACCTTATTGCCGTATTGAAAGGTATTGACCAGTCGCCCAAAGAAGGTACCAAGGACCAACAAATACAGAAGTCGGGTTCTAGAGCTGAGAACCCATCAGGCGTTGATACTGATTTAGATGAAGGTGTGACAATCGAAGGCGAAGGACAATTTCAGATAATGGAAATAATCGATGACGAGAGTGAGGATGTTATAATAAAGAAAGAGGAAAACACTGAAGACACCTTGCCCGTTGTCGCTTCTCATTCGAACAAATCGCCTGTTACCAAATCGTTTGGTAATTCCGTATCTAGACTCACACCGGATGAGCAACGTGCCGTTGCCATGGAACAAATAGCAGGATTGAAGGCACGAGTTGATCGTCAGCGACGTCGTAAGCAAGATATAAAAGCAATTCATTTAGAGAATGCTGATTTGGTAACATCTCTAGGAGCTGATTGGAGCGAGGATGAGGCAACCAGTGACCAGACTTATTCTAAGCCGGCAACAACAAAGACTGCCGTTCTTACAACAGAAACGGCCACTACCAAGTCGACCACTGAACCAAATAAGCCGAAAACTGTTATTCAGGATGATGCTATACCCGAAAAAAAATCTCAAGCAGTCGCTAGCAAAGCATCTCCGGTAGCCAAGAAAGTCGTGAAAGTTGCCGAAAGCTGCAATGTTGCAGATCCCACCAAGGAATCTGATAAACCAGTAGCAGCCGCAACACTGCCACAAGTTACTGGTAAGTAGGCTAGGTACCCACATCATCTTTTCCCGTATTTATCTTATTTTTATTTGGAATCTAAAGCGAACTATCTACATCGCTGAGTTGTGAAATTTTACCCACACCCAATTGCATTTAGTTGCTCAGACAGTTGCCACTTGCTACAATGAATGAACGGTATAGAATAAATAGAGCAGAGCGCGCACCAGACATCAGTTGCGTAAGGCCGCTTTGACAGACGAATCTTCAATTTCTTTGTGTTGGGTGTGCCAAATTCAGGTCAAGTTCACGTTCAACAACTTCACTAGAACTTCGTCTGTAAAACCGGTTCTAAAGGTTAAAAGCTGTGGGAAAACTAAGTACGGGCTGTAGCGTGATTAGCTCAGGGAGAAGATTTTGTCTTATCAACTGCGAAAACATTAAAAAGCCGTTCAGAGAGCTTTGCCACTGTGTTGCGGGCAGTAGCGCAATATACATATGCAATTTTAATATCATATTCGAAAGATTCCCGTAAACACGATATTTAATTGTTTCCTTCTGCGGTTTGTAGCAGTGGTGTTGTTAAGCTCAGGAATAGTAGCAAATCTATTAAAGCGTAAGAGGAGTTGTGCGCGTGTGTGTGTGTATGCGTGTTTTAAACGTCAACAATTCATGAGCAAGCACTCCAATCAGATTTTTCCAATTGTTATTTTTCCAGTTGGTTTGGTCTTTTATTTTGTTTGTTGTTGTTGTTTATTGAAATTTTGACACATAACAAACACCTCCTCCCCCTCTTTGAGTTGATGCTTTCGCCGGAGCTTACCTGCTATCGATTTTGCCATTTTTGACGCTGTTTACATGTTTCAAAATTATGAAATCCAAAAAACTAAAACTGCAAAGAACTGAAAATAATAAATTTAAGGTTTTTACTGGTCAAGTCCTAAATAGAGGCTGGCCTGCAGCACTTCCCAATATGATTCAGCCTTACTCAATATTCTGCTTGAATATGTTTCCTTTGTACAGTGTATTTCAAGCACCCCTAAGACTATCCTCATGAAATGAGACATATTGAATAGTGCTAAGGACACTTATATAAACTGCATACGTATGCAGGGCAAACAGCTACATACCACGTCAGCCGAATTGAAACATACACTTTAAAATTAAAATTTGCCGTGCATTATGAAATGAAAAGTTCTTCTGGCAGATCTATTCGAGTAATACCGCCCATATCCATATTTGGTATATGCAGAAACCTTATTCAGTTGTTTCGTGCATAAGCTTCAAATATAAATGTAATGTTCTGAATATTTCTATGGGAATTGCAAACGACTCCAAGTTCTAAACATGCAGATGCACTTAAGACAACCAAAATCCACCCCTAAACTATATTCTGGGTTCGTTTGCACCCATATTATTTATAAATTATTATATTACATATTGTATACACAACACCCACCACCCTGATCTTAGCGGCCTGACTCAAATAGACACAATCCTCTCACAGAAGCAGATGTGCTGGAACTTCGTTAGGGTAGGCTAGAGGAGCAGCCTTCTTCTGGTAAACTCACTTTAGCACTTAACGGATTCATTGAGATACCACAAGAAACCGCGCGTGACTACCATACCATTACCGCGTGGGGAACCATTCTGAATCTGTTATGAACCTGGCTATATTCCGAATACCAATGTATGATATTCGACCAGACCATTGAGGAAGGGTGAACCCAGGATGTATGTCTTCTTCTAGCTAGCGAGGGACACTGACACATGAGATGGAGAGCGACCGCGCCTCCTCTGACAGAAGTCATTGAATAGCAACCCCAGTTTTTCGGCATGTTAGAATTTCGTCGTTGGGTCCTTATTTCATGTGAAAATTCAGGACTTGCTCACAACAACAATATTGAAAATCGATATTGATCTGATTTTACATTAAGATGGGATTGAACACGGAGATAAACTGCATAGTTTTTGCTTTAGTTAGGACACGAAACATGATTTCCTCCCATAAGCATAAATTCTTCAAAAATCTGCGTATCTCAAGGACCAAAATAGCTGAAATATTGTATGAATTCGAGCTTCAAAGGCCTTTTGAGTTGATTCAAGTTTGGTGGGAATGAGGGATAAACAACAAAGCCACCAAATTCTATCTGCCAACTTGCCACCAAAAAAAGCCACCAAATTCTATCTGCCAACTTGCCACCAAAAAAGCATATCTTAGAGCCAAAACTGTTATTAGGATGCAATTGCATGTGGTCCAGTTGGAACAGTCATATGGGCTGTGCAAAATTTGAAGATAATCGGACTATCAACCCGCCCCCACTAATAACTCTTCTTAGCTAGGAACACTGCCACAATTCTATATTACTATAGGGATCCTTTCTAGGCCTACGGAGCTTAGCACACTAAATTTGGAAGTAAATATAAATCTTAAGCAATAAATGTAAATCTAATGAAATATAAATATTGTCCAGCACCTGGATGTGTGTAGCGTATATGCAGTTGTCACTAAAGCCGATGAATATTGTTCGCTTGTTTAAAATAAGGCAATTGTTTGTATCGATTTTACGTGAATATTTCGCAACTCAACGATGGTAGTGGGGGCGACGTGCAGTTTTAAGTGAATCCTTCAATATTGCAAGCAAAGAACTTGTTTTTCGGCTAAATTCGTTGAAATCGCCGTTCAAATGGCTCGTGAAAAATACTCGAATTTGTTTTACTTGCCTTCAGTTTCTGCTGGTGGCCATGTGCACATGCAGATAGAACTGAATCTATTGAGGATTTCTTGCTGCACGGGATAGTGAACTGTGCGTTTGTTTGTAGAAATTTCGCTTCGTTAGAGACTGTAAACTCTGACGAAGCGAAACTTGACTTGCTTTCTTAGGTTTCAGACGCACCCGAATTATCAAGCGTAAAATAATTTGGGATCCAGACGCACCGGAAACTCAGTTCTCTTACGCAAATTTAGTACGCAGCACTGGGAAATCGCAGGCGGAGCGTGCACCTCCCAAAAAAGCTGCGACGGTCGTACAACCAGCTTCAGCAACTCCTAGTTTTGGTGGAAGGGAAACTCCAACAAAAAAAGGCCGCTCACAGACTCCGAAGGAAAAGAAACCGGCCGCTGCCACTGAAAAGCGCCCAACCACACCCGCAAAGACCTCTCCGGTGAAAGTTGCGAATACAAACTCTACACCGACGGCGGAAGAAGGAGTCAGAATGAGTGCAACAAATAAACGGCGCTCGCATACCCCCGTCAGCAATGGGGCCGGCGGTTCTGGGGGTAAAAAGAAAAAAATTAGCGAAATTGACCGCTTGATGGGGGACGAAGGTGCGGTCAATATGTTGAACTCGTTGGAGAACGAGCGGAGCAAAGACGAGAACGACGATAAGCCGCACAAGCCACTTATGCGAAGTCGTGCCGCGACGATTTCATTGGAGAAAGTATTGCCCCTGCAGCACCAACAATGAGAATTAATAATCTACTAATATGCTATTTTCAGAAACGCGAAACCACACCCACAGCATTGAAGAAAGACATGCCGACTACTACTGGTAAAACTAAACGCGGTCCGAAGCAGAAGGCCTCCTCGTCCTGGGATTATGTCTACAAACAGCAGGCAAGCGATGAGTCGATGATCATTAGACGCCGATCCAATAGCTCCTACTCCAGCACAGCGTCGCCGCGTCGCTTAAGTTTGGACGGGACCGTCATTTCGAAAACAAAGTCTGCATCCGGTTCTGCTAACGCCAAACCAGCACCTAAGATGATGTGGAAGGGCCACTCAAAGTCTCCGAACGTTGCTGTATCGCATGACGAAGGAGGAGACCAGCATGCAGGTTGGAAACCAAAAGAGGCAAAAATTACGGTTACAAAGATGGAGGCCACTCTCCACAGTGGGTGGAAGCCGAGAGATCGACATTTGACGGATTCACCAGACGATTCCGAACACTACACAGGAGGTCAGGCAAAGGACGAACCCAATATCCGCATCATAAGCAAACCAAAAGCACAGAAAACGATTGCCAGTCCTTCAATTGCTTCAATGAATGCAACTGTGTCCTCGACAAATTCGTCAACTTCAACTGAGGAAAGCTCTGGCTTGCTGCACGCCGTACATGGCTTGAAGGCTCGCCGCATAGAAGAGCATAAACCCACCCCCAGCTGCAAAATATTCGAATTCGCTAAACCAGAGTCCAAACTAAATCAGAAGATCAACCGGCAACCCAAGATAACCGATCCACTACCTAGCGACATAAAGAAGACTTCTTCCCCTGGTACCAAACGCACTTCTCGCTCTCCTGTCGAATCAAAGGAGAAGATGTATAGATTGTGGACGGGCAGTAAAGAAGCAAGAGAAGATTGCGCCGTGCATGGAAACTCTGATGTAATCATCAAGAAGATGGGCAAGGTCGCCCAGATTTGTTTCAGTACACACAAAGCTAAATTGGAATACACATTCACAGCAAAGGTAAACCTGACATCGATCAATTTTGACTTGCATTTCCTTTTAGTTACGAGTATTTTCTTCTTTCTGGTCACGGCCGATGTGCTTCCATTACAGATGATGAACAAACTTGTTGATATATTGGATTCTTTGAGTAACGACGCTGATTGCAATGCGGTGGTTATGACAACCACGTCCCCACATTTTTGTCAGGGCATCGATTTTACCGACTTGACCGTTGGATCTATTGAGAAGCGCAAAATTGCAGCTGTATATTTGGCAACGGCAGTGAAGTAAGCGATTATTAGCTGTGTTTCTTCCACCAGAGAAATGTGTTGCGAATACAATTTTGCAACAGGTAGATTCGTGGAGCAAGAATCGGGCGCAGCTGTTTAGGGCATTTTGTAAACCCACACAGTTGCACCCCACAGAAATGGAAGAAACGCAGCTGATATATTTTTGTTTTGTACTTGATTGACATGTATAAATAACTTCTATTACAAACTTGCAGAAACTATTTGAAGACACTCGCCACATTCCCAAAACCCCTCATCGTCGGAGTCAACGGCAACAATATCGGTTTGGGCGTTACCCAACTTCCGCTCTTCGATATTGTCATTGCAGGCGAGAAGAGTACTTTCGAGACACCATACGCAATGTTCGGACAAGTGCCCGAGGGCTTTTGCATTTGGAATAATATAACTAAAATACGTGGCGTCTTTGTAACTATGAATAATTAGAATACTTGTTTGGTTCTTCACTATAAACATTTCATAAATCTTTAACAATTGCAGAAAACTAAATTATTCTGGCTATGCGAAAAACTGTTCGCAACTGAATCAGCTCTATCAGGCTTGGTTAATAAGCTCTTTCCTTCCGTCAAAGTAAATGACGAGGCTTTAACCATAGCCAAGAAAATTGCAAGCATGTCGACTGAGGTCTGTTTAAAGTGAACAATTTGTGTATATATTTTGATTAATTTGCATTATTTGCAATTGCTCTTTGCAGTCATATCGGGTTATGAAGAAGGTAGTAATACAGAATCATTTGGATGCAATTATCATTGCTTTAGATGAAGAATTCGACACCATAATAGAGCAGTGGACTTCCGCTGAATGCTACGATAAATTTAAAAAGTATTTGGAATCCCGAAATTTCTAAGCCAAACCACTTTTAACTGCTGGCAATACAAAAGTGCGAAGTAAGCCGTTAATGAGTTATATATTTTCTACAATGCTTTCCCATACGATGGAGTTATATGAAAAAAGTTGCAATTTTTTAACACTACAGTTTAAAGACGATATAAGCAAAACTTATTTTAACTTAGTAACTATTTACACATAATTTAGTAAGTATTCCTGTCTTTACATATAATTTATGTATGCTTACATACTACTTAAAATGAATCGTTGCATGTACGCGACGTACACACATACACAATATCCCCCTACCCCCACCCTCTCCCAATCTCACAAAGAAAAAACAAAAACAAATAATACACATAATTGAACAATTTTATTATAAACTAATGGTAAAGTGTGTGTCGCATAGTTCCATATCGTACTAAGTCGCATTGATTGTGGTATAAAGCCACGCATACGGGCAACGAAGCGAGAGGGTGATCGAATTGCCCCGCTTCTTCATAGTTAACCTGCTCGTTAACACCGGTATGTCTGGGAAGGCTTTATTGATTCACTTAATTTTATGGTATACGTAAATTTGCTTGACTTTTGTAAAGAGGCTTCTATAAGCGGTGCCCGTAATCTGTGTAGGTACTCTATTGGGTAGGTGGTAGCTTTCTGGTAAACTCATTACGCTACTGCGTAGAGTATTGACAACAATCACAATGCTGTAAGGGCAAAGGCATAATTAAGCAAACTTAACGAAGCGTAGCACCTCGGAACCATGTGAGAATTAAATTCACATCACTTTTTCACTGTATCAAACTCGCCAATGGCAGCCAAACAGAAATAAACTATTTGAGCAACGACACTTAACCGGTTCCATGGAATTTCAACCGACTTCTATGTTAAGGCGTGTTGTGCTGAAGCCTTCTCTTATCAGATATAAGCTTATTGAGCGAGCAGAGCTTGAAGTGAGTGCTCACTCTGCTAAGTTAAGGGAAGTTTGCTTATAAGGCCTCAAATGCTGTGTTGTGGGGCCGTTTGCCAAAAGTAATCATATGAAAAAATTGTACTCTTTTAATTATATTATTACAATATTTTTTTTTGGCTTAATTTATTTTATGTGCTGGTAGGATTAAAATAATTTTTTTTACACGTTTGCTTATTTTCGAGATGAGTTCATAGGAGACCAAAAGTTGTCTTATTCGCCACATCAGTGACGTGAGTCACTCAATTCGCCTTGGGCTTGGAAGGTATAACCAAAGAGTATACATACATAGAGATTGAATCACTCAAAATTTTGTGAAATGGAAGAGAAGGCGATTTGACAAAAATCGGTGAGCGGCAAGGGGAGCGACATGCAACGCGTGTATTTTTGTTCCAGTTTTGCAACAATAGTTTCGTTCGTCATGCAAGCTCTTTATATGTATACTCTTTGGCATAATTGGTTGAAGCGTAACATTCATAAAAAATGAATTTTTTAAACCTGCACTTTGCAGGCGTCCTTCACTTGTTCCCGTTTTGAAAGTCAATAGTCGAGCTATTTTGTTTGGATTTTCCCATTTGCTCAAGTTATTGGCGGTACGAACGACTGAGAGCACTTATTTGGCCTCCTTTGCTTCCTCTATCCCCCAAACACTCAGAAGTGGACTATAAAAACTGGGGACTAGAAACTTAATTTTCAGTGTTTCGAATGATTAATCTTCATTATTTAAGTTAAGCAATAATTGTAAAAAATTTTTTTATGGAATAAAGTAAATAAACCAGAGTTAATACAATTTGGAACTATACGACACATTTAAAATATTTAAAAAGTAATCCAATCTATATATCGAAATTATTTGTCATCGATTAAGGTACAGTTTATATCTAGATATACATATATACTTTGCTGGAAGGGGAATTTCCTCGATTCCCTTAATATTATTCATTTCATCATGGCATATGTTTGATGATTTTGATAAAGACGAGTATGTCCAAACAATTGCAATACTACTTGAAAAAGGAAAAAAAAATGTAATTTTAATTATAAACTTAAACACGCACGAAATTTCGAATGTGTACTAGAATAGGAATTAAATAGCATATACATAACGTAATTTACTGCTTTACATACAATGTTCATGTATATGTACATATATATATATATACACAACACATACATCTGGATGAGAAACTAAGAAATTTAAAAAGAAAATCACGCACGAAATTTCGCATGTGTATTTAATCAATTAGAATAGAAATCTGATTACTACAAGTATATGTATTTTAATTAAATATGTACATCTGAGTGAATTGAATAAATAATTAAAAGTTACACTTAGTTATTATTACTCTCTGACGGTGCTGTACTACCGGAATGCTGAAAACAAACACCCATCGAGTTTAAAAACACTGCAATTCACTGACGAGATCCCATCAACGAATCTCTTTCGGAATGAGTTGGAGGCGAATGAAGGGTACTTGGGCAGGAACCACCATGGTACCATGGGTGGTTGTTGAATGTACGCTTGGGCTTGCAACTGGTCACTTATATTTCGGTTTCGCAGAGCCAGCTGCATTTTCCATAAAAGGATCATATATGATAAATAAGTGATTCGTTCCTTTCGTCCACCAACTCGGACCACGTGTGGGATCCACTAAAGAGGTAACAGCTTTTTGTCACCAAGTTCACTGAGATAATTACATTTTTTCTAAAATTTCGGTTTGCGATGAACAATTCCTGCACTGACGCTCCCCCATATACTCTCTGGGTTGTGACATTGTTGGCTGCTGCCTTTTCTTAATGCATCCTGGGCTCCTTGAATCGATTTGCAGCCGCTATACTGGAAAGTCTTTGATTGTATGTTTAAGCAATATAATTAAATATGTTGACATCCTTTTGGTGTGGATATGAAGGTTATACCTATTGTTGGCGTACACACAACACACTGTTGAAGGGTACTGATATGTGAAGTTTTCATGCTGTTATGTGTGCAACAACGCAGTAGAACTATCAACTATAACACTGCAATCTCAAGACACTAGATGGTCTGCATGGAATGCATGTGTCACCAGCAGTTGGGCTAGTAAGTCGCTCAAGGTTTGAGTTGGTGCAACACTCCAAAAGACTGGGCGTAGGGAACTGCTCTGGAGATTAGTGCATAGCCAACTCGTAGTATTCGCAGATGAGTGTACAAAATTGAAGACTGTCCTCGATCCGCGGGCACGTTGTGTTTTTAAGTGTAGGATGTGTGTGGAGTAATATTATGTAACTTTGTGGTTCACTGTTGGAAGTAGTTTATTTCAGCCCGCCGTAATTTCGTTCTCCACCTTGCGTATTTCCGTTTGTATAGTCTTGACGACATTTTCGAAGTTCCCTGTGTCGACGGAGATCTGCTTCAGGCTGACCGAAATGTTCTTCATTTTTTCACGGTCGATTTGCTCGACTAGGTCGCGGGTTTCCTTGGTTAGATTGCCCGTTTGCGAGACGAGCTCGATGAGGTCATTGCACGTGGTGTGCAGAGCTGCCAACAGTTTATAGGCCTTCTTGGCGTGCGGATCGTGTTTGGCGCTCTGGAACAGCAAGTCATCGGTATAGTTGAACTGGCGCTGCAGCTGAGCCGATACCGAGTTGAGCTGCTTCTGCAGGTCCCGTGTGTCGTCGAGCACTTTGTAGATATCATTGCGTTGCTTTCGTATGTTGCCGACGAATTCCATTATGCGGCGGGTGTATTCCATGCGCGGTGCAGCATTGCGTGTGGCTGTCTTCAGTTCAACAGCCAGTTCGGAATGTTGCGTAGTTTTCTCTCGCAACGTGTTCTCCAGTTGGGTAACTTGGGCACGCAAGTCTAATACATTTTGCAGATTTTTCGCCTGCCTCGCGGATTGCAATGTTTTCAGGTTCTCTTCCATGGGTTCCCGGTACGATTTCCACTGCTGGGTCAGGGTTTTTCGTCGATCCCGCGTCGTTTGAATCAGACCTTCGAGCTTTGGCACATTTTCCTTTGGATTCACCAACACGAGGCTGGTGCGTTCGTGTATCTTAGCTTTCTGGCGCAGTTCATCCATTTTGGCCTGTGCGCTGATTTGCTGGCTTTTAAGTGCACTCAGTTTGTCGTTGGTAGTTGTACGTTCAGCGATTAATGCCTCATATTGGCACTTCAGAGCGTTGAGTTCTGCGGTTAATTTTTCTAGAAGAGTTAATTTTGGGATTGCAGACATTCCATCAACACCACCAGCTGCGCTCTTGTAGCCCATGGAGCTTGTCACATTGAGTATAAACTTCTCAGCATCAATGGGTTCTTTGTTGTCGAATACATCCATGGCATTTTTGTGAAGCACAGAGCTGATCAAATCAAATTCTCCTATATTCGTCTGCTGGAATACACTGGGCGCCTGCTGCTGGAAATAGACCTGTACCTCAGGGGAACACGGCTCAACACCGGGAATGCTTAAATTCGGTTGGGGTGCGAATTGCACATTGTGGCTGCTGCAACCAGTTTTTAGTTTATCATCCACTGCACGACAGTATTGTGGCATCCAGGGTGACCGCAATTGTTGCAGCATTTTCTGCTTGATTTCGTTGCGTAGTGCTTCATACTTGCCAATTGGCTCTTGGCTGACAGGCTCCAACGCAGCACGATTGTCCTTAGGCATTTGCTCAATAAGGAACATAAACAAACGCCTAACGTCCACGGCATTGGGATACAGAAACGTTTGGTAGCCAATATCACTGCGATAGCCGTAAGAGGCGCATATCTCGGCCAGTGTTGATGCCACCGTAAAGCGCTGTGCCATGCCCTCTGGCAATGAAAGGGGCAGTGCAGTATTTCCGTGTATCTCCTTCAGGCAAGTAGACACGCATTTAACTAGTAGATTCGGTGTGAAGCTGGCCATGCTAAAACCTTCGGCCTCGATTGTGCAGCCAACCTGACGCAATGACTGAAAAATTATCTTGTCCACTTCATCCATTTTATTTACTAAGACAATTGGAAGGTAGCACAATTGGCAAAATTTAAACCACTTTTGTGTGATTACACAACCAGCTGAGAGAGATTAAAAACAAAAACCAGCTCTGCGACCAGTGTTGCACAATGGCGAAATTAGTACCTTTCCACCTAATATTTATATTTATGAGCACTAGTTCTTTCATTTGCGCCTCAATACATTTTTATGGTAAATATAATTTTCAATTTATCAATTAGTATTTTTTTGTAGTACTAAAATTAGCTACTATGCGAAAATGGGCAAAAACGCAGTTAGAAATTAGAAAAGATGTAAAAGAGTTGACATACAAAACGACGGGCGAATTGACGGAAGCAGACACTGAATGAAATACGAAGTGATACGAAGCGTACTTCGTATTGTTTCGTACTTCGTACTGTTTCGTAATTTGTACTGCTTCGTACTTCCGTTTACTGAGAACCTCATACAATTTACATGGGAAACAAATGGCCCGATAGTACCATTCTGAAAATATACTATATATGTATATATATCATATGTATTTGATTTGATGTGGCTAAATTTAAGGCAGTCATTTTGGATGTGGTCTATGGTCAGTGTCAAAGAGTTGCATTATGGGCAGGATACGTTGTGCAAGCCTTTGAAAATGTAGTTATTGGTGGGTCAAATCTCAGCCGCACAAACATCTTTAACTCTATACAGGAGAAAGTGGCTTGGTTCTTGTGGGGTTGCTAGATACATAACGGTGGGGAATATTAATCCAGTCCGAATTTTCCATGTGACAGGAGTTTGCTTATTAGTCTGTATAGATCACTCTTTTCCAGGAAAGCAAATGTGTGTGTGTGTGTGTGTGGTTCTTTGGCTTCGAGCTTAGCACTATTCTTAGCTACCTCATTCCCACGTGACTAAGTGTCCATATTTTTATACCTTTTGCTCTTAAATAGTAAAAACGGGTGCACTCAATTTGTGCGGTTGATCGATTCTTCAACCACAAGACAAGGGCGTGGCAGGTATGGACATATAAACATGTACAGAACTGATCAGAATCACTCTGTGTGTGGCCACTTTTCTTCCATACTGCTAAAGATATCTTAATGAAACTGCAAACGTATTGCCTAGATCGAATGACAGAACCAGATAGTTATATGAACCCAACTGGGCAAAAACCGATATATGAATGAAATGTACATTAATTCGCATGCAAATGTGAGGGTTAAGGGTATCTTGAAGTCGGGCTAACCCGACATCAGCTTTTTTGACTTGCTCTGTGTATAATGGTTTGAAAGGTGGTGGGGAATTATGTTCCTTATGGAGATTATGCTTGTGTTCTTTGTTTTTGTGGTGTTGTTGGTGTCTTTTTTTGCATTGAATTTGACAAGTGAAGAGAAAGAATGAGTAGAGTGAGAGTGTTGTTGTGGTTGTTATTTTACAAGGCGGATAGCATCGCGCTTCGAACACTTGTGTTTAATTTTGGTTTTGAGAACCTCTGGGGGTTTGGGTGGGTGTGGTTTTGTAAAAAGAGAGAGTCCAATTAACCTAGGCTGCAGATTTTTTGCAGTATTTACCTATGTGTTCTAGCAATTGACAATTCTTCCACCACATGGGATTGGGAATGTATTCCACAACACTGACGGTACGCCAAGAGATTTCAATCTTTTCAGGGATATGATATAGATCGAAAGTGAACAAGACCACGCCACTGGGTACGGTTTTCTTTGCAACAGTTTATTAATCTTGTAGCCTGAAATTACTCCTTGTGAAGACATTTCTTTGACTATATCCTTCACATATTATACATATGTATGTATATGGCCACGGCTTAGGCCGTACACAGTATCCTTGGTGCAGTTGAGATTTCATAGAACTTGGCCCTAATAGCACAAATGCCAGGAAGCTCTTTCGCTGCTAAGAACTTTTCTGCGGTGAAAGTGTCTTTAACAAAGAGCAAGTTATTGCAATCGTGAAGTTCAGTAACTTTTCATGATTTTACTGATTAAAAGCAGTGACTTTTGTACAGCAAAAAATGAATAAAGCGAGAGAGGTTTCTTTTCTTGGGTGGAAAACGATACTGCGTATTTGGGATTTTTCTTCTGCACTGAAGAGGGAGGGAAGAAAAATCTGTAAAAGTTTTATAGATTTTTTCCACCCGCTTTTTACAAGGCTCGGGGGTGGGTTTGTGCTTTTTCTGAGTTTGGCAAAGCCGGCCTAGGGGCCATACCATTGTTCGAAATGAGAAATTGTGATTCTAGGCAATCTAGTTTAATTGAAATTAATTGTTCTTCGACTTATTCGGCATTTTGCACAGTCCTGATTGAAATAAATAATGTCTCCTTAGATTCCAGAAATAGGTTATACTTGTAAGTAGTCAGTTAATATCAAGCTCCACACTAGTGCCTGCACAACATTTGCAAGAAACACGGTCCAATGACATCACCAGAGCCGAACCATATCGTAATATGCTATTGATGTCTCGTGTTTCTCTTCTGTAAGTTGTCCAAGACGTTATAATTTGTGGATTAAAACCAGTAGTGTGGATCGAAGAAGATGTTTAATGAAGACTAAATTCGGATTTCAAAATTTTTCAACATTTTGGTAGTGAATTTTATGCGCTTATAAACGTTAAGGTAATCTATTTTCGAGTACCCCACATTTTGTATATGGCATCGCAACATTTTACAATAATTACGTTGACACGCGGGAAAAAGGATCAGATTAGAAAAGGAATTCGTACGACGCAGTACAAAGTAATGGTTCCTTGGTGAAAGTAGCCTAATTATAGCTCTGCATGAAGAAAATTGAACAAGGTGGCATCTCTGATTATTTCCTGTGAGAAACATCTCTGAGTACTCTTTGTATATCCATACTTGAGAGTTCGTGCACTCTCGGCTCTGACCTCCAGCATCCCGAAGACATACACATTTACATATCCATCAGTCGATAGTTCCCAGGCAGCAATCCTTGCAAATAAATAAGCATTCACGTCAACATTCATTTACAGTGAATCAAAAAATTGCGTACACCAGAAACGTATGGGATAGTTGCCGAGATGAATAGAACTTAAACAGTTTAAAGACGGGGTTTTCAATAATCGAATATTTTGTTGGCCCTCCTTTGACTTCAGTAATTAAATCTAAGCCCCGGCACATAACTTTCACTACGACATTTGTGGCGTTTCCTGTTATTTTGCTCCACTCAGTCAATAAAGCAGTTTCTAAGCTTTCCTTTGAGGATATTTGATGTTTCCGGATCCGTCTTTCCAATAAGTCCCATATATGCTGAATGGGGTTGATGTCTGGTGATTGTGGGGATGTATTTAGGTGCTCACAATAATATAGCAGCCATTCACGGACAAGATACGACGTATGTTGTCTTGCTGAACATCAAATATTCGGCTGTTAAGACCCAATTTGTTCACCTTTGGATGCAGATGGTTTTTGAGGATGATGAAATAAACATGCTTGTCTATTTTGTCAGATATGAATACAAGAGCTCCGACTCCTGATGCGGCCATACACCCACAAACCATTACATTTCCGCCGCAATACTAACTGTTGATCTTCCATTATTTCCTTCAGCTCTTCATTGACCTTTCTCCACACGTTTCCTGCTCCATCCGAGCCAAATACTTTGTATTTTGATTCGTCGCTAAACACAACATTTTTCCAGAACGAATCTGACTTTTCCAAGTGTAGCTTACCAAAATCTGATCTATTTTTGTGGTTCACTTTGGATATAAAAGGTTTACGACGATATTGGTATTCAGCAAAATCCTTAAACTTCATATTATTGTTTATACCGTGTTTAATGTTCATGGACAATATTTCACGTAAAAGGGATCAACTGTAGGAGTGGTTCTTCAGTATGCCGAGAAAAGTTTGAAAGCAAAATCCGAAACTCCTTATTCAGGATACCGGATTAGTTCCAATTTCTTCCAGACTTTCATGCTGTTTATTCGTAAACAAACACTTTATTTTATATACGAATACCTGATTTTAGGGTACATAAATAACTGTCTAAAGCTCCTGAGTTCTTTTCTAGATTACCCTGGAGACTTCAACAATTGACACTATATATGATTATATATTACCATGGATCTATAAAGCATTTATTCAAAATAAAATATTTATCCTCCGCATATATTTCTAGCAAATCCATCGGATCATCCTTTATTTACCGACAATTTAACTTGGACTGCAGCGCACAGCAAAGCTTCCTCAGTGAAACTTGGTGACTTTTTTAGTGCCATTTTCCTTCGCTTCTTCTGTGTTTTGTTTTGGAGATGATTAATTGCTGTCAGTTTTATTGCTGGCCTAAATTTATGCCTTAAGCCCGTTGTCCATCACTGCACACTTTCCCGAGGTACTTCGCTTAAAAAGCCATCATATAAATGTGACATCATATGTGTATGTGTGTGTGTGTGTTAGCGTGTCATGTCACAAGCGGAAGGTATGCACCGCACCGCCAGCTCAACCGAACGAACAACGAACCGCCCAGCATATGGGCATATGTGGCTTTCGGATTATTGCGAATCGTGCATAAAAAATGACTTCGGATTGACCGCAACAAATGTGCCAAATTGGAATTTTATGTGTCTTTTATGGAAATGGCATCATCGAATGCCACTTTAAGTGCGTATGCAAGCGTGTGTGTGTGCGCTCGTATGTGTCGAAATATACAAATACCCAATAGGAAATTTTGCGACTCAGGCTGTGAAACATAATAATATATGTATATTTTAATTTTTTTATTTCATTTTATTTAAAAGTTGTATTAGATTAAATTACAGCAAAGAAAGCTCTAACTACGGTGACCTTAAGCTTAATATTATATATGATTATTATTATTATTATTATTATTATATTTCCACCATAATTAATTATGACTGTACGGGGTTGCTACCGCGGCTTTCAACTCGAGGAGAAAAACATTTTTTGATAAGAAGCAAGCCCCAAGGCCGGGGGAGGATTTGAATCTGCGACCCTCTGAGTGTGTGTCTAATATGTTTACCACTAGATCACAGAGGGCGGCTTAATAGCATATATCTTTTTGTTTAATGCTTCATTTTTTGAATTGGGTGTTTTCTTTTTAGAAAACGGCAATAAGTAAATTAATATTTAAATTAACATGCAAGAAATACTCTTTACCAATACTCAGCATATTTACAATTATACCACGTGTATTTTGTTTTTTTTTTTTAAATTTAAATGTACGTGAAAGTATTTCTAGTCGAATTTGTTGACAAGTATATAATGTAGGTGCAATGTGGTTATTCTGCCGTACTCACTATCAGATTGAAAAACATTTTGACAGATCTTATAGCTATTTCGGACACGCCAGTTGTCCTCATCAGACATTCTTCAATGAAATTTTCCCCAAGTAGATATGTCTTAGAAAGCAACAGCACAACAACTACGAACCCTTTCAGTTGGAAATAAATATTTTCATATTAAAAATCATTTGACCACTACTCATTTCCTCGCATTCAATTTTACTATAGAATGGAACCGAAGAAAAAACTTTTTCGTTACTAAGTTCAAAATACTCCAATATCAGTTGTCTTTTTGAAATTTTTGGATTTATTTTCTCTGGACTAGTTTAGTTGCAAGGTTATTAGGATGTGTTCTTCAGAATTTTAGCATATCCTTTGCGGTAGCTTGTAGATCTTTATGTATGTGTGAATTTTTTTCATAACAAGGTGCTCCGCAGAGTTTATATTGCTCCTTGTGTACATTTTCTATGGTGAAGCTGGAAAAGGTATCCCACAACTGCATACCATGGTTCCATATTGGTTTAATGGTTGTATTAAAGAGAATAAGTTTATTTTTCATTGGTAATTGTGACTTTCTATAGGTAAGGCAATTCATATTAATAGCTCTAATTTTTGCTTGATGCGTTTCATTTCTAAATGTTTTCTCCATGTTAATCTCTTATTGACACATTCACCATTGACATTTTGGGGAGGATATATAAAAGAATGACATGACTGTAGTTATACAGCCATGTCCCTCTTCAAAACGGGTCAAACTGAAGTACAATTAAGAGATTATAGAGATAATCTCTAGAGACCTCATATTTGACGCCATTTCCAACTGGGTATGTTGGCTTTTTGCGTCTTTGTGTGTGTGTTGTGGGGATTTCTCGATGTGCCTGAAGATTGCTTGCTGCCGCTGGCCACGGCTGGCCACATAGCAAAAGATGTGGCACTCGCTCGCATCAAGGAAATGGACATTTGACGAGTGTATTTATTTTGTTCATTAAATTACTTTTGTTACGGACGCCACTTGGATGTGGAGTAATAAAATGTAAATTTGTTACATGTGACATTGTCATTCGCAAAATGTGTTTACATTTCATAGTTACGCTTAGGTTCATGCAGACCGTTTACACTCGCCACAGCGATAGAGTTGCCTTCTATTGGGGTCACATATGGAGTTATGCTGCCTCTGTGACATGCTCCTATTTTTGTATTCCCATTTAGTTGGTGGAATTTAGATTAGATAAAATTCGAAGGAAAGTCGACAGCTCCGCCTATAGCTTATGGGGCCATTTTTGATCCGTTATATACTCATTTCCTTGGTTCATCTCGAGAACTCTTCTGTTTCATACAAAGCTAGGAAATCTACAGAAGAACATTTGCGAATCATTTCTACTAATTTCCCGAAGTGTATAGAACTCTGTTACTATAGGACCACCACTCGCAATATATTCTACAACATTGCCGGGTTATTCTTCCTTGAACTGTTTACCATATACATACATACGTATGTGGATACCAGATTCCGAATTTCTCACTCTGCGTTGCTCTCCTTGGAATTCAAATTTAAAGTCATCACTGTCATTTAAGGCAATCGTGGTTACATCATTAACACACTTACTCCATTTCTACTACAATCTTTCATAGAAAGTCTCTCAAATAGTCTACAATAGATGACGATTTATAGTAAGAGGCTTGATCGATGGTTTTATAGCACTGGGGATTGGAAGTACTGGAGAGCTGAAGCCACAGGCTTCTCTACTTCAATTTGGCTCGTAAGAATTGATTGTGAGGGGTGGTCTAGTTGCCACCATTCGTTTCCCACACTGTTGGGAAGGCTCTACTAAGAATGTAACAGTAAAAAGTAAAGTTGTCTTTGTGATATCCTGACGATACTCACCAGAGAACACAGGACTCTGATAGTCACTCTCTTGGTTGATGTAAGTGTGAATATTCGGATTTTACTCGTATATAAAGACGATGCTTAAGGATTATGAATATGACTTTCAACTGTTTTTTCTTCTCCTCGGTCCACCACACTGAGAGCTGATCTCAATCAAAATTAGTTGTGAAAATCCAAGAGTTGCCACCTTATAGATATTGCATCTCTATAGTAAGAATCGGAGAATGCAGAGAAATGACTCTTATTTTGCGCAAACTAACTCATGTGCAAAACTGTAGTAGTGTGGCTGAATTTCTTCAGAATACTGGTTAACCAATGATAAACAAACCTATCCATACATCAGCAACTGATAAACAAGGACAAAGTTTTCTTAAACGTTAGAAAATTTGAAGTTTAAGTGTTCCGTCTCTATGGTCTCTGGTTTAAGTGTCCCTTCTCTGTGTTCTCTGGTTTGCCTTCAGGGTAGAGTTGGTGAAAACTAGAGAACAGGCACTCTCGGCGGCCAATTCACACACCTCAATTCGTTTTGCGCTTCATAATCAGCTACGATTATCTTTCCGCATTTCGTATATACATGTATCGACGCTATTCGCGATTGATCTAAAACATTTAATTATTTTATTTATATATATAAGAACACAAAAAAAAACTATATTTCAATCTTTAATACATTTTCTTGTGGAGTTTTTGACAGCCTTGAGCTGCGCTATGGGGAAGTGGTGTGTTTCAAACGTCAAAAATTCATAAAGAAATTTACTCAGATCCAGTTCACGCCCAATTTTGGGGTTCTAAAATTCAAAAATTCATAATGAAATCCAGTCAGATCAAATTCATGCCCAATTTTTGTTTCGCAAACGTCCCAAATTCATAAAGAAACCCAGTCACATCCCGGTCACGCCCAATTTTGGTTTCTCAAACGTCAAGAATTCATTAACAAATCCAGTCCGATCCAATTCACGCCTAATTTTGGTGTTTCAAAATTCAAAAATTCATAAAGAAACCCAGTCACATCCCGGTCACGCCCAATTTTGGTTTCTCAAACGTCAAGAATTCATTAACAAATCCAGTCCGATCCAATTCACGCCTAATTTTGGTGTTTCAAAATTCAAAAATTCATAAAGAAACCCAGTCACATCCCGGTCACGCCCAATTTTGGTTTCTCAAACGTCAAGAATTCATTAACAAATCCAGTCCGATCCAATTCACGCCTAATTTTGGTGTTTCAAAATTCAAAAATTCATAAAGAAACCCAGTCACATCCCGGTCACGCCCAATTTTGGTTTCTCAAACGTCAAAAATTCATTAACAAATCCAGTTCGATCCAATTCACGCCTAATTTTGGTGTTTCAAAATTCAAAAATTCATAAAGAAACCCAGTCACATCCCGGTCACGCCCAATTTTGGTTTCTCAAGCGTCAAGAATTCATTAAAAAATCCAGTTCGATCCAATTCACGCCTAATTTTGGTGCTTCAAAATTCAAAAATTCATAAAGAAACCCAGTCACATCCCGGTCACGCCCAATTTTGGTTTCTCAAACGTCAAAAATTCATTAACAAATCCAGTTCGATCCAATTCACGCCTAATTTTGGTGTTTCAAAATTCAAAAATTCATAAAGAAACCCAGTCACATCCCGGTCACGCCCAATTTTGGTTTCTCCAGCGTCAAGAATTCATTAACAAATCCAGTTCGATCCAATTCATGCTCAATTTTAGGTTTTCTAATCTAGTTTGCTTGTGGGTTGGAATCTTTACACATAATCGTAGCACACAAATCTCTGTGGGAGGTGCAGACACTTACCTGATGATGATTTCGCCCTGAGCAAGGAGAGGACCACTCCAACTAAAGCATTAGAAGTGACACTCAACCTACCTACATTAGAGCTGGTAGGGAAACAAGTGGCCGCCGCATCACCACTAAGGCTGAAATGTATGGCGTTATGGCATGATCGGCAGATTGGTCACTCGACTATCGTGCAAACCTGGAGTTGTTTTATCCAACACATTGACCACTCTATATCTAATCTCAACTTTGATAGGCACTTTCAGCCACATATTCCGTCTAGAAGAGAGTGGGAAACACTCATGCCATGGAAAAGTGGGGAACGGAATTTCTACACCGACGGATCCAAACTGGACGATAGAGTCGGCTTTGGAGTGTTCACAAAAGAACTGGGTCTGGAACTTTCGTGCCGTCTTCCACTACCACTGCAGTGTTTATCAAGCAGAGGTCCTAGCCATAACAGAGGGAGCCGTCTACTTCAGTAGACACGCCGTAACAAAAACCATTATAAATATCTACTCGGATTGCCAGGTGGCCATCAAGTCAATGAACTCGGTGGCACTGAAATCAAAGGTTGCTCAGGACTTCCGGGGAGCCCTAAATGATATCAGTACCGTTTTCAGGGTACGTCTAATATGGGTTCCGGGACATAGGTATATTGAGGGGAACTGTAGGGCTGATGAGTTAGCCAGACGGTGTACCAACCTTCCTTTATGCACGGACAGATGCGAGGTTGGAATACCAATTGCCACCTGTAAGCTGATGCTGAGGGATAGGGTCGTGCGTGAGGCCAATGGGTCTTGGCTCAACGATTAGGCTAATTTGGCCGGAGTTTAATAGGAGGATATCTAGATACTGTCGAGAGAAGATACCTCTAAGGTCGTGGCTGGTATAGCCGGTCATTGGCTGTTCGGCAGGCAAGCTCTCAGGCTGGGAGTATTCTCTTATGAATACTGCAGAAGCTGTGGGGATGACGAGGAGGAGACTGTGGAACATCTCTTCTGTAGGTGCTCCGCTCTGGGTTTCAAAAAGTCTTTCGAGGTCAGCCAAGAGCTAGATGTGTTTGAGAGATCTCCTTGTATACTCAAGGAATTGAAGGTGGTCTAATCGGTTCCGAATCAAATCCATACGTTGATTCATATACTTTTCTGTTCTCTCCACTAGAACTTTCCATACATATAACGCTACATTATATACCAGACTGACAATGACCTCTTAACCGAGGAATATGCGGTTAAGAATCGATGAGGATTCGGTCTTGATTCCAGTTTTACGTAAGCAGTTTCGCATCCATAGTCCTCTTACATATCTCTAAGGTTTGAAGATTGGCTGTTCGGCAGATATGCTCTCAGGTTGAGAATATTCTCTCATGAATACTGCAGAAGCTGTGGGGATGAGGAGGAGGAGACTGTGGGTCATTTCTTCTGTTGGTCTCTGTAGGCAAATACGCTTCTAGCTCTTTTACGGAAGTGTCCGGCGTGAAGGTCAAACAAATCCTGCGCTTTATTAGGGCTTCGAAATGGTTTGACGAGTAACTCAGAGGTGCGTTGTTACGCGGCGGTATCACAATGGACCCATGGTGGTCTGAGTGAGTTGGTCTGTAGATCGGCTGCCACGATAACCTAACCTAACCTAACGAGAGGACATTTGTTGCTCTCCCTGTTGGTGACATTTTTGGCTCAAAATGGCCAAACTTCCGTCAATTTGAACCCTGTTCCAACCCCGAAAACTTCGTTCTTATTTTTGGGTGTGAGTCAATGAAATTTTGTTTGTGGTTTTTAGTTTTGTAATTAGAATTGTAGTTTATTTAAATTTATATGTATATACACATATACACACACACGCTTATAAGTATATTTATATATGTATATATATACGTACATATATCTTATTGTGTCAATAAATCAAATAACTGGGATGCTACAGTTTAGTTTAGCGAACATTTATTTGCAAATATTTTCTCACCTTCATTTTCAACTTCGTTTTCATTAACTTGAAATTTATTTATTTTGTTTGTTTTTTGTGAGTTTTCGGAGCATTTTTGAAGAACTGTTATTATGCTTTTTTGATTCAAACAAATTGTAGTTTAAAAACATTTTCTAAAAAAACAAAAAAAGGAAATTAAACGGTTCAAACTCAGCAGAGAAACGCCTCCTTCTCAACGGAATTGGTGTTGCAGACATGTCCAACCAATTGTGCCATTCGTGAAACAATTTGAAGTAAAATTAAAGGAAGCAGTTGATATGTTGTTGTAATTGAAATTAAAATTACCACTAAAAGTAGAGTTATACCTAATAAAGTCCTTAATAATTACGAATTACGTACTTAATAACAATAAAAATATGCAATTGAAGTGTTTTCTACGAGTTTCTTATTTTGGGTTTTGCCTTTGTTGTCCTTAACTCTGCGTTTGTTTTTGTGTTTTGTGTTTGATTTGAGTTATAATATGCTTTTCGTTTTTGCTTTTGCTTTTGCTTTTGTTTTTGTGTTTGCTTTTGTGTTTGTTTTTATAAATATTGGCACACTATCTAAAGTCTTATACAATTAATTAAAGTATATGGGAAAAATGTGAGCAATTTTATATGATCAAAATTTTTGAGTATTTTTGTTTTTCTTTTTGTTTTTATTTGCTTCGTTTGTTGTTGCTTTGTTTTGTTTTGTTTAGTTTTGTGTTATATTGCTTTATTCACCTTTGTCCGATGTCAAGTTCTTCAGTGGTGATTTGAGTTTTGAGTATTTAAGTGTAGGGTATAATTTACAAGCTTAAAAATTATTTAACAACATTGAATGTTTTAAAATTATTTTGCTGTATTTGATTAAAAATGTATTTTTTTTTGCAATTTTCAATTTTGTTTTTCCTCTAATGTAGCACATTTACATATATTCTAATTTAATTATAATTATAAATCCTCCGTAAGCACAATCAAATGTTAGTCATCATCTTCGCTGAACAAATTACTGTCATGCGGGTAAGCAATTCCTTTCCAAAGTCCTTCATCTGAAGGACTGAACATATTGGGTCATTTTTGTGGCCACTGTTACACTGTCAACATGTGATCGGTATCAAATGAATTCGTTCATGCTATTTCACAGTGAGTCTTCCACAGTGTATGTGCAAATATACTAAGAGAAGAGAGCTCAGTGGTCATAGAGCTCAAAAGACCATAAGGAAATTCATCAAAATCGGTCAAAGGTTAATAGTGTATTGAAGGACGAAAGCTGTTAACTCATAAATAGCCCAATTTCCTGCTATCCTCAGTACGTTTCTCATATCCAGTTAGTGACTTTTTTAATGCTAGAATATTATTCGTAGTCTCTTCATTCACATTTATCGGAAGTTTTGTGTGATTTATAGTTCATGGGAAACCTCCACTCAGACCGAAGAGTGACACATCGAATCTCAGTGAAACGAGCTTCAATAAGGGAGATCAAAGTGGAGAGAACTATCCAAGTACTGTGAACTCATGGAGAATATCAACACTGTCAAGAAACATACTATGAAATCAGGGCCCATTACAAAAGTTGGGCCCATTACATAAGCTGGGGCCCAATACATAAGCTGGGGCCGATTACATAAGCTGGGGCCCATTACATTAGCTGGGGCCGATTACATAAGCTGGGGCCCATTACATAAGCTGGGGCCCATTATATAAACTGGGGCTCATTACATTAGCTGGGGCCCATTACATAAACTGGGGCCCCATACATAAGCTGGGACCCGCGTATGAGAATATTTATGTCGAAATGAACAAAAACAGCGAATTTACAATAAATGCAGTTGCCTTTTCCTTCCCTCCCCTCTTTGGCGCTGAACTTCTCAGTTCAGTTGTTCGTTCAGTACTCAGTTCAGTACTCAGTTCAGTTCTCAGTTCAGTTCCCAGTTCAGTACTAAGTCCTTTGTTACCTTTGCTACCTTTGCTACCTTTGCTACCTTCTCCTTCGCACATTTAGAAACAGAATAAACTGAAGAGATCGTTCGTCTTACTTCACACCCTGGTTTAAGTGGCATCACTGGTTTAGTGTTGATGCGGCTGCCCAACCTACCTACCTACCTACATCATACCGTCCATTTGAGGCCCGTCACTGATTCATTCAATTACACCGCATGTTCCGCAATGGACAGAACGCTACTCTCTACACCTGTTGGGAGAGGCGTTCATTGTTGCCCTCTTCTCTCAAGACAATTCCTTATTTTTAGTTTGTGGATGGATGACTACATCCGGCATAAACTCAGCCTTACTCTAAGCAGGGTGAGGCTCTGTGAATAGCTGCCTGCATGTCCATATACTACACGTTCCGAGCTCTAGCTGACCTTGTCTCTTTCCCGCTCCTAGCGCCGAGTCGATACACTGGGCTAAGAGTACTCTACAGATAAGTTCCCCTACTAGACCATTGTGAGCTTTAAAGCGCGTACTTAGCTTTAAAGCTCGTTCCTCACAAGCGTTCCCCATTGACTAAAATTTGATTATGAATCCGGCGGTGGTGGCGGAGTAAAATGCTAAAATTGTAATTATAAATGTTTTTTTATCTAATATAATTTTGTTGTTGTTTGCTTTTGATTTTGTTTCTGTTTTTAATGCATAATTATTTACACAGTTGCTAAGTTAGGTTCGAATTAGTTCATTGCACTTCAATCACGGACTGAAATTGCACCCCCATCTTCTTCTTCTGCTCCGGTTGCGTAGGTTAAATGTCAAAATGGGAAAATTGCCAATAATGACGACGACGACGACGACGACGACGACGACGACGACGACGACGACGACGACGATGACGATGACGACAACAACAACAACGACAACGACGACAAAAATAACAAACATAGCAGCAGCTGCAGTGGCGGCAATAGCACCAAACTGACTCGTACCGAAGCATCTCCTCGGCGTGTTATTGTCATCAATTGACATTTTGACACTTGCACATTACATTAAATGAAATGCCACAGAAGGGTGGAAGGGCGGGCGCGCGGGCATATATTGCAAGACATTACGTGCGAGAGTTAGCGGCATCTCCATCCCCAGCCGCAGTCGCGCTAATATTGACAATTATTTTAGTTTAATGGGATTACGAGCGCGAGGACGAGTGCGTAGCTCCCCAGTTTCGCTGGAGGTCCCTCCTGATACATCCATATGAGACAGCCCCCAGCCTCAAACACAAACGCATGCCGAACTTCAGTGCCAGTCTCTGCCCCAGTTTGAAGGCTTCCGTGTCATTTCCTGAGACACTGCCGCCTCGCTTACACACTCGCTGCCACTGTGCGTATTAATTGCCCTGCATGCAACAGGACTACGAATTTTGCATTATGTCCTGGCGTGTGCGTCAATGTGTGTGGCGGAGTGCGTGGGTGTTAATCGCATTTGATTTGTGTCTCCTGGAATGTCTTAATAAATGACAACTTTATGCTCCATTCCCCAATATAATTCGCTCGTCTGTCTATTAAGGAAGTCGTCCGCTCGCTTTCTGCTGCGCTGTGATTAAGGTTCGTCAGGCCTCATGCGAGGGAGGTGAGTTGGACCGGCGCATGTTTGCTTGATTTGGGTGAGCGTGGCTGTGTATCACAATTGTGGCTTGCCGTGCCGCTGGCAGCAGTCGGCAGTCGGCAGTCGTAATCCTTGACATCCGTTTTTGGCACTTTTGGCGTAATCATTAACATTTAATAGGATTTTCTTTGCGTCTTCTCTCTAATTTCTTTTGTGCGCGTCTGCTAATGTAATGATGCGGCGTTAATATGCGGATTAGTGGTTGGCAATCCGTCCTTTATGGGAATTTTATTATAATGTCGTACGCTTGTGCGGCAGCAGGCAAGGAGCGCACTCTAGGTGATTCGTGCGCCTTGAGGAAGTTTGCCACGAGGATTGCTTGCCTGTCTGCGTTTCGTGCCCACAGTTCGCCAAATTGCCCTTGCAAAGACTTTGCGGAACTTACGGAATTACGAGTGTTAAGTGTTGTCGCCCGCCCACATTCGGTAGGCGGTGGACGGTGGGCTAGGGCAGACTGCCGCTTCAGTCGGTTTATAGAGCCGTGCCGCCAGAGTAGTTCTCCCTTCGCCTGAGTCAATGATATTTTCCGTTGCAGCAGCAACCGAGCAACTAATTTCCCTTTCTCACATTGAAGAACATGCGAGCGACTTTACCGAGTGCACCCACGATATCCCAGCTTTCTTTCGAGGAGAGCTGTGGCGGGGATTGTGGTTGCTGCTGCTGTTGATTTTGTAGGTGGTGGTGGTGGTGGTTGTGGTGATGTTGATTGTGTTGGAGTTGGTGGTGGTGCTGCTGCTGCTGTTGCTGCTGCTGGTGGTGATGTGGCGACTGCTGCTGGCAATCCTGCAGGTCGACCTATGAGGGGGTCGAATACCAGCCGCTCGTCGGGGCGCCTTTGTGGTACAGGTGGAAGCTGGAGTGTGGCGCAAAGTATTGCGGCTGATCGAGGTTGCTGTAGGTAACGCCGGCGTCTGTGGTTGTGTGCGGGTGGTGCATTGCCGCCGCAGCCGCCGAGTAGGGCTGCGGCTTGAGCGGAAGCGCGGGCGTACCGTTGCCATCGTTGCTGGTTGGCGTGCTATACTGAGCACGCAACGGATCCGCGTAGTCGTATCCGTTGTTGGTGTGGGTGGGCGCCTTTACTGCGTTCAGGGCGTTGCTGGAGTCGCGCGGCGACACTGAACTGGGCGGCGTCATAGCGTTGTGATAGTCGATAGAGCTGTGGTAGCTGCCGTAAGTGGAGACCAGATTCGTGAAGGCATCGGACGATGTTTTCTGCGGATGTGAGTGCAGCTGCAAGTACTGGTTGTCGTAGGAGGATTCGCTGCCTGGCGGCGTGGGCAGTGGGCCGGTCTGTTGGTCGCCGTAGAACACCCCAGTGGGAGTTTGGCGTGCTGTGGCCCGTATAACACTCTCTCGATTGGCGTAGAGTTGGCGCAACAAGGCGGTCGCCGGCATGGGCGCTGGTTGCTGGTAGTGCGGCGCACCGATCCACTGAATGGTGCTGCTCTTTTCGTTTTGCTGCTGCTGTTGTTGTCGTTGTTGCTTGAGTAGGGCATCGGCACTGAAGTCCGTGTTGGCCGGACCGCCGGCGTTGCCTCCTGGCGAGGGCAGATGTTTCGACATGGCGTTTTCCAGGTCCTTCACTGAGCTTTCGGGGTGTTGTTGCTGAGGCTGCGTTGCTGTTTGCTGCTGCTGCTGCTGTTGTTGTTGCTGCTGTTGCTGCTGCTGCTGTTGTTGTTGTTCATCCACTGCTGACGGCAGCCGACTTCTCGGCGTCTCGCATTCGAGAGCCGCCACCTTCGCAATGGGCTGTTGATCGACTACAGCTGTCGCCGATGCTACCGCGGCCACCGAGTCGACGTCATCTTCCGCTTGCATGGCAGCTTTGCTCTTACGTTTGCGCTTCGTGTTCGAAGGGGCAGCCACTGGGGTGGCCACTGTTGTGGGCAGAACGCTCGAAGTGCCGTTCACCTCTACTCCAAGGGCCGTGGGGCTATCCTTGATCAAGGCTAGATTACTGACATTGGCATTCGCCGTCGAATTGGCTCCACGTCCCCGTGCGCGCTGATGATGTCCGTCACTGTCGTTCTTCGGCGAAATGGTCTTCGAATCGGCGCTACCACCGGGGTGGCCATCCGCAGCGGGATCACCGCCAGGCGAACCAGAACCCTTGTCGATTCCGAGCTCCTCGTTCTTAATGGTGTCCACACTTGGCTCCAACTGACAGCAATCGAGTATTAGATTCTCGTTCTCACGATTGCTGCAAGTAAAAGCAACAGGAAAGCGGGAAAAAGTGATAAGAATTGGACAAAGCCGCTGGGAAATTGGGTGAATTGGGACATATTTCCGGATGCTTACCTTATAACATAGTTCACGCATATGATGTTCTGCTCATCCGCATTCTTTGTACTGCAAACGACAGTGGCGCAACTCTGCAGCCAAGTGTAGCCACCGTTCTTGTTCATCAGCCTGAAGTAGCCGGTTAGAACTTGACCCTTCTCAATTACTGTCGGAGAAAGGAAGAAAGAAAAGATTCTCATTTGAATATATGGGCATGGAGACAGGGCCACCAAGCAGCACACTTACAGTCCATATGGCTTTTTCGCAAACGGTTCGCGTCCTCGGCATGGCACAGGGAGTACATGCTCTTGCCAACTAAATCTTCGGGGCTATAATCCAATAATTCAGAGACTCTGCAAATTGAAAGGGAAAAAGTGAGAGAGAGAGGGAGAAAGAAAGAGAAGGAGAATTGTAATTAGTTGAAATGTTGCAAGTGGCACAAAAAGTGGGGCGTCCGAAAGTGGTCAAAAAAAAAACAAAGTGATTGTGTAATGGAACTCTGATAGGGTCCGTCATTGGTGAAGGTTGTTCCGTTCGTAATTCCCACTGGATGTAAACCTTTCTTCCGAACATAGCCTGAATACCCAGTTAAGTTTCATTTGGCAATCGCCACTAGGAATTGTTTTGACGGTCTCTTCCAACTTTTCACCAGTTTTGGACCCGCAAGACATCTGTGAAACACAAAAGCCAGCGCTTTTGTCCATTAACTTTGTTGTCGTTATTCTGGGGCGACAACAACCAAGCAAGAGTTACTGTTGCCAAGGGTCTACGGTCATTGAGAACTATTTCGGTTGAAGTTCCTTTGTACGAGTGTCAGTTGGTTGGTAAGTTTCCCATTTTAAGTACACCTTCGGCGCACTGCATCAGCGCGCGTACACTCACCTTGGCTCGCAGTGCGCTATACGAAAGTCGAAATTAATGCGAGTCACAAACATGTCGCACTCCAAACGTATCTCATGCACAGATGGCGGCGGAAGGGCAATCGCCAATGCCACCATGCCAAGTAGGGGTGGCAGCGATTTTCGCGTGTGCGAAAAGGTGTACTGCGGACGTAGTTTGCACAGCAATAGCACGACCTAAAAATGGCGATGGAAATAATACCAATTTATAAAAGTTACTCGTGGTGGGCAAGGCAATTATGACCAATATACTTCTATTTAAATGACTAATATAAGTGTACGATATCTATCTATATATGTATATACGAGTATTATAAATAGCAAAAAACTACCATAAAGGAGATGCTTACAACACACACGTGACGCATGCACAAGTCTGATGAACGCAACTTCAGCCAGGGAGGGAGAGAAGAGTGGGCACTACACTGATTGAGTACAATTTGAGGCACGGCGCCAGTGTGATGTGAGGCATTTGAATCTGGAAGGACTCATTTTAGTTTAAAAGAAGTGTTTTCAGTTTGTGATCGTGCTTTGATTTTAATTCGATTAAATTTCGATTAAAATTTGCATTCCCTTCTTTAAATCGACTAAATTTTGCATTCCCTTCTTTAAATCGATTCAATTTTGCATTCCTTTCTTTAAATCGACTAATTTTGCATTCCTTTCTTGTAATTCGATTAAGTTTTTCATTCCTTTCTTGTAATTCGATTAAGTTTTGCATTCCTTTCTTGTAATTCGATTAAGTTTTGCATTTCTTTCTTGTAATTCGATTAAGCTTTTCAATACTTTCTTGTAATTCGATTAAGTTTTGCATTACTTTCTTGTAATTCGATTATGTTTTGCATTCCTTTCTTGTAATTCGATTAAGTTTTGCATTCCTTTCTTGTAATTCGATTAAGTTTTGCATTTCTTTCTTGTAATTCGATTAAGCTTTTCATTACTTTCTTGTAATTCGATTAAGTTTTGCATTACTTTCTTGTAATTCGATTATGTTTTGCATTCCTTTCTTGTAATTCGATTAAGTTTTGCATTCCTTTCTTGTAATTCGATTAAGTTTTTCATTACTTTCTTTAAATCGATTAAGCTTTCCATTCCCTTCTTTAGTTCGGTTTGCATTCCTTTCTGAGCTCTGGTTTTCCCCGTGATTCGAGTTGGAATTCCCAAGATGGATGTTTGCCAACTTTTGTTGGAGTTTTCCATATATTCGTTGAATATAATGACGTTGAACTTAATCGTACTTAGAGACCATATAAACCTTGAAACCCGACGATGTTCACATTGATTGATGTCCCCGTTCAACTTACTCCTTCGTAATTAGAAGAGTTCTGTTGTGTGAGTGTGTGGAAGAAGTGCGTGTGTCAAGGCTCGAAATGTGTCACAGCGAACAACGTTTAAAAGACTGTCAAGACCACGAACACTCGTGTGTCAGAACACACACCTCGGGCCATTCTGATCGAGAAGATTGCTCCAATTCGAGATTATGGAAAATATCATCGTTCTGGTTCTGTCAATTATTGTTCTGGCGTATTGAGGATAATATGGAGTCTAATTAAGCGCTAATTATATGGAAAATATCATCGTTGTGGTTCTGGCAATTATTGATCTGGCGTATTTAGGATAATATGGAGTCTAATTAAGCGCTAATTATATGGAAAATATCATCGTTCTGGTTCTGGCAATTATTGGTCCGGCATATTGAGGATAATGTGCAGTCTAATCAAGCGATGATTAGAGTTCCATTCCGGTTCGTGAAGTTCTTCATTTCGAGAACTCAATTCTTCGGAGTTTGCATCACAGCATATCATTTGATTCGGTGGTGTGGGCACTCTGCCAGTAAAAACACATCATAAAAGTCTTGAGAGAGAGAGGGACTTGCAAGGCAGGAGTAATTTGCTTGTTTTGGTGTTATATCTTACTCCATAATTAATTATGCGTGCGAGGAGTTGCTGCTAGGCGTGGGTAGTGAACGACCGAACGAACTAACTGATCTATATCACTGAACTGAACTAACTAAACTAGTTCAGATCTGTTCAACAAATTAGTTCACTTGCCCACTTGCTCACTTGCTCATTTGGGAATGAGTTCTAGTTACTGAGACTTTCGACTCGCAGACATACTCGTATCTTATTATATTTATATTCTTCTTTAGACATGTGTTTTTTGGCACCAATCCCGGACCAAGCAGGATTTGAATCTGCCACCCTCTGAGTGTGAGTGTAGCATGCTTGCCACGGTGTTAAATTCCCTTTCACTGAAGAATGTACTGGATTTGCCAAATATACATATGCATATCGATCACAGAGATGTGGATATCGACCAATTTGTAGATGTGCGTCTTCGACTTCAGCGCATTCTGTGGTTTGTGGCTGCGTTACGCCCACTGCACATACGCTCACGTGTGTCATAAGGCACCCAGTTCATAAATTGATGCTTGTTTCCGTATTAAATTCAACTTTATTACTTAGAATTGCACTGAATACGTAATTGGAACTTAAACAAAATGCATGGCAATGGAGGATACGGCAACAGCAGATGCTTTATATATGCTATATATGTGTATGTGTATATCTACAACTATATAAATATTCGATACTGATCAATCAAATCAGTTTTTTGTGGGTTTTTCGTAATATCAAAATTCAAACAAAATAAAAATGGAACTTTGAAATAATAAACGCGTTTTACTTTTAAATATATGCAGCATATCCAAACTAATATTTGGTTAGTATTATTCATGAATTGTTGTTCTTAATTTTGTATTTATTTATTTTTACATTACAAACAAAAACAATTTTTTAGTATGGGTACAATTACTTTGGTTAGTTGTGAGATCTCTTTAAATGCTTTCAAACATTTCTATTGTTAGTTTTTGTGCATTTTTGTTGTTGTTGCTTTTTGCCTTTTTAGAATTGTGACTTTTTGGTCACTGTCACAACGAACAAAACAAAACAAAAGAAACGAAATTTGATTTGTACTGATTTTAATTGATACGTACCGAATAATTGGTGCCCGTTGTTTTACCATTTTTACCACCGTTGACCGATGTATCGTTAGCCTGCAGATGAGTAGGGGAGCGGATGGTAATACATACTTAAGTTTAATTATTTGTTTCTTATTTGTGTATGTTTTTATTTCTATTTCTATTTTTATTACTATTTCTATTTTAGTTTTGTATTTCAAATATGAAAAATAATGCAGCAAACAGAAACGAAACGAAAATAGTAGAAGAAGGCAAAGTCAACTGAGGCGAAATGAAAAGCGAAGCAAAATGTAAAGAGAAGCTACTACAGATGCATATACAAACACACGCTCTAGCTACAAAATGGAGGCCAGAGTGCTGGACGCGAGCGCACGCACACAGACTCGCATTTGCAGTGCTCAGCGGTGCCGTTGTTTGCGAGGCTTGCATGCAAAGGCACTGCATATGCACAGTACATGCTCGAAGCGAACGCACGCACACAGACTCGCATTTGCAGTGCTCAGCGGTGCCGTTGTTTGAGAGGCTTGCATGCAAAGGCACTCCATATGCACAGTACATGGTGGTATGCTAGGCTCTGTGTGTGTGTGTGTACTGGGCACCACACTTGCGCTGCGTTACGCTCTTTTTCACATATTTCTAATGGTAATTCTTTGAATGAACTCACCCGATAACCGGACGATTTGAAGTGACAACCGCGCTTCGTTAAGGTCGACTTCATGCGTATGCAGAATGAACGCTCGTAACCCTTGTAGCCGCTTGTCGAGGAGACCGTCATTTGTGCGGAAACTGCATTAGAACAGAAAAGAAAACAGAAAACATAATGTAAATTTAAACACCGATGTAGTTATTTGTTGTGAAAGCCTTAGTAGTTAGTGCCGAAATCATTAGCTTATATATAATAAAATCTATTTTATAAATAAACTGTTAATAATAATAATTTGGGTATGTAAAGGGGAACCAGTTCCAACTCGCTAAAAGTAGCGAATACGCTTTTGTTGTGATCGCATACAATTTTGTAAATGGGCGGCATTTAGCGAGTTGGAGCTGGCGAGATGGGGCTGGCGAGTTGGGGCTGGCGAGTTGGGGCTGGCGAGTTGGGGCTGGCGAATCGAACGAGTAAAATAAAAGTTGCGGTAAACAAGAAGCTTATTGTGATAATAGGAAAGAGGGAAATCACACTTTGTGATATTATGATATCATATGTATAGCACAGACCTTCTATGATTCCACAAATGTATAATTTTTCTGGGTGATCACATCTTGGAAAATGTTTCCCAAAGAAGGCAGACGTCATTGGGCAAAATGCGTGGCATCACAAGCTTCATTAATGCCCAGGCAACTCATTCTCTAAATACACGAATATCTTTAGACCCTTTCAATAGATCTCTAAGGTTCATTTATGTCTTACGCCAATTTGATCATTACTCTCATCTCTTTAATATTATAATTGTTAGATCTTTCATAGCAAAAGGAAAGCGCAATCCAAGTGTATGCAAGTTAAATGATTTGACTGTATGCAAGTGAACAATTCGTCTGATGCAATCACTCCCAAGATAAATCCACCTCCTTATTAGTCGTTGCGCCAATGATGTACCAATTGAGTCGACTATTTTGAGGAGAAATTCTTCTTGAAAATCCAGAGGGGCTTACTCGCAGCTAGTGAATGGTGCAGGGGAACGGAGAGACTAGAAGACCACCATTGTGCCGTTTACTAGAAAAAGATCTTTACCATATATGAAACCTATTCTTCTAAATGGTACACAGGGCGATATTAGCTCTGAGCCTAAATACCTCGGAGTCATTAGCGACAAAAGAGGGCTACAGCTTCCTTAATGATATATAGACGGCTTGCTGGCAAATCTTGGGGATGTAACCCAAAAATCGTTAGCTGGATGTATACCATAATGGTGACACCAATCATCATACTCTGTGAGACCACTCATCATGTTCTGTAGCCTGGTCAAATAGAGTCAAACTTAAGACAGCGAAATCTGCATTAAGTAAAGTACAACGCCTTGCCTGCCTTATCATCACTGGAACTATGCGCACCTGTCCAAGGGCGGCAATGGAAGTTATACTGGATCTAACACCCTTACATCTAGTAATACAAGAATTTGCTAGGAAATCTCTTAGAAATGATATCGAGAGAATCAAATTGCACCCGAAATATATGGGGTAACAATTCAGCTCAAGAATGTGGTATACTAAAATCTCACAAGGATTTTATGCCAAGAAAATTCAACTTTGCCCACAAATTCAGTACAAAGATGAGTTGCAAAAAAGAATGGAAAGGTCTGAGACGTAGAAAATTAGAGAAAACTCCCTCTTATGGTATACAGACGGTTCTAAGACAATGGACGGAACTGGGGCAGGAGTATTTGGGCCTAGAACCAACTACAGGGAACCAATGGGTTCTCAGTCAAGAATTAAGCGGAGATTCATGCTATTGAAAGATGTGCCCAGATCAACATTGACAGGAAATATCGGGGGAAGAACATCCTGATACTATCCGATATTCAAGCGGCACTCAAGAGTTTGAGCTCACCCCTGGTGACAATACATTCCCATACAGTCTAAACTTGTATGGGCCTGTATTGGGAAGCTGAACTCCCTAAGCAGTATAAACAAGTTATCTCTAATGTGGGTACCAGGCCACATAAGAGTAGAGGGAAATGAGAAGGCTGATAGCTTAGCTAGGAAGGCTGCGGCCTCTCCTTTCAACGGCCCTAAACCCTTCTGTGGACTATCATCTAATACCATTGGAGGTCTGCTGAAGAAGTGTACAGATGCAAAAGGAAGTCAAACCTGGAAAACTCTTCCGGGATTAAGACAGTCCAAAGTTCTGCTGGGAGATTTTGATCCTAGCCTAGAAAACTCTTCCGGGATTAGCACAGTCAAAAGATCTTCTGGGAGATTTTGATCCTTAAAGAGCTAAGGAGTTAATAAACATGCCTCGAAGTAAATTAAGAATCATCACAGGCATATTCAGCGGACACTGTAGACTCAACTACCATATGAATAAGTTGGGCATATCTTCAGATGCCATCTGTCGATTCTGTGGAGAAAGTGACGAAACCTCACTGCATCTGATCACAGACTGCGGACCATTGACACACAAAAGACTCAGGTGTTTGGGAGAATATATTTTAGCGGCCCTTTGCTCCCCCGCGGAGCCATAGGACCATATATATCGTAGATATGAGCAAGATCCCTCAACTTGATTTCTCCAAAATATATGAATTCCTGTCGGAAATCAACCTGACAGAAGATCTGTAGATGAGACTATCCTCATCTTTCAATGCTTGAGTGCTCGCAGACCTCCTTTTTCGGCGGTTGCCCGACCTAACCCAGTTATGTCTATCTGCCTAACTTAATATTCTAGCCACATTCAGTCTAACTTATCAGACATTCCAGTTTTGAGTTATGAATGCTGCCAAGCGACAAGTGACTGTTAAGTTGCCACAACTTGGCAGCACTTACCTGTAAGCAGTTGTTTCTATAGTCAACCAGAATAGTAGGAGATTTACTAAATTTGTGCTCAAATATTGAATGAACATGAACAATACAGGACACACCCTCTGCTATGTTTGGTAGAAGAGTCCTAGTAATGCGAGCAGATCCAACCGAAAAGTATAGAATTGCATTTCCGGCCGATTCTTCAATCTTTTCATAGACAATATTCCGTAGCATAATCAGTTGAGAAGGTTTGTATAAGAATTATTGCGATTATATTTGTTGCTGGAGAAGATCCCTGATGACAACAGATGAAGAGTAGCTCCTGCCTTATGTAAACTTAAATTGGTACAGTGAATCATGTGCAACAAACCTATTCAATAAGGTTGGCTGCTGCAGATCGTGATTCAGTTGGATGAACACATCGTCTTCTATTCAACGTCTTCTATTCAAGAACTGATGAGGTTGGTTTATCATCTCAATTAAAGGCGTAAATTTTGAGTTCACTTTCTTTTCGAACTTTGCAGAAAGAACCGGAACAGTTTGCCAATGATGAGTGGCTAAGTTTTGCTCGTTCTTAGTGGTTATATCCCGAGCAGGGGAGGTTAATATGCCTTCTCGCTAATATTCTGCAGGGGTTCACAAATCCGAATCAATTTCAGTTGGTTAAGCCGCAAGTTATTAAGAAATTGACTAACATATTAGACAGGATAACTTATAAACATCTGGACTTGAATGTGCTTTACACCAGAAAATGCGGAGTATTGACTCTTGTTTTGAGCACACTTACACATGTGCAAAACTACAGTAGAGTGGCTGATTTTCTTCAGAGTTCTGGTTAACCAATGATAAACAAACCTATCCATATAGGCAACTAATGATAAACAAGGACAGTTTCTCTTAAACGTTAGAAAATTTGACGTTTAAGTGTCCCGTCTCTATGGTCTCTGATTTTCACGATCGAAGTGGTGCGGAAAGCAAGCTGGCAAGGGGAGACTATGACCCCGTTCCAGAGTAGATTTACTCTCAGGAATATGGGGTAGGAATGAAACAATACAATCACGGAGACAAGAAATAGTAAATCATAGTGGCATAATATAGGGTGGGATTGAATCAATACAATCCCGGAGACAGGAAATAATAAATTCCATAGCATAACACAATTTCATGGGAGTAAAGTTGGCTAGTTTTTGAACTCTCCTCAAAGAAACAAAACTGGAATTAATGCAATTGCCGACTTCAATCTGATTCTTTGCTTTTCTTTGTTCTTAAAACTGGAATTGATGCAATTGTCAACTTCATTCTGATTCTTTGCTTTTGTTTGTTCTTAAAAGAATGGACATCTTCACGGAGAGAAGTTGGTGACTAGTTCTTCCAATATATTTTATGGATTCCTGTGAGTATTGAAAGGATTTTTATTTGCTTGAGTGAAGTTGAATTTTATAATGGCCCTTTAAATCTCGGAGAAACTCAATATACTGCACCATAGAAGGCAGTATATACCCACCATACATTCGAAATCAACCCCTTTCCAGCCAATCTAATCTAGCCTTAGAAAGGTATTTGCCAGGGTAGTTGTTAGATAGGAATACTGTGAATTGGCGATGCTTCGCTCGTTTATTGCATGAACTCACCGTCCGGATTGTTGGTGCCATGTGTTCCCGCGCCATCATCTGAGGCGCCCGATGTCGGTGATGCCAGGCCGCCGGTGTTATTGCCGTTCCCCGCCACACCGCCGCTGGTTAAACTCAAGCCCAATTGTTCGGCAATTTCCGCATGGTCACTCTGATGAATGTAGTCGAATATGCTGCTGCCAGTCATTTCGACCTGCGAGAGTCCGAGGTATATGGAGACCGTTTCCGATATGTACAGGAAACGGCCATCAGCAGCAACAGCCAAAGCGAAACCGTCCAGCGACTGCGTTCAACATGAAAAGACAGATTAAATAACAAGATTCCAGTTAACAATACCAGACGACTTTGGACGGCGGTTCGGGTGGATGAGCGGCTGCACATAATTTGCATGCGTATCCACTCGTCCCGATATGAATGAGAGTATGTGTAGTTGGTTAGTGTGGTTGCTAGTACATACCTGCAGTATGTGGGTGCCCTGATGTTGTTCGAACAAATCAACGGCCGGACTGCGTCGTATGGCGGCACCTGTACAAAAAGTAAACAGAGGAAGGAAATAAATTACTGCAAATACATTTTTTGTGTTGCCTTTTATATTTATAGCATTTGTGTGTGTGTTGGTATTAAATATTAATTTTGGAAATTTATGATAACACATGCTACACGCTCGCAGCAAAAAGGACCACCAAGGCTCGCAAACACTTCCACTATTTACGAGTATGCCCGGGCCGCAGCCGCACAACCCACATGCGCGAGTATGCTCACCATCATAACCATAATCGTAACCTGCTGACCCATGCCCACTTAAAAGTTCGACCACATCATTGCGTGGCCCACCCACAGATACACACCCATACCCACACCCATAGCCACAAGAGAAAATATTTTCTCAGCTGATTTGCTTGATCCTTTTGAGCCATTTGCAGTATTTATTTAATTCAATTATTGAATTTTACGATTATTGCACAGCACACACACACACACACACACACACACGGAAAAAGCGCACGCCGAATTCATATAAAATAATAATAATATATAAAACGCAAAATGACAGCGAAGTCCAGGAGGCAGCGGGCAGGATTGAGTGAAGCAGGGCAACTGAAATGAAAATATTATTGCACTGGTGGGGCCGGGTCGGTCAACCCTTATGCTGCACGCCCACAGGCCCGCCTGGCTGGCAGACGGACCGTCAGACTGGCTGACTGGCCCTCAGGCAGCCTCACAAATCCCCAGTGATACCTCGTATGGACGAAAAGAGCACCAGCCCCAGACTGACGAGCTGACGGACGACCGACTAAGTAGATGTGAGCGAACGAATGGGAGCACCGGCCGGAATATTCCTTTCGCCAAGTGTAGTTCGCAAACAATTTCCGCTTTCCGGGCCGAATATGTGTGTGTAAGTACGATGTGTGTGGAAGTGTGTATGATGTGTATGATGCGTGTGTGTGTGTGTGTGTGTGATACGTACACATTCTCAAATAACATAATGAGTGCCTCATTAATGACCTCAAAACGCCCGCTTTTATGCCAATTCAATAATATTTCTCTAGCCTTGTGCCTGCTCTGGCATTTTTTATCAAGGGTCCACGAACGAACTGAGCTGAACTGGGCTGCCCTGATGTGAGTTGAGCTGCCCTGAGCACTGCCTGCCCTGTGGCCTGCTCACTGCCTCCTGCTTCCTGTTGCCTGCCATACGTTTTATGGCTTGAAGGTCGATAAATGCAATCGAATCTGAGGGGTTTGCATAGCAATATTGGCAGATTTTCCCCTTATTGCTGTTGCTGCTGTTGTTACTACTATTGTTGGTGATGGTGTTGCTGTTGTTGTTGTTGTACTCAAGTCATAGATGTGACGTATATACGCGCATAATCATCGCATTCATAAGCTTTTTTAAGTGGCTCATGTCATCCCTTCCACCCCATTGCGTTGGCTTATTTTTTAGTGTTTGGTTTTTCTGTTTTTCCTCTGTTATTCGACGCCTTAGTTACACGCTCTTTTTGTTGGGTGGGGGGTGGTTAGAGAATAGTAGTCGGCTTTTATTTATAGCATTTTGCTTGATACTCAGCGTTTCTTTTTTTTTTTGGTTTTGGCCGTTGTTGTTGTTGTTGTTGTTGTTGTTGTTGTTCTGCTTGTGTTTATATTTGCAGTTACGGAAAAGCACTTGAAAGCCATTCCGTAACGTGACAATAATGGAATGTGTCCATCGAAGCATGACTTTTTTTGTGCATTATTTAAATGTGGTAGGAGGGAGGGGGTTAAGGTGGTGCTTTGGTTGTTGCGTTAAAATGGAAGTGTGCTTAAAGAGCCGCAATTGTTCCAGCTTAATTATTAAGCCCCTCTCTTCTTGCGTTTACAGAGGCCCACTCAGAGTCTTGCCTTTTATACACACAATTTTACATGAGTTGCGTCTGTGGAGCTCTGCAGTTTCTTGCACCGAATCTCTGTCCATATTTCTTGCAGTCAGCGTTCTTCACATAAACTGTCTCAAGTTTGATCACATTGATTTCTATTCCTACAGTGAGACTGACGTAGACTTTCTTACTTACTTTCGTGGCCTAAGCGCAGCATCTGCGAAACCACCCGCTATCGGCTTACGGGCGAACATAACAGCGCTCGCCAGGTGCCTCTGCTTTGCGCGCGTGTTCTCCAATCTGCTATACCAAGCGTGGTTACGGTTTCCTCGACTGATGTAGACTGCTTTTGCTCTTATACTTGTCTCCGTCAAGTTATCCTGTTCCCTGTCTGAACCTGTGAAAGGTTTGTCCATTTAGTCAGCGTTTCGTGCACAGACTACTTTCGATCCGCTTTCTCAATTATGCCCTTCACTTCTTCTATACTCAGGATAAAACTGCTTCCTCAGTTCATTAGGGTTCCGATCGTTTGGAATTCTATCGAATACTTTCTAGATATACAGTTCGAATTCCCAAAGTATTCAAGAAACCAGAGCAAATCGACATTAGGTTAGGTTAATCTATCACGCATAAATCGATTGATCCTTAGCGATGCAAATCGACATTAGGCTAGGTTAATCTATCACGCATAAATCGATTGATCCTTAGCGATGCAAATCGACATTAGGTTAGGTTAATCTAGCTGGCATAAAGCCACGCAAAGACCGATTGGTCCCTAGCGATGCAAATCGACATTAGATTATTCGTAGTATTTTCGAATGGAATTGCTTAATTTAATTGATGAACTTTTCAACTAAGGAACAGCAATCCATGTTGTGAAAAAACAGGTTCTGGAAATGTATCTTATGTTTCATTTAATTGATGATCTCTTTAACTAAGGAACACCAATCCATGTTGAGATAAAGCAGGTTCTGGAAATTTATCTTATATTTCATTTAATTGATGATCTCTTCAACTAAGGAACACCAATCCATGTTGAGATAAAGCAGGTTCTGGAAATTTATTTTATGCTTCATTAAATTTGCATCCTATGCAAGGAATATGTCAGGTAGGGGGAGTGTTCTGTGTTCTGGCATAATATGTTTTGCCAGTTGCCTGTTAGCAAAGTTTAAGCTACGTAACTCAGCCATGCCCTTGAAGTGTCTATTATTGTTTTCAAGGATATTGAGTTATGTGTGTACTGCTCTTCCAATTGCCCCTTTGCAGACCTGCAATTCGTGTCTTATCCATAATCAAGATACAAATTGCTTTTGGTATGCCTGCTCCATTTTCTCAATGGCCTCCGATGCAGTACTCTGCCTGTCATTATTCAAAATATACTCGTAGACTGTAGATCAAAATTACTGGCCCTGATGCTCTTGTCTCTTTCTATCGAGTTTTTTAGTTCCTTGCGTATATCTATTCAGGATCTCGACTGCTTCGGATATGTATGCACTGCTTCTATATTTGTGTATGTTCAGATCTTGTGTTCCCTGTTTATATTCATGATAGAAGCTGCTTTAAGGCTCATATAATTGTGTTTCTTCAGTTCCTCAGTTGTATGGCGGTAGTATCCGCAAATGTTGAAATTAGTGTGCTTTCACTAATAGGAGTCTCAGTTGTACATATAATGTAGGGCCTAGAACGCTACCTTGGGGTACACCGGCTGAAATTGGCAAATCTTCGGAAATAAATTCGTTTACTTTTACACTGAAACGTCGATTGGATAAGGAAGACTCAAGAATTTTATGATAGCTTTTTGGTAGAAACTTTTTGATTTCGAACATCAGTCCTTGATGCCATACCGTATCAAATGCTTGGTCCCACGTCAAGGTCCCCTCCCCGAGTTCAAACGCTTTTCATATTTCATTTGTAATTCGATTCACTTGCTCGAAACCGGTGCTTTTCTCGAAACCGAATTGATGTTGCGGTATTACGCTATGTCCATGAAGAAAGGCAGATAGTTTATTTAGTAGTAGTTTCTCAAACAATTTGGAAAGGCAAGGCAGCAGGCTGACAGGTCTATATGATGACGGCAGCGTTGAGTCTTTTCCAGGTTTAGCTATCGTACATATCTGAGACTTCTGCCATGCATCCGGATAGTAACCGATGTCCAAAATTGCGTTGAAAAGCTTACAGAGAAATGCAGATGCAGAATCTGGCAACTGTTTTAGCATTTTCGGGGTAATATCATCGAATCCAAGTGATTATTTTGGGTTCAGTTGTTGAATATGTTCGGCTATTTCAGGAAGGGACATTTTAATAGGCTGAGCAATCTCAGAACTGCAGGGTCAGGCAGGAGTTTGTAGCCATATTCGGCTGGAGCACGTTGCATGGATGTCCTGCAGAACAGAGTGCTTTTTCTTGATTGCTTTGAGCCCACGCGCCGTTCGGGTTTCTTAGGGGTCTTACACCTTCTATTGGAGGCTGTCGTGAAGGGAATAGAACGAGTTGTCAATGCAAACTGGAGTTTATTGTATATCGTTATAACGTAGAAAAGTACATGAACTTATGCATAAGTCTGTTTACATGTGTGTGTGAACATGTATGTGTAACATCCCAATAGATTGTGTTTCGTTTCTTCTATATTGTGCATTGCAATCGCTACGAAAAGTGCTGCAACAGAGCGCTACAAATGTAGCGCTTTCTGCAAGGACGATGAAGCGCTTCGTAAGAGCACTTCAGCAGAGCGCATTATAAATTTTTACTGGGATGTACATGACAGAGGCTTTAAGTTTTTCCAAGGCATCGAAAGGGAATACCTTTCAGTGGCATGTGGGGCTACCTTCTTCAGGTACTCTTTTAGGTGTTGATCCTCACTCACATATTTTGAGAAGTTCAGACCAGAGGAGTTCAGATCTGAGGAAATCAGACCACACTACCAATTGGAGTCCGGTCCAACGGCGAACTCCGGTCAATGTAAGGACAATTGCAATGCATTACTCAGGTGGCACTGGAAGCTACAACCAGGCACCTGACGCAAGACAAAACAATTCATGGGCTCATTCAGAGAGAACAAAACGAAAATTGAGGGGCAGAAGGCTAAAACGAACCAGCTCGTGTCGGTATATAAACTGCCACGCCTTGCAAATAATTTCGTGAAATAGACACAAAATTTTAGTATTTATTGTGGCGCATTAAGCAAACAATTTAAACAAAAAAAGGCAACAAAAAAAATGACTAAAAAACACAATAAAAATAAAAATAAAACTCAAGGCAATAAATTTGTATTATGGCTAAAAAGAAAAACAACAAAAAAAACTGCACTTCATACAAAGTAATTGAAATGGCAGCCAGGTTTCGAACGTTTCATTGATCACAAAAAATTCAACCATGACAAATAATCGAATAAAAATACAAATAAAATAAAAGAGGGGAAACACAATAAAAACAAAATGGCGATAATATTTCAATGGGTTCGTTCAATACATTTTTATGCAAATGTGTCCCGGTTGATGAAATTAATTAAATTTAACTGATTTTGCAGTTGGCCTTTTTGTCCGCCCGGCCGCCTACGCACGCAACTGTGCCTCAAAGCAACTCCATATGAGTTCGTGAGGCGGAAAGTCTGTTGAAGGTGGAACAACTTTTACCGCCACCATTGTGCGAGCGCTCTGATATGCCACGAGAAGGTGTGGAGAGACTCTAATCGAAGAGAAATGTTGTGCGCTACTGAGGCCGTTAGCAACAGAGCCCCCGACAAACTGGGCATGGAGTGCCATGGAGTCAATTTTTATTTCTTTGGCCTTATACAAAGTTATAAAAATGCCGCAAAAAGACCAGGAAAGCAAATCTCACGGAAAGTCAATTAATGCCCGGCTTCGTTATTTGTGACAGTCCCAATTAAAATTCCATTGGCAGCGAGCGTCTAAGAAAAATTAAAATAAATACTTTTAGAAATATGCATGAAGGCAACAATTACCGCCACTGAACCGAATTCGATTTGAATGCAATGCAAACAGTCTCAATTTATTACGGACGGTTCATTTTGCTGAGCTCTTCACTGGCGTTTCTGTGGGTTTGCAGTGGCCAACAGGAAAATTGCTTGTCTTGACACTGCGTAGAGTGCAAACATGGCTCATTTGCAGTACGCGGAACTTTGAGTTGGCTCATTTGCAGTATGTGGAACTTTGAGTTTGCTCATTTGCAGTACGCGGAACTTTGAGTTGGCTCATTTGCAGTACGCGGAACTTTGAGTTGGCTCATTTGCAGTACGTGGAACTTTGAGTTGGCTCATTTGCAGTACGTGGAACTTTGAGTTCGCTCATTTGCAGTGCGTGGAACTATGAGTTCGCTCATTTGCAGTACGTGGAAGTTTTAGTTCGCTCATTTGCAGGACATGGAACTTTGAGTTGGCTCATTTGCAGTACGTGGAACTTTGAGTTGGCTCATTTGCAGTACGCGGAACTTTGAGTTGGCTCATTTGCAGTATGTGGAACTTTGAGTTTGCTCATTTGCAGTACGCGGAACTTTGAGTTGGCTCATTTGCAGTACGCGGAACTTTGAGTTGGCTCATTTGCAGTACGTGGAACTTTGAGTTGGCTCATTTGCAGTACGTGGAACTTTGAGTTCGCTCATTTGCAGTACGTGGAACTTTGAGTTCGCTCATTTGCAGTACGTGGAAGTTTTAGTTCGCTCATTTGCAGGACATGGAACTTTGAGTTGGCTCATTTGCAGTACGTGGAACTTTGAGTTGGCTCATTTGCAGTACGCGGAACTTTGAGTTGGCTCATTTGCAGTACGTGGAACTTTGAGTTGGCTCATTTGCAGTACGTGGAACTTTGAGTTCGCTCATTTGCAGTGCGTGGAACTATGAGTTCGCTCATTTGCAGTACGTGGAAGTTTTAGTTCGCTCATTTGCAGGACATGGAACTTTGAGTTGGCTCATTTGCAGTACGCGGAACTTTAAGTTGGCTCATTTGCAGTACGCGGAACTTTGAGTTGGCTCATTTGCAGTACGCGGAACTTTGAGTTGGCTCATTTGCAGTAAGTGGAACTTTGAGTTTGCTCATTTGCAGTACGCGGAACTTTGAGTTGGCTCATTTGCAGTACGCGGAACTTTGAGTTGGCTCATTTGCAGTACGTGGAACTTTGAGTTGGCTCATTTGCAGTACGTGGAACTTTGAGTTCGCTCATTTGCAGTGCGTGGAACTATGAGTTCGCTCATTTGCAGTACGTGGAAGTTTTAGTTCGCTCATTTGCAGGACATGGAACTTTGAGTTGGCTCATTTGCAGTACGTGGAACTTTGAGTTGGCTCATTTGCAGTACGCGGAACTTTGAGTTGGCTCATTTGCAGTACGTGGAACTTTGAGTTGGCTCATTTGCAGTACGTGGAACTTTGAGTTCGCTCATTTGCAGTGCGTGGAACTATGAGTTCGCTCATTTGCAGTACGTGGAAGTTTTAGTTCGCTCATTTGCAGGACATGGAACTTTGAGTTGGCTCATTTGCAGTACGCGGAACTTTAAGTTGGCTCATTTGCAGTACGCGGAACTTTGAGTTGGCTCATTTGCAGTACGCGGAACTTTGAGTTGGCTCATTTGCAGTATGTGGAACTTTGAGTTTGCTCATTTGCAGTACGCGGAACTTTGAGTTGGCTCATTTGCAGTACGTGGAACTTTGAGTTCGCTCATTTGCAGTACGTGGAACTTTGAGTTGGCTCATTTGCAGTACGTGGAACTTTGAGTTCGCTCATTTGCAGTACATGAAACTTTGAGTTCGCTCATTTGCAGTACGCGGAACTTTGAGTTGGCTCATTTGCAGTACGTGGAACTTTGAGTTCGCTCATTTGCAGTACGTGGAACTTTGAGTTGGCTCATTTGCAGTACGCGGAACTTTGAGTTGGCTCATTTGCAGTATGTGGAACTTTGAGTTTGCTCATTTGCAGTACGCGGAACTTTGAGTTGGCTCATTTGCAGTACGTGGAACTTTGAGTTGGCTCATTTGCAGTACGTGGAACTTTGAGTTCGCTCATTTGCAGTACATGAAACTTTGAGTTCGCTCATTTGCAGTACGCGGAACTTTGAGTTGGCTCATTTGCAGTACGTGGAACTTTGAGTTCGCTCATTTGCAGTACGTGGAACTTTGAGTTGGCTCATTTGCAGTACGCGGAACTTTGAGTTGGCTCATTTGCAGTATGTGGAACTTTGAGTTTGCTCATTTGCAGTACGCGGAACTTTGAGTTGGCTCATTTGCAGTACGCGGAACTTTGAGTTGGCTCATTTGCAGTATGTGGAACTTTGAGTTTGCTCATTTGCAGTACGCGGAACTTTGAGTTGGCTCATTTGCAGTATGTGGAACTTTGAGTTTGCTCATTTGCAGTACGCGGAACTTTGAGTTGGCTCATTTGCAGTACGCGGAACTTTGAGTTGGCTCATTTGCAGTGCGTGGCACTTTGAGTTGGCTCATTTGCAGTACGCGGAACTTTGAGTTCGCTCATTTGCAGTACGTGGAACTTAGAGTTCGCTCATTTGCAGTACGTGGAACTTTGAGTTGGCTCATTTGCAGTGCGTGGAACTTTGAGTTGGCTCATTTGCAGTACGTGGAACTTTGAGTTCGCTCATTTGCAGTACGTGGAACTTTGAGTTGGCTCATTTGCATTGCGTGGAACTTTGAGTTGGCTCATTTGCAGTACGTGGAACTTTGAGTTCGCTCATTTGCAGTACGCGGAACTTTGAGTTCGCTCATTTGCAGTACTTGGAACTTTGAGTTCGCTCATTTGCAGTGCGCGGAACTTTGAGTTCGCTCATTTGCAGTACGTGGAACTTAGAGTTCGCTCATTTGCAGTACGTGGAACTTTGAGTTGGCTCATTTGCAGTGCGTGGAACTTTGAGTTGGCTCATTTGCAGTACGTGGAAATTTGAGTTCGCTCATTTGCAGTACGTGGAACTTTGAGTTGGCTCATTTGCAGTGCGTGGAACTTTGAGTTGGCTCATTTGCAGTACGTGGAACTTTGAGTTCGCTCATTTGCAGTACGTGGAACTTTGAGTTCGCTCATTTGCAGTACGCGGAACTTTGAGTTCGCTCATTTGCAGTACTTGGAACTTTGAGTTCGCTCATTTGCAGTACGTGGAACTATGAGTTCGCTAATTTGCAGTACGTGGAACTTTGAGTTGGCTCATTTGCAGTACGTGGAACTTTGAGTTGGCTCATTTGCAGTACGTGGAAGTTTTAGTTCGCTCATTTGCAGGACATGGAACTTTGAGTTGGCTCATTTGCAGTACGTGGAACTTTGAGTTGGCTCATTTGCAGTACGTGGAAGTTTTAGTTCGCTCATTTGCAGGACATGGAACTTTGAGTTGGCTCATTTGCAGTACGTGGAACTTTGAGTTGGCTCATTTGCAGTACGCGAAACTTTGAGTTGGCTGATTTGCAGTACTTGGAACTTTGAGTTCGCTCATTTGCAGTACGTGGAACTTTGAGTTCGCTCATTTGCAGTACGCGGAACTTTGAGTTGTCTCATTTGCAGTACGTGGAGCTTTGAGTTGGCTCATTTGCAGGACATGGAACTTTGAGTTGGCTCATTTGCAGTACGTGGAACTTTGAGTTGGCTCATTTGCAGTACGCGGAACTTTGAGTTGGCTCATTTGCAGTATGTGGAACTTTGAGTTCGCTCATTTGCAGGACATGGAACTTTGAGTTGGCTCATTTGCAGTACGTGGAACTTTGAGTTGGCTCATTTGCAGTACGCGGAACTTTGAGTTCGCTCATTTGCAGTACATGAAACTTTGAGTTCGCTCATTTGCAATACGCGGAACTTTGAGTTGGCTCATTTGCAGTACATGAAACTTTGAGTTCGCTCATTTGCAGTACGCGGAACTTTGAGTTGGCTCATTTGCAGTACGTGGAACTTTGAGTTCCCTTCGCTACATGCGATCAAAGTCAATCTAACTACACAAGACAACCGCCTGAGTCCTTATTATCATTATTATTGTAGGTAGGTAGGTAAGGCCCACTTAGGCCATCATTGACCCTTTGTGATACCGCATGAGACATTGGGTCCCATCCCTTTCAAAGGTCCAGCCACTTGGAGCTTTTCATGAAGCAGTTGATGGAGCTAATCTCTTTATTTGAGATATCTCCCAAAGAGTCCAGGAGGTAGTCGCCTAGGAAAATGCACCGCGACGGATAGGAGATTTAAATGCACTGCGACCCAACGATCTATTGTGCCCTTTGTGAGTCCTTAGTCGTACCTTTTTCCCCGAATGCACTTTTCATGTCAATTGAATGCATAAAATTGAGGTTCGTTTCGACATTTCATTCGCATATTCCTAACGCCAGGTCTTTGCTGCATTCTTGAATTGTCGCTTCGCCGACTAGCGTAGGTACTCATTCGGACGGTGGCAGGCAGCCATGTTGCAAGTATGGCCGGCCGCAAGTATGTAAATGACTGTCTTCTTCACTTTTCTCTTTCCTCCTTGTCCCGGCGTTCTTTTTGTCCCCTTCGGTATTTATCAGTTTTAAAGTGTATTTGTAATGAGCGCACACAAAGTAGCCATAAATTGTATTGAGGCCATTTTTAATACGGCAGACACAGGCACAGTTTGCATATATACTCATGTGTATATAACTCCCGCACATGAATATAAGTATATATACATGTATTCCAGCGTATGCAAGTGAGTTAAAAGAAAAGGCCTCAACATTTGTGTCTGGCTACTAATGAAAACTATTCCAGTTGAGGCAATCGATTCTTGAAACACCCTAATGGGTACGCTGGGAACTATTTTCCTTTACATTTATTCACAAGAAATAATACCAAAGCTTGGCAAATTGTCGTGTTAAGGTCCTCGTATAGAAATAATTTGATTTTATCAACAAATTTCGCTAAAAGTTTTGTGGTGAATATGAAATGTTCGCACAACCGGATCGTCCATCGTTATCGCCCACTATTTAGCGGCCACAATTCGAAGTATGTGCATATATGTTTAGATAGGCCGTTTAATTGTTGCCGTACAATGGGTTGCTGGAGACTTCGAGTATGTCCGTGGACTCATGGCGACTGAGGGATTATTTTCCCTCTTCAACTTGCCAATATTTTCATCATAGGGAGGATAAATGCAAACAGTTGCCTTGTCATCATATAAGAACGTTTTTAGTCCCAGTCGGTTGATTTGCGGCTCACGTAGGCGAGGCAATTCATTTTGTGACTAATAACATTGTGCCCAATCATTTTGTAACTAATAATTTTCCAACTAAGGAGCACGATTGGAAGGTGTACGGGGTGGAATACTCGCGCACTGACTTAAAAGTTTACACGTTAAACATCAACCCCGCCTGGCAATTTCGCTATTAAGCGCCAACAACGGGAACTGTCCGCCTCAAATTATGCCGAAAGTGTTATTGAATTATAGGAAGTTGTTGATGCTCACTGCTGGAAACTATATTACAGCATCACAGTCCCATTTCCTACTTCCCACTTTATCCGCAAAAGTTCAAATTTTGTGTCTATTTTACACTTCCCTCTTCTCTGGTGAAATACTTAAAATTCACTTGCGGTTTTCTTTTGAAGGATTAGATTTGGAATTATTTATTTAAGGGTGATGCCCCTATTTATTTGAAAGATGAGCATAGTCTCATCTACAGATCTTCTGTCAGGTTAATTTGAAGGATACTCACTTTTCAATTTACTGCTGCTGGATGCCTCGCGCGTCCATGGCGGATCACCGTGACCGGAGAAGTCTCTTAATTTCAAATAACTTATTGTCAGTCTTATTATGGACGCCTTGTCCAGTTGGCTTGTGATTGCTGCGGGTAACGGTAACATTTTGGCTAATTCATAGAATTCGTAATTCTCTTTGCCGCGGCGAGAACGAGCTGCATCCCGAGACTTTTCTTTTCGCAATTCAAGAATTCTGCAAAAGAAATGAAATCAGATTTTAAGTAACAATTTTATATCAGGTGAGGATGCAAAAATACTTCTGAGGTACAGGTACGAGTACTACATTGGGGCTCTGAGCCAACGCAAGTTCGTTGACGTATCATAAAGGACGCTTTTTACAACAGATCAGATACTAATTTATATACCTGATTCGTTAGCAAATTAATTACTATATACTCGTATATATAAAATGATTCGTTAGCAATTATACGATTTCTGTGAACTTTCCCTAACATGTGGCGGGGGATTTAAAAAACTCCGCCCCCAACGCCCATCGTATAAGCGAGAGAGGAGGTCCTGAGCGCTACAGTGGCTGTTCGTTGCTTAAGTCTTCCCTGCCGAAAGCCCCAAGTAAGACAAGAGAAAAGACTTAAACAACGAACTTGCCATTATTTATTTGGCCGATATTCACGGCTCACAGGACTTTGGCAGCAATTTTTGAGTTGATTGGTGAAATAAAATAAGTCACTGGGCATTTACGTCCATCAGCCATACTTCCAGCAAAGTACAGAGCCAGTGTGGCACGAGAATCATGGTAGATTACTAGATGACTAATGTCTGTGACAAAGAATCGTGGTAGATTAATAGATGACTCATGAAGAACAAAGTAAAGAGATCACAAGAATAGGAGACTTGGTGGACCACTCAGCTTCCGTAACATTAATTATGCTTTGTCTACATGGAGATGAAGAAATAATTAGATAAATGAATGAGGAAGAGATTAACACTGCTTCAAATTGGTGTACTTTCTTTCAGGAATTTAAGAAGTGTAGTTAGAAGAAAAGGCTCCTTCAGATATCACCAAACATTCGGCTCCTAATTCTCATCACTGTCGAGATAGATATTGTACATAAAGTAAACTGTAATCCTCTTAAAAACACGATTTCCATGTTGAATTGTTCAATGTTTACTCTGTTGACGACTGTCGCCCCCAGTCAAAGCAGTAAGGAAACTGCCAAGCTCTGTTGCAGTAGCTGCAACTTTTTTGGAACTAATTATACATAACTTTCCTCCATGAACGTTACTTGCTAAAATCGTTTTTCTTTACTTAGCATTTAGCACAACTGTCACCAATGCTCGGCTTCGACACCACCAGATTTGCTGTTGATTTTCCGCCACACAGTCTACTGAAGTCATAGAATGCTTGACTCGAACTCCTGAGGATGAACTGTGGTCTTTAGGACATATTTTCACACTGTCTGCTGAACTGGTTGTGGGACCCAAGCTACCAAGAATATTGAACACTCAAGTTATCAGGAATATTGAACACTCAAGTTATCAGGAATATTGAACACTCAAGTTATCAGGAATATGGAACACTCAAGCTATCAAGAATATGGAACACTCAAGTTATCAGGAATATGGAACACTCAAGCTATCAAGAATATGGAACACTCAAGCTATCAAGAATATGGAACACTCAAGTTATCAAGAATATTGAACACTGCTCCGATAGTCACAGTATAAAACTGTCTGAGTGTTACGGACCTTTCACTGGGTTAGATTCGTATAGGCTGCTATTCACCGCCACCTGAAGGATCTATTGTGATAGTCACTGGGTTACTCTCCGTTTAAACGAAGTTAATCTGGCACAACTGGGAACGTATTTAGAGAGAAATCGTCGATATATGATTCAAAACGGGTTTCTCTACTCCCAATCAGTCTAAATCGTGAATGCTGTAATCAAAGGTGGTTAAGATAAAATAAATCCATGAGCTTTTTCGGTGGCACCTGAAGCTATGCTGCACTTTGCACTCTAAGTACCCACAGGAAACGGGTGTGAAAATGCTGTGCAAACAGTGCAGCATATTTTCAGGTGCCCAGGCATTCCAGCGTCCTAGTCCTAGTGTGTATCTTGTGTCTTGTTCTCTGTTTGGTTGTCAGGTGGATTCTATACACACACTGCTGGCAGCGAAAGTTGCTTCGTTGCGTCCCCAAACTGTGACTCTTTAAAAGTAGATAGATGTATATCAAGACAATATTTGTCAATCGATCGATTTTTCTTCTTCTGGAGAAGAATGTGGCTGCTTTAGGGTCTTAGGCCCGACGTGTCAGCGTAAAGGATCATAATTTGTTTTACTTATCGGAGTAAATAAGCGCGTTTGTATGCGAGAAGCTGAGCCATTGCTATGCACACAGCAAAAGTGTCTGTAGCAGTGCGTGGCGATGTGATGAAAAGGTGTCACAAATGCAACAACAGCAGCAGCCACAACAACAACAACAACAACAACAACAATAACAAATGTAACGAACGCATTCGACTGAAAATAAATAATTGCAAGCGATTTATTACGCTTTGAGAAGTTGCCTTTGTTCGTTTCGGTGTTGTGTGCATTTGAAAGAAATTTCACAGTTGTCGTTGTTGTTGTTGTCTTTTCCTTCAGGCCACGTTTTCTCAAACAATCAAAGAAACAACAAGCGAATTGCTACAAGTGTTGAGTACGATAATGAAGAAATGCATTTTTCTCTCCCATAAGTTTTTGTGTTTTATCTTATTTTTTATTTTATATGCGCGTGAACATGAAAAATTTCCAGTCCAAGGAAAGGATATTAACAAATTTTGATGTGGCATAAAGTGAGAAAAATTGCCGTCTTTTGTGTGAACGCCACACAAACAGTCTGTGCGTGCGTGTGTTTGCGTTGGTAAAATTTGTAATTCTTAACAGCAGATCGTCTTTTCTTTGCCGTGCCTAGCAACCCAAGTGAGTATCTATGCTTCAGGAATTCGGTAGAGCAGCGAAGCCATAACCAGCTTTGAAAAATCAGTCGATTAATATGCTTAGTTTGGTGCAATTTACGGCCCGACAGAGCTCCCTCCAATTGCGACAGTGAAGTACAGAGCCTCTTTAAGTGTATATCGATGACAACAGGGCAGTGATAGTGATTCTTTCAAGAATGGAGAAGAATTGGAGCTTCTTTCATACCTGCCTTGATGACAACAGGGCAGTGTGATACCTCTGATGCATCTTTAGTAACCTTAAAGGATCATTGGTGCTTTTGTTTGGAAGCCTCAAATAATCATTGGTGCTTCTTTAAAGTATATATCGGTGACAACAGGGCAGTGATAGTGATTCTTTCAAGTTTAGAGAAGAATTCGAGTTTCTTTTATGCCTGTTTCGATGACAACAGGGCAGTGGTGATACTTTCAAGTATCTTTTAGTAGCCTCAAAGATTCATTGCTGCTTCCTTGAAGTATATTTCGGTGGCGATAGGGCACTGGTGATACCTTCAAGCATATTTTAGTAGCCTTAATCATTGGTGCTTCTTTTTGGAAGCCTCAAAGAGTCATTGGTGCTTCATTTTACTATGTATCGGTGACAACAGAACAGTGATAGTGATTCTCCCAAGCATAGAGAATAATTGAAGCTTCTCTTATGCTTGCCTCGATGGAAATAGGGCAGTTGTGATACCTTCAACCATCTTTCAGTATTCTAAATAATCATTGGTACTTCTTCTAAGTACACTTCGATAACAACAGGGCACTGGTGATACTTTCAAGTATCTTTTGGTAGCATCAAAGATTCATTGTTGCCTCCTTGAAGTATATTTCGGTGGCGATAGGGCACTGGTGATACCTTCAAGCATATTTTAGTAGTCTCAAAGAATTATTGGTGCTTCTTTTAATCATATTTCGGAGACAACAGAGCAGTGACAGTGATTCTTTCAAGCATAGAGAATAATTGAAGCTTCTCTTATGGCTGCCTCGATGACAACAGGCCAGTGATAGTGACTCTTCCAATATCTTTTGGTAGCCTCAGAGATTCTCTGCTGATTTCTTGAAGTATATTTCGTTGGCGACAGGGCGTATATAGTGTAGTATAGCGATTCTTTCGACCATTTTCGGAGGCCTTAAAGAAGAATTGGAGCTTCTATTGTGCATGTCTCGATGGCAACAGTTTCAAGCATTTTTTGGTGGCCATAGGGTAGAATTGGAGCTTCTGTTCTGCTTCTTTCCAATATCGTTTGGTAGCCTCAAATATTCATTGCTGCTTCTGTGAAGTATATTCCGTTGGTAATGAGAACTTTTTAAGGATTTTCAGACTTCTTACGAAGAAGGGTTTGCGCCATTTACAATACAGCGCCATCCTCGTACTTGGAATTGCTGTGGGTAGTGTTGTGAGCCCCGCAGAAGCGCTTGGAAGAGTCAAGAAGAAACTTGCTGAAAGAACTGACAACCCATGGTGTTGTTGTGCTGCTGCTGGGCTGCGTGCGCATGTACGCGAGCTTCGAGTTTATATCTCTTTGAGATATACAAATGCACCGCGCCGCCAATCTTGCAACGCTTGTAATGCCAGCAACGTTTACGCATGTGCAGCAGTTGGCTGAACGCATTTACATGCCACTCATCCGCACACATACAGCACACACACACACACACGCACACCGTCGCTGTTCCCCATGTGTTCTTCAAAGGCACATGCAGCTGCATTGCTCTCTCGCGGTCCAGAGTCCAGCTCATCAGCATACGAGCGCACGAGCACCGAGTACATGCAATCAGGTCACAGTCGCAGCGTTTGCGCATGCGTACGTGCATCGCGTAGAAGCGCGCACAGCTTCATTCACAACAGTTTCCGAAACGGATCAACGTTTCTTTTCTGAACTTTTTGTTCGTTTATTTTTGATTTTGTCGTTTTTTTTCTGGTTTCTGGTCTAAGCCGTTGGAGGAGCGTTGGAGCGTTTTGACTTTTTTTGTGTTCACTTTGAAATCTTTGCGTCAGTTTTGTTGTTGGGTTCTGTTCTCCATTCTCGTGGCTGCGGCATTTTTGTGCTTTTGCGCTCGCTTTAAAGCGAAAATGTATCTTCAGCTCTCATCACGATGCATATCTGTGCGGGGATATCTTCATAAGAAAACTTCATTTAAAGCGGTCGGGTCGTGGTGTTTATTGTTGCTGCCTCTTGCCTGGCCGGGCACTGGCGTTGCCGCTGCTGCTGTTGTTGCTTTTGTTGTGGTTGTTGCGACTGTTTATTATGATTTCTTTAAAATTTATTTTAATGTTTATTTGTAAACGCTGTCATAACATTTGTACGCGCTTTTTCCAGTTTCTTCCAATTATGTTGCTTCGTTTCCAGTTTTAACTGCATTATTATTATTTTTTTGTCGTTCGGTCTCTGTTCTGCATTGTCTCTGAAGTTGCGCTTAATAGATGCTTATCTGGCGTTGACGGGCTTTGCTTTTGGATTGAAACAGAAAAAAATACTCTTTTTTGGTAATTAAAGTCGTACTCTAGACTCGGCGTGGTCATGTGCTTGCCACGGGCCAAACGGCTGTCTTCATTACAAAAGAATCAGGAGAAATAGTGAAAAAATTAAAAGAATTTAAAGCACTTGAAAGGAAAAAAAAACGATGGAATAAGGTCGCATAAATGAAGCCTGATTAGTCGATTTTAAGCGGTACGTGCGAATGCTCCAATACCAATTTCAGCTCGCTCACTCTTCAGAGCCGAACGCCGGCAATTATGATCGCACAGAAATGAAGAAGAACCGATGAGAAGAAAGTGTTCTGCACAGAGAACATTGGTGATGGACCTGGTACGAGTACATTGAACAGTAGCAGTTCAGAGTAATTATTTATTATTTTGCTCAGTCGACTTGTGTAATGAGGACATGTACGCATGCGCATTGAATTAGCATGCGAACGCAATGGAATGGCGCAGACTTCGCGGACTGAACAGGGGTACAGTTATGGTTGAACTTTAAACGAGTCAATTGCAATTGGTAATAGACTGGTTTGGTTGAAGCTGGCCGAGTGTGTCGTCTGTTAATTTGGGTACATGTGCTCGGAGCAGAGTCAGTCGGGTTGCTGGGCAGCAAGCAAAATTGGTCAGTTTAAATGCAGAGCAAAGTTTTTAGAGGCTTATGCATTGATTTATGTTGACAATTCATTGGCACAATGCTCCAATCCCAATCCATTTCCGTATTAAATTGGTTGTTTAATTGTGTCGGTTGAGCTTGTCGAAAGCCTACGAATTTATGGAGAGCCCATTCAGTCCGATCTATTTTTGTGTTAAAAATTATAAATTGTCATTGCCCAGGTGACACCACGTGGAGGTTGTGAGATGCTTGAGGTGCACCTGCAAGGATCATGCAGACCTCTCCCAAGTGGGATGTAATCAGACACTTTACTTTCCAAATGCAACCCCGTCATCCAAACAGCAACAACATGAGATCAAAACATACTTAGACGGGGTATTTTGTTTAGCACCCGCAAATGAGCCACGTTAAAGCAAAATCAGGTGGTCAACAGAAAAGCTATAAATGTGATGGTGCAGTGAAGTGAATATTTGCCAACTTTCAAGTTTCATGGGGGAGGGAAGGAGGAAGGAAACACATGCCAATTATGATTTGTGCAATTAGCAAAGCGAGAAGATTATCTTGTGGTACGTTCTAAGTGGAGTGAAACAAACAACTGATCAAGGGCTATTAAAGGAAGATCATTAGTAACAACAGAGGAGTGTGATGCCTTCAAGCATCTTTTAGTAGCCTTAAAGGACTATTGGTGCTTCTTTTTGGAAGCCTCAAAGAGTCATTGGTGCTTCTTTTAATCACATTTCGGTGACAACAGGGCAGTGATAGTGATTCGTTCAAGCATAGAGAATAATTGAAGCTTCTCTTATGCCTGCCTCGATGGAAATAGGGCAGTTGTGATACCTTCAACCATCTTTCAGTATTCTAAATAATCATTGGTACTTCTTCTAAGTACACTTCGATAACAACAGGGCACTGGTGATACTTTCAAGTATCTTTTGGTAGCCTCAAAGATTCATTGTTGCCTCCTTGAAGTATATTTCGGTGGCGATAGGGCACTGGTGATACCTTCAAGCATATTTTAGTAGTCTCAAAGAATTATTGGTGCTTCTTTTAATCACATTTCGGAGACAACAGAGCAGTGACAGTGATTCTTTCAAGCATAGAGAATAATTGAAGCTTCTCTTATGGCTGCCTCGATGACAACAGGCCAGTGATAGTGACTCTTCCAATATCTTTTGGTAGCCTCAGAGATTCTCTGCTGATTTCTTGAAGTATATTTCGGTGGCGACAGGGCGTATATAGTGTAGTATAGTGATTCTTTCGACCATTTTCGGTGGCCTTAAAGAAGAATTGGAGCTTCTATTGTGCATGTCTCGATGGCAACAGTATCAAGCATTTTTTACTGGCCATAGGGTAGAATTGGAGCTTCTGTTCTGCTTCCTTCCAATATCTTTCGGTAGCCTCAGAGATTCACTGCTGCTTCTGTGAAGTATATTCCCTTGGTAATGAGGACTTTTTAACCTTTAGTGACAAGTCATTGGTAGACGGTCATAAACAATGACTCAAGAGCGATGCTGTCTCGTTTCTGCAATCCGTTGGAATGACCACGAAAGCAGCTAAAATGAGACTAAGACGCATCATGATGTGTGGGTGTTTCTCTGGATATAGTGTACACTGTTAGATCTCTCGCGAATTGCTTTTCCATCTTATACAGCAATTGTGTACGGTGAGGAAACCAGCTAACAAAAAAACCCCCCCTCACTAACATAATACCAGCCTAACATACTCCATTACACACCTTTCTTATTTAAAGTGGTTTCTTTCTCAAAATCTGGATCAGATTTCAATTGTTTGAGGGCCCCAATCAGGGAAGAGACTGTGCAAAGAAAGTTGCTCGACTTAACTAACTTTTAACTTTCTGATTCATATACGCAATGGAGCCGTAATTCCATTGCTGAATGGTCGCAAGCCCTTTCCTAATGATTAGCAAATTGCATCGAACCATGCGAAGCTAACTAAAATTAAGCAATTAAGCTCGTAGTCCGTCTTTTGTGTGCAGTCTTTTGCGAGCAGTCTTTTCGAAGAGATTCTCGTTCCGAATGAGAGCATTCGGCTGAAGTCACGGAAGCCACTGCAATGACTTCTAGTAATGTGAAGTATTCAACCACCAAAAACCTGAAACTTTGAAGACATCAAACTAATTTTCGAGTGAAGAGTTGGAAACATTTCCCAACACATTCAGGACAAGGTTTCAAACTAATTCCCAAGGATCTGGCGTATGATTGACTATTTTCATTTGCTATTATTAAAGATGAATAAATGATTTGGTGATGGACAGTAACACCCGTCACAGGATTAAGTCGGTTTTAATGCTAATTAGTGCCCAATATCCCTGAAGCAAGATTTGCTTTTCGGTTCGGCATTGATATTATTTCCATACACCAGGAGGAGTACAATATATCAAATTGGTTGAGATACATTTTCCTTCTTTATTTCAATCATTCATTCATTCATTCGTACACCACAATCAAATAAAATTGGATTCAATTTGAATTCAATCAAGGAGACAATTTTTCTTTTCTCTTCAATAAATGCAATTGTTGTGATATATTTAACATCGTCTTTCTCTCAAAACATCACATTACTACTGCAAGCCCTGCAGTGAGTTTCATTTGACTGTGGCGAATCCCAATCTAACGTCAATGGAAGTAAGTCTGCAGTCCATATTTTGAATGGTAGTCACAAATGGAGTGCAGCCAAAGTTGATTCCATTCAATGACTTCAAAAATAATCTTATTTCTCAGTCCATAGACGGGCGTGGACGCTCGATAGCTGCCTTCGCCACAAGCCAAGCTGTGTTGTCCACTCAGTTTCCTGCATTTAGCAGATCGTAAGCAACATTTCTAGGCACCTTTGTCCAGACATTTGTACCGGTTGTAAGTCCTGTTCAACAAGTTTCCTGTTGTAGCAGATCGTGAGCAACATTTCTAGGCAACATTTCTAGACACCTTTGTCCAGACATTTGTACCGGTTGTAAGTCCTGTTCAACAAGTTTCCTGTTGTAGCAGATCGTGAGCAGCACTTCTAGGCAACATTTCTAGGCACCTTTGTCCAGACATTTGTACCGGTTGTAAGTCCTGTTCAACAAGTTTCCTGTTGTAGCAGCACTTCTAGGCACCTTTGTCCAAACATTTGTATCGGTTGTAAGGTCTTCCGAATTCCGGTTATTGCTACTCGTATTCTAGGGATTTACTATGTTCACTACTTTATTCGTCATATGCTCATCTGGCCATCTCAACGCTATGTTGAATCTAACCATGCCTCCAACGCCGTATGCCTCACAGAACATTTGGTGTCTTCACGTCCATGAATGCATATCGGACCAGTCATTTGATATAGTATTTGTATGTGCCCAGCCACCGAGTAGGTTGCTTCATAAACGATGAGAAGTCGATATGAGAATATATCGGAAATCAAATCTGTGCACAAAACTGAATCAAGCACTGCGTCCTCAGGGAATATATGAACATGAACATAATTCATTTTGAGTGTGTTTGGGAAAAGTTGGGGTTAATATGCCGCATAAGCATAAAACCCACTCTGATGCTCAACGATGTCCTTTGAATGGATTTTGTGTGCCAGAGGCTGGTGTGTAGTCAAAGCGCAGCGACATCGCATGTGATTTCCAGGGAACGGCTGACAAAGTGCTCGGGCGCTCATTGCTAATTTGCCAAGAGTTCCTTCAATTGCCCAATTTGCCGGCGTAATGATAAATTAAGTGCCAATAAATTCTCTGTTCACAATTAGTGATGCAACATTTATCACACACGCAAATTGCGGGAATTGGGTGGAATGCATGTGTGTGTGTGTGTGTGTGCCGTGCAACAAATTAAAAAGTTTGGCTCGCAACAACAGCGCCAGGCTACAGGATAATCAATCTTTGCGCCTCGAGACGAATGGAAATCAATCGCATTCGAATGACTGTGACTGTCAATAAGTGCAGCAGATTGGAGAATATTTCTTTAAAATCATGTTTCACAAGTTGCTACACAGCCATAATAACAAAATAACAAGAGAAATGTCATCAAAGTGTCAGACGATAATTGTTGCCAAGCGATGAAAAGCAACAACAGCAACAACAACAACAGCAACAACCCCACAAAAGAAGTCGGAGAAAAAAAGATGGGAAAAGGAAACAATTGGAAGAAAGTCATTTGTCAACGCAAGCCTGCGTTTGGAGAGCAAACTGCAAACGGCTACAGACGGAAAATTAGTATTGAGAAATGCGTGCTGGTGCGGCGCTGCCTGTAGTGGGGTGGGGTGCACGCACATAATTGTTCGGCAGTTGTGTGCCGTGATAAATGATGCCAATGTCTGCGAGCTAATATTGCAAATAAATGCAAAAGTTGCGAAAAAGGATATTGAAAAAAGAAGCAGCTACGTGTAAAATGGTACCTGAGCAATTTCATATTGAACTAAGTGAATGCGGAGCAGGCGTTTCAAAGGAGTGCCCGTAGGAACAACGTTTAATAAGTTGAAAATTAAATCTCACAGCGGCAGTTGTCATTAATACACTTACCCTTACACCCCTCACACAGGCAACGGGGCAAACAGACTCAGAACTGCGGCTCAAGAGCGCCACACTGAAGCGCCCCTGAAAGCATGCAACAAAATACGCAAGAAAGTCATCCAAACAAACACCGCCCACCCGCAAAGCGAGCGACATAAAAGGCATTAAATTATAATTATTAGTTTTGGCGCTGGAAGATTTTTCGCCGGTGCGTGGCGCTGCTGTGCCCTTGCCAGGTAAGTTAAGGGACACCGCCGAAGCCACTCTCGCCAGGATAATGCAGACAGCACAAAATGCTCTTAGCAATTGTTTCTGTTGTTGGTTGTCGACGCATCTACATGCCAGGGGTGCGATTATTATTTGTAAGTAAGCCAGTAAGTAAGTGACATGTTGCCCCTGTGCGTGTGTGCGTTTGTGTGTGCTCTTGCGGTGTTCTTAATCCTACTTAATCCTTTGCTGTGCTTTTGTTTTGTTTTTTTGTTTTTCTTTTGGCAGGCACGACATTAAAAACTGTTTTCGTTGATTTCTAGATTTTAAAGTAGATTAACACCGGATTCATCGTGGCCGTATTTAAAGGATGCACTTCTATCACAGACACCCAACAACAACACAAATTGTGATATCAAAGTTTGATTAGGAGCAAACATTTTGCCAATAAAAGCCAATCAAGCGCAAAAGCAGCTTAAACCCTAAACTCTATCCTGTGAGGCCTTCATGCGTATTAGGCAAGTAAATTGTCGCCATTGAGCCGTGCTCGCAGGACGATATTTTGGGCCGCATAGGCGCGTCCCCTCGTGGCTTACGGTGAGAACTTCTTGCGAACTAGCGACGTGAATAGTGAGAAACTAATCGCATAGTTGCCCGTTTACTGCTCCCAAAAGTATCAGGATATTCTGCGGCAGCAAATAGCTTGTCATTTTCTTTGCGACTTTCCAGGGTTTTTCTTTCGTCTGATATTAATTAATAATGAAATCGCTTCGGTGGGCCGGGCAAATGTGTTGCGAAGCCGACCCGATTAGATGCCAACCCATCTTTCATATCATCGCCTGGGAAAACTGGTCTCTTAGTTATTCTAGGATTCTGATCGCTTCAGACTCAAATAGGGTACGCAGAAAAGTGCACCGAATATGGAAGAGCAAGTTTCTACAAGACTTTAAATGGAATAACTGCCTATAGGAATAATAGGTTAGGTTAGGTTAACGTAGCAGCCGGTCTAAGGACCAACTCACTCAGACTACCAAGGGTCCATTGTGATGCCACCACGTAACAACGCACCACCGATTCACTCGTCGAACCATTTCGAAGCCCTAAAAAAGTGCAGGATTCAGCATTCAGACATGAGTACAAGGCAGAAAACATCTCTGGCAGGAAAACTGTACTTGTGAAGCCCAAGTAATCAATATAAACCAGAAGACAACTGAATAATGAAAGCACTTCACGAATAATCCAAACGCTTTCTTGTAGCTCCGAACGATTTAGGAAATATCAATCAAGATACGATTTAATACTTCTTCCCAATGTCTTCTGGAATGAAATCAGTCCACAGTTTCTTCTGGAATCAAATCAGTTTCTTCGCAAATGTTCAGGGAATGGCCTCAGTTCTTCACCCCACCAATACAAAGTCAGATTTTCTCCAGTATGAGCGGGAGGGAGGCCTATAACAGGCATTGTAATATTTGATAATCGGAATCGAAGGATGATTACTCTTAGTCTGTACCATAGGGAGCTCATCTGAAGGACGGCAGTGCCACTTAATATTAAAGTATATTCGTACTTTTGAATTTACTCGAGTCACCAGGATCACTTACTTAGTTGCACATGTAAATACAACATTCTAAGTGGAAAACTGGCTCCTACATACCTACACGGTAAACGCTTTCCCTTCACTTGACTGTCGAAACGTTTGATGTTCATGCTGCAAAACGCTTTCCCTTCACTTGACTGTCGCAACGTTTGAGAGAGGTTAGGAAAATTCATAGAATGGATCTCAAGCATTATATGGTGAATAAGAGCCTATCCAACACATCCTTAGACGTACTCCCAATAGAAAATTATACAAATTTCTTGCACATATTCGTCAGTGCTCAAGACTCTGCCATCATATGTAAATCTAAACCCAGTCTGCTTCGCTTTATATAACCGGGAACTTCTTATGAATTGTAATTCTGGCGATCTGAAGTCCAATTGTATTCAGTTATATTGTGGAGCGCGGCCCTTTGCTTCTCCGCGGAGCCATAGGACCATATATATATATATATATATATATATATATATATATATATATATATATATATATATATATATATATATATATATATATATATATATATATATATATATATATATATATATATATATATATATATATATATATATATATATATATATATATATATATATATATATATATATATATATTCTGGAGCAAGTTTCATAGATCATTTTTTTTAGATGGTCCACATGAGCTTTGTTGCGGCTGATAATCACAATTTGCTCCAATCAAAGTTCCAGGTATCGAATTGTGGTGTATTGACTTTCATATAAAACTGAGATATTGATTTGAAATCTTCTGGACCCGGTCCCTCCAACTAATTTGTACTTAGTTTATATAACTTTGCAATTGATCACTTTGCTGTACTCGATTAAAGAAAGCTGAATTCCCAAGAGAAAGGTAGTTGATGAACCCGGGTCCCGGGATTGGGTAAGAAATATGTATAATTTTCTATTGGGCGCACGTCTCAGGATGTGCTGGATAGGCTCTCATTCACCATGTAATGCTTTAGATCCATTCGATGAACTTTCCGAAACTCTCTCTTCGAATCCGAGTATCAAATATTATAATGCCTGTTATAGGCTTCCCTTCCGCTCATGCTGGTTTAAACAGTACAAAACTTCCTTTTTGCTCTTCACCCACAAACATTTTAAATTAAAGAGATCTTAGTGAAGAGAACACGTTGCGCGAGGAAGGAATATAAATATAACTTGCCGCCATAGATAGCGTGCAATAGGGGCAATGTGTGGCATTGGTGTGTCCAGAAATGGAGGGTATCCGTCTTCTTAGTCTGTACCAAAGAGAGCTCTTCTGAAGGACGGCAGTGCCACTTAATATTAAAGTATGTTCGAACTTTTGAACTTACTCGAGTCACCAGTGTATATCCTTACATTATTGTATTATATCCTATTGTATTATATCCTTATACTACATGTAAATACACCATGCTAAGTGGAAAACTGGCTCCTACAGACCTACTCTGTAAACGCTTTCCCTTCACTTGACTGTTCTCACGTTTGATGTTGATGGTGCAAAACGCGTTCCCTTCACTTGTCCTGTCTTGACATTTGATGTTCATGGTGCAAAACGCGTTCCCTTCACTTGTCCTGTCTTGACATTTGATGTTCATGCTGCTCCTGTGGTTTACTATGAAAAAGCGACAGCACTTTACAAAGAACAAACGTTGAGGGCCCAGGTTGAGGTTAGATTATCATAATAGACTATGTATATAGACTACATCACTAATATCATAGACTAATATCACTATGATATTAGCCAGGATCTACGTGACAATACCAAGCAAAGAGATCATTCCTGATATTATATACAGAATGTTGTTTTTTAAATATTCCTGCTATTTTTACTGCCTTCCGTTTAGTTCCCAAGTAGGCATTTCCCCTTTCAGTTCACCTAATAAAGTATCTTTGAAATATCTTTTATATAGGGCTGACTTTCGGGATGCCCCCCATGATAGTTAGCAAACTTGTGGGTTCGTGTATTGACACAGTTAAGTAAATTACTCCTTACATAAACAGATGCTTTGAGTGTGCAAATCTAGTTTCTTATGCAACAAGAGTCCGGATTTAAACCCCAATTTTTGGTGGCCTACTTTGTAGTTAGCTTGCTTGTTAGGGCTCTGAGTGGCTGGTTACGTCCAGTTCTGACTTCAATGTGCAACACTTTCCTTTTCAGTGCTTGGGACCGTAGGATCAAAACTGACAACATCCTCCTACCTACTTAGATACTGCTCAAAACGGGATTGCTTTCTGCTGGTCAACAGCATTTGTTTGCTGTCATGTGGTCATGCCTTTTGTTTTTATTGGAACAGCCCGAAGTGAGCTGTGAAATGTCGGTCAGTATTTATAGCCTGACAAGTTCCGTTATTGGTCTGTTGTTATTGCCACATGTCCCTGTTAACGAGCACAGCACGACATCAAAGTGAGCTCAGGTAGGGGCAAGGCAAGTCAAGTCAGTGGTGGCCAGATCGACATTACCAATTGTTGGTGCGACTTATTGTCTGAGTTGATGCTGGTCTTGATGGGTTCACTCTTTTAAGATCACATTTTTCTATTACTGCAAAAAAAAAAAATATCCTTCCTCGTATTTTAGGTGTTGAGGAGTGCATCAGATTTTAATGAATAGCTGAGTTTGGAGATGGGAAACCATCGTTGATTTAATGGCAATTCCTGACTGGAACTTTCCCCACTCAGTTCACAATTAGAAAAGGATCGGATTCGCCTCCAGAGGGGAGAAATTTCAATTGTAAACAAACAAGAAAATGGAAAATTTTTAACTGACCCTGGTTCGATGGGCTGCTGCTGTGCGTGCATTCCTGCACCTGCTTGATGCTGATTTGGCATTTTGTTGTATGGCACGGCACACAGGTCCTGCGTGGGCACCAGCCACGAGTGCGTGAACGGGGCACCTCCCACGCCGGGCATGCCGAGTGAGCCTATTGAGGCCATGTGGCTGCCAGGATGGCCGGGCGTAGGCTGGCGCTGGTACCCAGCATAGTCCATGGCAACTGCTTGATAGGGCAGCATGTTCGTAGAGTAGAGCACGGTTGCGGCAGTTTTTCCCGTTGTCAATTGAGGTCGGTTGGTCGGTGGTCGATCAAAGTGCGAACGAGCTTTTAAGTGAGGAATTTTCTCTTTTGTTATATATCCTTGCGTTTACTTGCAACGCATTGTGGAATGGCACTTTTCTTATAGCATAGCATAAACACTGTAAAACACTATTTTCTTTACAATTACTTTGGCACTTTTTTGATATTTGGTTGTTGTTTTTGTTTTGGTTTCTGTTCGATTGGTGCTACTTTAATGAGGTCAACGAAGTCCTTTTTGCTGCAGAAGCGGCAATTTACGCGTACGTGTCGATGCTGCCGAATGGTCTAAAGAACTTCACTTGCCAAATGTGCGCACATACACACCCATACGCGTGCACAAACACATCCATACATACGAACATGCAAGCACGGACACACGCACACAAAGCCGTACATGTGCTCATAAACACGTTTGCTGGCGCTAAAGGATTACCAAGTCTGTACGGAACGTCAGCGCGATTTGGTAGCAAAATTCAAATTAGTAATTCCAATCGAATCCTCTCGATTGTACGCGACGCGCGTCCAGATAATTTAGCTCAGTGGCACGTCAACGCGCTGCGTTGCATTACGTTGTTTTACGTTAAGTTACGTTACGTTAATCACAACACTTCGCATGCAGCACGTCATGCAGTGAGGCAGGAAGTGACTTAGACTGAGTACTGAGTCCAGCATCCGAATTCCCTTAGCAAGTGGGAAGGCGGCGCGTACATGCGGATACGGATGCGGCTGCCAGCCCAGCCAGCACACGTAGACAGAGCGGCACACGAGCGAGTGGGGTTGATACGAATGGGCGCCAATTATTGCACACGGACGAGAAGTGGGTGCGTGCGTTCGACAACCGCGCGGAATGAAACAAAACGTAAACGCACAAGAAATGAAGCCAACACGATTCGCAATGGTACGTCCGTAGCTGCCGACGAGTACGTGCAGAATAATTCAGAGGCACGTTCATGTCACAAACAAAACCAAACCAAAGCAGAACACACAGCAGAGCAGAGTGTAGCAGGGCAGAGCAGCGAGGCGCAGAGGCAGCGCTACAGTCACAGTCGCAGTCAGAGCCAAAGCAAACGAATTCCAACCAAGTCCAACCAAAACGAGCCGCAACGAAGCAAGCTAAGAACACTCACATTAGTCAGTTCAGTTGCCGTTGCTGCTGCACACATTGCCTCAAAAACTCACACACACACACACGCTCACTCACTGAAGCAATCACAAACGCACGCACAATTTTTGGGGTGACATTGTTGACTCGGCATGCAGCAGAACGAACGAACGAGCGGCCAACGAACGTGCGCGGCGCTACAGACGCCAACAAACACACCAAACATCGACAAACACACACCCATACACACATGCACACGCACACGCTAACACTCGCCCAGCAGCAGCGGTACTCGCCAGCAAGGATCTGGGGCCGTGCACCTGACTTACAGCTCGGTCATGTACTTGTCGCACCAGTAGCATTTTAAGCAGGCTCACGCTCGACAACTCGCTCCAGTTCTGAGCAATTGCACGACGTGCGTTGCTCTCTCGTTCGCTTCGCTCGCTCTCTCGCAGCGAGATTTGGTACGAGACGAACGCAAATGGGCGGGACGTGACTGCCGTTGGGTTGCCGACGTCGCCTGCGACGAGAGGCGAGTATGGCGCATTCATCGAATCGGAATCGACATAGCACGCATACATAATGAGCAGCGCGCTCGAGTGTGAGTGCGGTGTGCCTTAGCCTGACCAAGTGTGTGTGTGTGCGTGTGTGTGCATGCCTGGCGTTCGTTCGTTCGTTCGTTCGTTCGCTTCCTTGTGCTTTCGTTGTACGTGCGAACGGCATTTCCCATAAACAAAAAGATAAACTCGTTTCACAGTTGTTGTTGTTGCTTGTGTTTGTTGTTTTGCCTTGCTGCTTTGTTGCGCTGTGCTGGCATGCTGGCTACGTGTTGTTGTTGTTGTTTTTGTTGTTTTTATTGTTATGCTATTCGCATAGCCTCAGTATTCGCTCGCTCTCTCTATCTCATGCAGCCACTCGCACACCACGCCCGTGCAATGTGGTACTTTGTATGTATGCGGAGCAGTGAAGTTTTTGTCGCTTTGTAGCTGCGCTTTTTATTTACTGGCAGTCACGCGCAGCAATTAGTTGGCTTCTTTTCGCATTTGGGAATACCGTTTGCTCGGGCCGATTGTCGCTTGCTGTCTCTGTTGTTCGTTCGCTCGCTCCCTATGCATGCTCACACGTATGTCAGCGAGCTGCTTTGCATGGTTTTGTTGTACTTGTTTTGTTTTTGCGGCTGCTGCTGCTGCTGCTGCTGCTGTGGCTGTCGTTTTGCTGTGTTGTTGTTGTTGGTATCGTTTTGTTTTATGTGTTAGTATGTGACTGAAATATAAATGCCATTGGTAGAGTGTGCTGCTGCTGCTGCTGTGTGTGGGTGTGCACACGAACAGGTACACCGCTACAGGTATTCTGGAATTTGGCTGGGCGTTTTGTATTGCGTGGGAGTTGCTTCATTTTGAGTTATGTGCTTGGATGTCTGTAAAATATGATAGGGCTATTTATTTTCATAGTCCAAAAGCATTACCTAATGCGAGTTTGATTTTTGGTTGCTTCTCTTCCAGCATATTGAGGATTACGACTGCCATACCCGTTACTAAATTTATTAATTTGTGAGAAATTTTTCATCATAAATGCGAGAATGGCATTTATTTTTTTATGGTTTCAACAATAAAATAACCCAAGTAGTATTTCAAGCAATTCGAATTGTACGACTACATGACATCATTGCGTAAAAAACCTTCGGCCAAATTGAGGGAGTATGGAGAGTCCAACTAGAAGCAATGAGAGTGACAGCTTTCAAAAATTCCAACACTCTGTTCTAGTTATATTGATGTTCGGTACTGCTAGAATTGGTCGGTCTGTGGTGGCGACGAAGAGGAGACAGTCGACCATGTATGGGTCAAATGAACGTGGAAGAGGACAATAGTAATGCTAAATGAGAAGGATTACAGAGCGCTTCCAATTAAATAATTGTGGAAGATAAATTTCACGACTTTCCTTATAGAACCGTAGGTATGATTGATGCAAGGTCAAATGATCGTGGAAGAGGATAATAGTAATGCTAAATTAGAAGGATTACAGAGCGATTCCTATGAAATAATTGTGGAAGATAAATTTCAAGACTTTACTTATACAACCGTAGGTATGATTGATGCCATAATCGTGGCAAATTTCTAGAAATACTTTGAAAATTGGTTTTAAAGTTGTCTGTGACAGTTTTCCATCGGGTGAGGTCTATTAACTTCCTGGAATATCATATTTAATGTGTAGAGCCTCTTATCTATTGTCCAAGTACATGCTGTCCGGAAAATATACATTTCTCTTTAAGGATATCCCATTTTGCAATTGATATAGTTCCTCTAGACTCAACTATTAAGGCAGTAGTGCTATGTAGGAACTATATAGGACATTCCCTCTATTCAGACCTATAAACAATCTTCAGTAGCCTACTGAATATATATAATATATAGACTTCACTACCATTCTCTACCGCTCCAGTAGGCTGTTCCCTGCCTATAATATTGCTGATTGTAGTTGACTTGTTATTATTATATAGAATATTCTTAGGTGGTTGCTTTGGGATTGTGTCTCTTTTTTTCTCTAAACATTTCCAAAATTTAATTTAAAAAGAATAATAAATAAATAAATAATAAATAAATAAATTATTAATTAAATATACTTAACGATTTGGAAGGAGTGTATATGCATTTCTAACAAGGATGTCATACATCAGGTGTTTATAATTCTGTGCTTATGCCTTTATAACGTGGATATTTAATTAAGGATCAAATGTTGGGTACTCAGAGCTATTCTAGAATTAGTTTAGTATTGGGGTTACGAAGCTTTTACTCCATTTTAAGTAGGTGAACATACTTCTTTTTATTTTTAAATGGTTTCTACCATAATAAATGAGTATATGAATACTGAAATTTGGGAGCACTAGCAAAGCAACTTAGAAACATATAAAATATTTAAGTGAAGTGGGGATAGAACTGGCTTCAGAACTTTTATAAACCATTGCCTTGCATGTACAAAAGAATGGTGGCCATGTCTGAATGAAAGCAACGAGAAAAGGAGTAGTTGGAAACACAAAAGTTGATGGGAGAATACTCAGAGAGGGTTCGAAAGAAGCCTTAAACCAAAAATATATTTCGAAACTTACTGAAACATCATTTTACACATTTGTTTCAAAGAAAATTTTGGCCAAATTCCTTTTTTTTGTGCTTCAAGAAACCTTCGAGATTCATTGACCTGGCTTTCAACGGGATTGCGGTTTTGCGTGGCCCTACCATGCAAGACGAAAAACCAAAAACCAAAATAACAACAATATTTTACTTTCATTATGCGTCTAGGCATGTCCCGTCTGGGGAAACCCCCGGAAAGGCACTTGTTCGCAATTATGTAATTCCAGCATGTGAGGCAACACGTGATCGATTTAAAAAAAAAAAAGAGAAGAAACATGGACACAGAAGCAGCGGAGCATGCCGAGTGGTTGTTGTGCTTCCAATTCCATAGCGGCGCAGTGTAAATTGTGAATTTTAAAAAGGAAGCGAGTTCAATTTAGCAGAGTCAATTGAACGCACTGCAGCCGCAGCCGCAGCCGTAGCCGCAGCCGTAGCCGCAGTCGCAGAGTCGCAGAGTCGCAGAGTCGCAGAGTCGCAGAGTCACACTCACAGCCGCAGTCCACAGACCTGAATTACCCGCAGTAGCAGCGGCATCGGCATCGGCATCGGCAGCGACATCGTAACGATGAACGTGGTCAGGAACCAAAATACTACCACCGACCGACCGACCCGTCCGGCCGACCAACCGACCCAACAGCACATCTAGCAACCACTGCTCGCACACCGTAACAGCGGCCGACCGCGCACTGGGAACACGTAAGCGTCAGACACCATCGAGACGGATTCAATAATAATTCTTTACGTGCGTTTGTAGGTCGGAAATCGAAAGCGTCCATCCGCTTTGGGGACAACAACAACAACAACAACAACAACAAACAATAGCACTGGCGAATGTTGAATGGCAAATAGGAAGTGCCGCTGGATGAGGGGGCGAGGCAGTGAGACTTGGAACGTGGGGCCTGGAGCATGGGGCATGGGGCATGCACGAACGTGCACCCCTAATTGGAGTGCGTGGTGCGATTGCGATGCTGGTGCGTGCATGTGCGAGCGATATTTGTATGCCATAACTTCCTTTCCTTCTGTTCTTTACACTTGCAAATCATGAATTTTCATTTCGTTTTTCAAATTCTCACACACACGCCTCGGCGTAGGAGCGCGTAGGGGAGGCTGCGGCAGCGTCTGCGGTTGCGGTTGCGTCTGCTTCTGAAGCCGGGGCAACAGCAGCGCCAGCGGCAGCGACAACAACAGCAACATGAAGCGAAACAACAATAACAATAGCAGCAGCAGCAGCAGCAGCAGCAACAACAGAAACAACAACAACAACACCAGCCGAAGAAAATGAATTCCAGTCAAGTGCCAACGCGGCAGCGCCAAAAAATAAAAAATAAAGAAACGTGTTTGAAATGAATTTATGAATGAAAACTAAACAACTGGCGCCCCGACATGTCCATCCGCTTGGCTCGTGCAGAGAGCCCAGCCGTGCCGTGCCGTGCCGTGCTGGCAATATGGACAACGTCGTCGACGGTGGATGGGCGCCGGACGACCGATGACGGAAGGCGGACTGTGCCTGCGCTGCCTCAATCATCACACAAAACAAAATATTCATTCAAAATATCACGTTCACGTTCTTGAACTATTCCATCACATCACATCGCATCACATCACACGGAAGAAGAGCCACCACCACCACTGCACGAGCAGTACACACTTAGTTGCTAACTCACTCGCTCCCTCGCGCCGGCCAACGAAACGTCACATGCCTCGCGGCCACCTTTGGCTATTATGTGAGCTGTGTCGTGTTGTGATGATGCCGTGACGATGCGATGCGATGCGATGGATGTGTTGTGTTGTGTTGTGATGCGATGCACCGCAATGTGCTGCATTGGGGCCTCTGCTACTGCTGCTGTCGCTGTCGCCGTTGGTGTTACTGTTGTTGCGTACGCGTCCATTCGAGTGAGTGTCCATGGCGGCGCACGCTTAGCTGTGTTCCCAACATGTCCATCACGTTCTCTCGTATGTACGAGGCATCCATTTTAACTAATATGCGATATGGTCGGTTGGACGTGCGGACCAATGTTTAGGCTCATGGACCGCCTGAACTACTCGCTACACACAGCGCACGCAGACAGCGCACAACGCAACCGCACTCGCATGCAATTTTGTGATTCGCCACACAACGCACGGCGTGGCGAAACAGTTCTCGAGAAACAGGTGCCAAATCAGTTCGCTTTTTGTTGATGTTCCATTTATTGTTCTTGTGGTTGTCGAGTGTCAGTTCAACAGAGTGTGTGTGTGTGTGTGTGTGTGTTTTTATAGTATTTGGGATGTTACATATTCCCTGTGGGTAAAGTTTGTTGAGGCACTTAATGCAGGGCACTGCTGTTGTACTTCTTCGTGTGTTCGTTGACGTTTTGAGAGCCCGAGTGCCGCTTTCAGCTCAACCCACATACCCACTTTCATCATGGACTGTTGCCAAGCCATTTCCAGGTATACTCGAAAGGGAGATCATGGTGCTGCAGAAGTCACAGAGAGTACTCGTCATGGATCCAATTTTATTTGCCATGGTTTTGAAAGATCACAGAGAAAAATCGTTCCATGCCATAGTCAGCTGAGAAGAGTAAATGGGAGATTAGTTTAGTCTGATGACGCTACTGCCATAGTCAGCTGTGAGGAGTAAATGGGAGATTAGTTTAGCCTGATGACGCTACTGCCATAGTCAGCTGAGAAGAGTAAATGGGAGATTAGTTTAGCCTGATGACGCTACTGCCATAGTCAGCTATGAAGAGTAAATGGGAGATTCGCTTAGTCTGATAACATATTGGAATTTCTCTAGGAGGTGATGTAAACTGTCCTCCCGCCTATTCGAATTTCATTTGCAGCTCTTGCTATCGGCAAACTCAGTTGTTTGTGCCTGCAAAATCGTTGTTCTTAGATGTGAGCAGAGTGTTGGTGGCTTTTTGATAGCACAGAGATCAAAATTGCCCATTTCTCTTTCTATATCCAATCCCTTGCTTTGGTCGCTTATGTTCTCAGACGATTTCTCGTCCGCCAAGTGCCATGAATCTGTTGGTCGTTTTTCACCTGGTGATAGCTTGTCTACTGGTGTCTTGCTCGTTCTCACTCCATATAATCGCTTGCTTTGGTTGCTTATGTTCTCAGACGATTTCTCGTCCGCCAAGTGCCATGAATCTGTTGGTCGTTTTTCACCTCGTGATAGCTTGTCTATTAGTGATGCTGCTCGTTCTCACTCCGGTAACACTAAGTCAGCTGCCAATATGTCACCAGTTAATTTTCCGCTCCTGAGAAACGCTGGTCACGGGGAGATCATGACTTCAGTGGCTTAAGTTTCTGAGTAGCCTTTGCCCCTTGTAACTTCGTCAGGGTCGTGGTTCTATATAAGAGCCTAATCATGAAGCGTCACTGTCGTAAGGACTGTTGTGATTTTAAGGGTTCGTATAATTTTAATGCTCCTCAAGAAGTGGAACGCTTTCTAAAGACTGTAGGATATACCCCATTATGAATTGATCATATGCTTTCCTCTATTATTCCTGCCACTACTTCTGCTCCTGCGTATTCTCTTCGAAGGGGTCGAAGGCAACCAAATAGGTGATTGATTCGTCGCAAGGGTAGCACAAAAGTTCTCTAAAGAGGATATGTACTCGTACAGCTGCAGTGTTAGGAAAATGAGAGGAAGCCAAATTCACTCGAACTCTAGTAAAAATTTGAGGAAGGTGAAGAAATTCCTTACTCTAACGGAAGTGCCATTTCAAAGTATCATAAATCTTAATAATTTGTGTTCTCAAGGAATAATTTGACCAGGCCAGATACTGTGATCTCAGATACCACAGACGCTGATGTGAAATTGACAGTGAAATACTAAGACACAATATCCTGCGAACGTCATATATAAATTCATCTATATAGAAAGCTTCGTAGCGTCACTAACTACAATATTCCAGATAAAAGCCGACTCTCCTTGGCGTTACCCCAGGAGAGCGCATTAAACCAGAAGAATTGGCAGATTCTCGCTATGATTTGGCCAACAATGTCAAAATCTAAGAGTAAAAAAGCGAGCTTGTGGCGCGTTTTCTTTGTGATTCTTGCGCCAAGCAAAAGAGAACTTTTCGCAAGGCTGCGGCTGACCAGAGAACACAGAGAAAAGAAACCCTTTTTCGCTGCCAGCGTCCGTAGCGGACACACCACGATTTTGAGTGTATTCACCACGATTCTGAGGATTCACCATGATTTTGAGTGGATTCACCACTATTTTGAGTGGATTCTGCACGATTTTCAGTGGATTCACCACGATTTTCAGTGGATTCACCATGATTTTGAGTGGATTCACCATGATTTTGAGTGGATTAACTATGATTCTGAGTGGATTCACCACGATTTTCAGCGGATTCACCCCTATTTTGAGTGGACTCTGCACGATTCTGAGTGGTTTCACCACGATTCTGAGTGGATTTTGCATGATTTTGAGTGGTTTCACCATCATTTTGAGTGGATTCACCACGATTCTGAGTGGATTCACCACTATTTTGAATGGATTCACCCCTATTTTTAGTGGATTCTGCACGATTCTGAGTGTAATCACTACGAATCTGAGTGGATTCAACACGATTTTCAGTAGATTCACCATGATTTTGAGTGGATTCACCATGATTTTGAGTGGATTAACCATGATTCTGAGTGAATTCACCACGATTTTCAGCGGATTCACCCTTATTTTGAGTGTTCTCTGCACGATTCTGAGTGGTTTCACCACGATTCTGAGTGGATTTTGCATGATTTTGAGTGGTTTCACCATCATTTTGAGTGGATTCACCACGATTTTCAGTGGATTCACCCCTATTTTGAGTGGATTCTGCACGATTTTCAGTGGTTTCACCACGCTTCTGAGTGGATTCACCACGCTTCTGAGTGGATTCTGCACGATTTTGAGTGGTTTCGCCATCATTTTGAGTGGATTCACCACGATTTTCAGTGGATTCACGTACAACGTCCGTCTGCTTTATTTCGCTGTTTTGCCGTTTGGAGTTTAAGTTTCTTTACCATGTATACTCTGCGGCTGACCTTCTCACTGTACCCTGCCACGGATCTCCGAGGAACTTAGGCCGCGGTACGTAACCTACCTGACTTATAATAAAAACCATGTCATCAAAAAGTGGCACTAATTTTAAGGAGAAAAGTCAACATATGTATCATAAATTGTTATAATTTTTACATATTTCAGACTGCGACAAAGGAGCTGCCTCTCAGGGATAATCAGGATGACGGAAGCTCGTAAGCATACGCAAATTTTAACTTATGGAATATGGAGTGCACAGAAAGAGTTTATCTGCTCGTAGCGACAAAATTGCTCTCAAGGGTGTCCATGGTATCCATGCCACAAGAGCCAGCCAGGATATGCCCCGTTCGGTACCCGCAATGCGTGTAAGTTTGAATCGTCACAATCAACACCGGGAATTTCTATTGAATTGAGAAACGAAAATTGGAAATTGAAAACTGAAAATGTGAAAATCAAAACGAACCCTAGAAGAAGGAAGCAATAAAACTTCACCGATTACCGATCTGACAACGCACGAACATACTCACGCACGGGAGAAAGGCGACAGGAGTAGGTAATAAAATTGACAGAGGTGATAAAATAACAGGACGACATTATTTTTGGCCACTTATGGAACATAAACAGACAATGGCGTAGGAAGTGTGTGTGTGTGTGTGTGTGTGTATGTGTGGATGTGTGTATGTGTGGCTGTGTGGCTGTGTGTATGTGTTTGCGTGTAAGTACGTTGCCCATGAATAGACGCAGCGTTGCGAGTAGCTATCAGTAAGCGAGATCTCACCGGAGGACTAGATTGTGACTAACCATGTAACTAACTGTTACAGCGTGTTACACAACACAAATGCTACACTTCACCGTTTTGATATGGTTGAGGCTGATTTTGTTGTTGTTGCTGGTGTTGGAAGACTGCTCCGCACACACAAAGAACCCCTTAAAGCCACAGCTCAGCACAGCACAGCACAAGCAAGGCCAAGCAAACGCCACTCGATCGACCGACTACAATGACACAATAAAGCAATAAAAATAATGTGATAATACTCGTACGAGTGAAAAAAACAATGTGAAAGAAGAGACGAAGATGAGCAGGAAAAAAGGCAAAAGAAGACAAGTTAAAATATCGATCGTTATCGTTTGGGCGTGCTGCATACGCGATCGAGACTAACTAAAATTCTACACTTCGTCAGGCAACGCCAGCGATTCCACGGCACTGCACAACGGGCTGCACTCCACTCCGTGCCACTCAACGGATGCGAACGGGGGCCCATAATATTCAGCGATGATGAACTGTATGACATCTTTCCGCTGCGCACTGAGCCACTGAACCCCTGGGCCAGTGCGTCTCACGGACGGGCAAGCGAACATTTCTCAACACACTTGGCAGGATCGTAAATTTTGTTGTTCATTGTTTTTTATTATTATTTTTTTTTCGGAATTTGATTTTGCTTTTTTTTTGGCCCAAATAAGCGGAAAAATGAAAATTTTTAACAGCCGACAGGGAATCCGCTTCCTCTCTGCCCCCTTCCGTTGCGTGCGCTGCCCAATACTTTTCCATGTCCGAGCTCGATGTCGATTGCCGGGGACGTTTGCTTGCTGGAAAATCGCACTGGGGCAAATGGGTTTTGCCTCGCTGTCTGGAGTCCCCTCTGTGGACTAGGCCCTCAGTAGTGCCTTGGGGCATTTATTACCATAGACCAGAGGTCGCCAAAGTGGTCTATTTAACAAAAGCGGGGGTCGATCTGAGTCAGGGGATTTTGCGATTTTCGTAAAAAAATACAAAGTTTGCTTTAATTAACAGAAAATTACTTTTATGGGGGTCAATGGAGAAGTTTGGCGACCCATGCCATAGACCTTTCTATAAACTGAGTACTCGTAATGTACCCGCTTAGTATTGCTTCGTCCAAGGGAACATTCATTCTGAGCTGCTGGATGCATTCGGCATAGCCAGACCAACGTTCGAGTTGTCTGACGGACGTAATGGTGGGCCTCCTAAAAGTAGGCAGTAACATTATACGTAGTTCTAGTTCAGGAATTGCAATTTAAAGCCACACTTTGCATGTAATGAGTATACTTTTGGGCTGCACAATGAATGCAGGTTGGATGGCACGAACGTCTGTTCCGCTTTACGGAGTAGGTAGGTAGGTAGATGGGAGTGGCCGCCCAGTTTGCCAAAAGCACACTTGAGCACACATAATGGCCTATTGTGATACCACTTTACGGAGTGATGACATTGTATTTGATGTTTCTTATGGTTCATTGTTATGTGGCTTTGAGTGAATTGACTGATTTCACCCACATTTAGCAACATGTTCGTAGGCAAATACGATGCAGTGGAGGCAGTGGCAATAATGCAATGGGATTTGGTTCAACTGTGATTCACTTGAAAGTAATTTTTAGCTTAGATTTCGAAATATCCTATTATATCAAATGGAGCTGGACTGCAATATGCGGAAATTGGGTGAACTTAGAGGCCACTGAAAGATGGATACTAATGTTGATTAGTGTCCTTTAATAGATTAGGTTCAAATATCGAAATTGCGGATTGTGTTCATTTGGCTTAAGCGATTTTTGTGATATTTCTGAGCTTATGAAACCACCTCCCTACTTAGTTTGTGTCTTTCTATCACTGATAGTCAGCTTAGTTGTAGTGGGGAATGTAAAGCGGCTCAAAATAACATCACGGCATTTAAGCACATTTGCGATTCATTCTGCTTCTGGTTTGTTGTAAGAAACAGTGCCGAAAACCACAGCACTGAAAGAGGAGTATGGTAATTCCAAGTGGGGGGACTCCTAATTCCACGCTTTCTTTCGAAACCAGGAGGATTTCATGAACAAGAGTTGTCCAGTGTCGCCACCCATAACTTTTAGATCCCTAAGATCAGTAAATGTGTGGTTGAGCACGGTGGTTAAGTGCCTGGCAGATGGAAAATAGTTTCCTCCTCTGCTGCATACACACACACAGTTTCTTCAATAATTTGAAATGGGCGATGCTTCACTGCATTGCTATACTGCTCCCAACCATGTATCGTTGGTACCTGACTTCTGGCCAGATCTGCCTCGTTATGTTGCAACTCTTTCCCTCTCTTGTGTTCTAATCATTTTCTTGATGGTGGCCTAGAGTAGCTACTTTTCAGCAGTGTCCTACTTTTCAGCAGGATCATACTTTTCAGCAGTGTCCTACTTTTCAGCAGGATTCTACTTTTCAGCAGTGTCCTACTTTTCAGCAGTATAGTGAAGATTCCAGTCCACAGAGGGCGGCTGGAGGTAATTTAGAAACTGTATATTTTTTGGTGTTTTTTGCACACAATCTTTTGGTCTTCTCCCGCTAAAAAGTGCCGTGTTCAAATTCAAGCATAATGGCATAATCCTTCCTGCCGCCATCTCCCAGAATTCTATAACAAAGGTGGTAGCAACTCAGAGAGTTTTCTTTGTACACCATGCATGCATGTGTGAATGGATTGCTTTGACTTTACTTGTTGGGTTATTCTAAAACCATGTTGTGTGTGTTGTTGCAGTTGTTGTTGAACATGTATTTATACTTCATCGGAATCGGATTGTTACTCGAATCCTTTACAAATTCTCAGGGAAAATCCACGCTCCACTTGAATGTTTTCAGTGGGAGATCTACTCTTTAGATACTTTGTAGGATTCGCATACAATTCCCTGGAGCTATTTTTTAGCTGAAGTATTTCCCGAGCCTGAATCGTGTCTTTCGCATAAAAAGGCTGAGAAAGCTTCTTCTTCTTAGGTGGCCATTGCAATCCGCGTTCGGGTTACGGCCGATTTGAGCACCTCTTGCCAGGCGCCTTTGCTTCGCGAGCGCCTTCTCCAATTAGTCACACCAAGCGTGGTTAGGGCTTCCTCCGCTTGGTCTATTCACCGGAGGCGCGATTTCCCTCTCCGTCGTCGACCTTCGGCTCTCGCTTCGAATACCTTCTTCGCCGGAGCTTCTTCATCCATACGATGGACATGACCCAGCCAGCGTAGTCGCTGAATGTTTGAACGCTGAACTACGTCAATGTCGGTGTAGAGCTCATACATTCATAGGGTATGAGCTCTACAGTAGAGCGGTTCATTCCGCGATAGTCGTCGCCAACTCGAACAGGACCAAAGAAGATTTTGCGAAGAGCTTTCCTCTCGAACACCCCAAGAGCGGCTGCATCTGTTTGCGATACTACCCATGTCTCAGCGCCATAAAGAAGCTCAAGTAGAATGAGCGTCTTGTAGGGTATCAGCTTCGTCGATCGAGAGAGGGCTCTGCAACCCAACTGCTTACTGAGCCCATAAAGCACCTCTTAGCAATTGTGATTCTTCGCTTTATATCTCCAGACTGATATCATTATTTTGGTGTTAACGGCGTTAACGGCGGAGCCAAGGTATGTAAATTCTTTGACTACTTCATAGTTGCAGTTGCCCGCTGAAACATGAGAGCATGAGAGCCGTATGCAGACAGCATATACTTCGTTTTGCGCTCGTTTACCGTCAAGCCCACTTTGGCTGAATCCTTTTCAATAGTCAACTACACGCAGGTAGTTTGATTCTGATTCACAACAATTGAAGGCAGCAGTGGGATCTCTCTTGGTCCGACCGATAATATCGATATCATCAGCGTACACAAGGAGCTGGAATGGTGCCATTGCGATGCACACCGGCTTTTCGTAGGATCCCCTCCATGATGTAGTTGAAGAGATGGCAGGATAACGGGTCGCCTTGTCTGAATCCTCCTTCAATATTAAAGGTTTCGGAAAGGTAATTCCGTGACTTGACGGAGCTGCTCGTTTTGCTCAGCGTCATTCTACAGAGCCGTATTAGCTTTATAGGAATACCGAGCTCAGACATGGTGGCATATAGGCAATCCCTTATAGGGCTATCGAACCCAGCTTTATAATCATCAAAGTGGGACGGTTACATACGGTATACACAAGAGGGCTGATCGAATTTGATTTGACCTAGAATCACTATTGTATGGACAGACCACTTTCTAAGGTCATTGTGCCCATATTGTTCTTCGAGTTCCTCCCTACTGTCAAACTCAGCAGCAATTCACTGCAAACAAAGTTTGGTGCGATTATGTTCTGCAGCTGCACCGCCATATACAGCTGTTCCACTACGATATTCCTTGTGAAAGGACCGTCTGACAGCTAAAAAAATAGTCCTGTCATATTCAATACGCTCGCCATGTACGCCCGGGTGTGACTAACGATGTAGTCATAATTTAAGAGCCAAAAATCTTAATGAATTTGTCGAAAATCGTATTCCCTACGACTAGGAAGAGGAAAATTATGGCGATATTAATTCAAATTAAGCATTCAGTGGCGTTGCCGCTTCTGGAGTGCTGCAAAAACAAGCAGAAAACTCACCGAGTATGCAGTTCGGTATTTAGCGAATAATTCGCATGCCAAACCGTAGCCGCAAACTACGCCGACACAGAGTTGCAAGTTGTGATCGGAATTATTAATTAATATTCTTGCACCTTTCGGTTAAGAAAAAGACGAAAAATTATGAAAAACAACAACAAAAAAGTCGAAGAAAACAAGCAGCATAAAGAACAGCAGCGACAGCAGAAAAAATCTAACAGCAACGCGCTAAAACCACGCTCAGCAACATTGCGCTTCCGCGCGCACATGGGCAGATTTGCTCAAACTCCTCGTTGACGTGCGGATGCGGAATTCATTGTGCAGCTGGAAACTGGTTCCAAGCCACTGCACTTCCACTGTCGCCGTCGTCATTTGCACGGTCATTTGCTGCTGCTGCTGCTGCTGCTGTTAGTGATGCTGGAGCCAGTGTTGGTGCCGCTGCTGTCGGCGGCAATATGGGAAATGAATTTGTGCGTAGCGTCTCAACGTTAGCAACCAGACCGACCGTGCCAGCAACATGCACAATTTGCTTCTAACAAACCGTTGACGGGCATTGGCGGCGACATCTGCCGCCAATCGACGCACTCGTACCCAGCAACATCATTGCACATCCACACACACTCACGGGCACGGACATTGCCCGGCAATCGGCGATTCGGCGGATCGAACGAGCGAAGCGTGTTGTGCCAGGAGTAAAGTGCATTTCTGAAATTATTTCAGTGGCAGGAATGCCTGCAGCTCTCCGCGCAGCCTCCGCAGCTAATTTTTTTGCTCGTCGTGTGCTCTTTTTGTGCTTTTCCATTAATTACACAAATCAATTTAAGAAATGCAATGCGCTGTGCTTCGCTCAGGCTGCTGCCGTCATTGTTGTTGCTGCTGCTGCTGTTGTTGCGCTCGCTGGTGTTCTTACAGCAATACTCGTACTCTTCGATCCTTCCGACATGATCGATTCTTTGTAATTAATAAATGGATGTTTTACAATTAAGTTCAGTTCTCAGTTTGCTTTCTTTGCTGGCGAGTCGGAGGCTCTTCCACCTAAATACCCCGTCCGCATCCACTTGTGCAGTGCAGCCTCATTTTCACCTCTCGCACAGTTCCAAAGATAAAGCCGCATTTGCCCGCACTTGATAATTGGAAGTAACAAGACATTTGTAAGCGAATTTAATGCTAATGAGCCCCTAGTATAACCAGAGAGTTGAGGATTGCAATGCCGGCTTTACACTCGCACCACAGCCACTGGGGTACGTGCGAATAACGCAGCACAGCTAGGAGGGAAGAGCCTGCTGCGGCACAACCACACAAGAGAAAGTGCAGCGAAGCGGAGGACAAACATTTTCCCCTCGACGGGTCCACGATTCTTTGCACAGCACGGCACAAGTTCTTCTCTTGTGTAGCGATTCATGACGAGAATTTGATCAAAGTTCCTGCTACTTGGTCAATAACAGTTGCCACCATTTATGTCCTTTTAAACTCGTTGCTTCCAAAACCAAATCTGGACTTTCACCAGTGTAGTGCTGAGTTCATACTGTTAGTGTAATACTATCTCCATGGGTTTTCTAATACGAGTAGTCTTCCATGTGATATGAGTATCACGTCTTCACTCAAGTGTACTGCATGTCTGAGATATTAGACAATTAATAGACGGGTATTTCACGTAAGATAGTTTTGCTTATTGATCGATCACTGGACTGTCTCAACTAGTTTGATAATTAGATTTAGATTGAATATTGCAGGGAGTACTAACAACGCGGCCCGTAAGGACCTATTGTGCTAACCCCTATGATTCACTCTAACCTTAGGCTTTTTATAAGTTGAAGCACTTTGGAAGGTTGAAGTTTCCAAATTGTCGGAGGGTCTGTGAAGAACTCCCCCAGAAATGTTGATCTCTTACTTTTGATCGTTGGACACTCACATGAAATGTGTTCCGATGTTTCAGAGTTGTGACTATACAGATCTACCATATCTTGTTAAGGTGACACCTTAGGCAGATACCCCACTAGAGTCCCAAGACATTTGCGGTTTTAATATCTTACTTTTGATCGTTGGAGACTCACATAGAATGTGTTGTGATGTTTCAGAGCTGTGTCCACACAATCTGTCATCAGAAATGTCTGACAGGCCTATCTTGTTAAGGTGATAAATAAGGCAGATACCCAACTAGAGTCCTAAAACTTTCGCGGTTCAGAGTTAGTATCCCTTATCTGGATTCCCGGCCATAGGAACATTGAGGGAAATGAGAAAGCTGATGAGTTGGCTTGGTCGGGGCTTCACTTGACGAATCCCTGGGGGTACCAGTGCCGGTCCCCCTGGGGTAATATAATTGATATACTTATGTTTGGGCTAAGAAATCTCTCTGCCTGTCTTTGGCCTGAAGCATGCTGCCATTGAGTAGCTATCTGAGTTTCTTCCCATTTCCTAAGTAGGTCTGCAGAGTGGCATGGACAGGTTCAGGGCCAAGGGGTGGACGGACCGCATGTGATAAGTTACTTTTAAAGCTATTTTATTTAATAATAGTTAACACACCTTATTTACTACACAGTTGAACCACATTTTAACAATTTTACTAGTTTCACTTTCATTTATATTCGGCTCAAGGCGAGCTCACAATGGAAAGCTGTCCCATATGGACATGCGACCATACTAGAATTCTATACGGACACACCCAGTGATATTGATTACTTTCCGTCTTCTCTTTGTTTCGAAACGAATTTTTGGGTAAGGATTCCTTCCAGACAGGAACGGCTCGAGGGGGATCCATCACCAGATACTCCCATCAAGATATACACAGACGGGTCAAAAATGAATACCGGTGTAGGATCAGAATTTTATTGCGACACTCCCTCAATCAATGAATCCATCCAACTAATGGATCACTGCAACGGAAATAACCGGTATTCACGAAGCCTTGAATTGGTTGTGGATAAACGAGGTAACCGCCAAGGATATCTGTATATTATCAGACAGCCAATCTTCCCTAAGGGCTTTGGATGCATTCCAAATAACAACAAGGAGTGTCTTAGATTGTCGCCGGTCTCTTATAACGAGATGACTAAACAATTCCATATCCATTTAGGCTGGGTACCAGGCCATTGGGATATACCAGGTAACTGCAAGGCTGATCATCTTGCGAGAGACGGCACTTATATGTCAAATGTCAGTAGGCATATGGATATACCTCTCGCAACTTGCTAGTTTCTTATTAACTTACTCAATAGACTGCAAATTAGTCTTCTTATTAAGAGCCCTCACGGAACATTGTCTAATAGAAAATCATGCCAGAAGAATGGGAGTTTATACGCAAAATTTCTGTCGCAGTTGCAGCCGCAACTGGAAACGGTCGAGCATCTCTGCTGTCCATGTCCAGCTTTTTCTAGAAATAGAGAACGTTTTCTAGGATTCAACTTCTTAACAAGTATAGAAAATCTACACCAATCAGGTTCTTCGCTTTATAAAAGGCTCAGGTTGGTTCAATCTGGAGGGGGAAGCGTAGCCATGCCTCGCAGCCGTGGCTCACAAACGGACCCAACTGGTGGTCTAAGTGGTATCACTGGTTTATTGGTGATGCGGCTGCCCAACCTACCTACTGCTGACACTTTCATTTCTATGACACATTTAACACTTCGGCTTCCAAGTCCGGAATTGCTTAAATATTATGACTTTTTTCCCTTTTATCCGTTAAGGCTACATACGAGTTCGTTAATACACACTCCAGAAAAGTTGCTTAAAATGCTTACCATCATCTATTACTGGTTGTTATGATCTGATGTCGGGTGTTTATGACCTTTTATAGATGTGGAAGATGTGTCTATATTCGGAACTCTGTAGAACCGATATAACACAAAATTGTAGCACATGCTGCAATCACTCTTACTAAATGTTGTTTCAAAGTTCGCCTTTGCGTATCCTGTATCTATGTGGTTCCCTATAAGGAGGAGGTCAGGAAATATAAATCGGTTTGGTATAGTTGGATTTGGGATATTCGCCGATTTGTCTTTCATTGCCATCCATCTAAGAAAAAGTCTGTTTACTGAAGCGCTCTGCAATTCCTCTTGGTGCTCGTTCTTGGAAGTCTGTGCAGATCTTCGATATGCGTACAAAACTGTCCACTTGGTTGTTGTTGAGATGTGATGATATGAAAAGGATCCTTTTGATTCCTGTTGATCATATTATCGGAAAGGTTATGTTTTGTTAGACTGACACATAGACCTGCAAGGTCCTTTGCGGTGCCAGATGGATATCCTGAATTATGTCTTTCGCATAGAATGGCTGAGAAAGCTTCTTATTCTTAAGTGGCCATTGCAACCCGCGGTCGGGTTACGGCCGATTTGAGCACCTCTTGCTAAGCGTCTTTGCTACGCTCGCGCCTTTTCCAATTAGTCACACCAAGCGTGGTTAGTGCTTCCTCAGCTTGGTCTATCCACCGGAGGCCCGATTTCCCTCTTCGTCGGCGACCTTCGGCTCTCGCTTCGAATACCTTTTTCGCTGGAGCCTGAGTTGAGAAAGCAGTCATGTAAACATCGCTGGGTTGGCTGCGTTTGCAGACTTCCACGGCTTCCAACTCGACTATGGTGTTGTCGTCACTCCTTTAGTGGCTCTGTAGCGTGTTATGAAACATTCTCACCCAAAACTGCGGCTCTTTGGGGTCTGTTGGATTTGTAGAAGAATAACAACTATTTTTGCGCGACTTTCCGTTCGCTCCAAAGCAGCTGTTGATGTCGCTGTTGTTGTTGTTGTTATTGTCGCTGTTGTTGTCGTTGTTGTTGTCGTTGTCCTTGTTGTTGTGTTTATTGTCCATTGTTGTCATAATAAACGATAGATATTGTTTGATTTGTTCTTGTGACTGCTGTCAACACAATGACAACAGTAAAAGTAACAGCAACAGCAACAACAACATCAGCAGCAACATCACCATCAATTCACCAACAAATACACCGACAACAATAGCAATGCGGGTAATGGTGACAATAACGCTTGCGCTCATAGTTAGCGCTTTGAATAAGAAGTCACGAGATAAATCCAATTAGTCTGATATTTGTACTTTTTATGGGACGATTCGCATTAAAAATTAAAAAGTGGCAGTAGGAGCAGGAGCAGCAGCAGCAGTCGCAGCAATACCAACCAACAGCAACACACAATCCGACGAATGGTTGCGGCTGCTGTTCTTGCCTTTGTCATTATTGTCATTGTCAAGTTTCAATGATACGACATGGACAAGAGTGATCGGCAAAAGCGCACTTCATAGATGCAGCGCAGCGCCTCAACGCAGACGCATCAATAATTTTATGATAACAAATTCAGTTTAATGTGGCCGCAAAAAGTTGAAGAAATGAAGAAAAAAAAAACCGAGAAAATAATACGAAAAAAACAAAAAAAAAAAAATAATGGAAAATAGCAATGAACAACAATTTCAAGAGTGCAACGGCGACATTATCACTTACCGCGCATTCACCGAGGACTGAGCGGCTCCAATCTCTTCCATAGATTTTCTGTAATAAGAGAAAATGAGTGGGGGAAAAAAGTTGAGAAATGGATTGCAATGGAGTGCAAGGAAAAATTAAACAAAAACAACAACAAAAGCAGCAACAACAACAGCAAACAAAAAAATTAATAAATAATGAAAAAGAAAACCGAATGCTTTAAATGGATTTTTCCAATAAATTTAATTAGGCGATAAATGTGCTGCGGTCCGCCTGGAGTCGGCGATGCCGTTGATGGATATTAGCGCAGACAGGCAGCGATACGGACGGACGAACAGCCAAACAAAGCACAGACGGACAAACAGACAGACAGACAGTCGGCCAGTCAGTCAGCTAGAGGACTGCGCTTTGTTGTTCGGCGTTGAAGAACTCCATAAACATCCATTTGAAACTCACCTGTCGCCCCAGCAGAGTGCATCCTCGCGATATCTGCAAGAATCCAAAGAAAATATTGCTAATTAATTATGAGTAACTACACAACGTATTCACACATTTAAATAACAACAACGACAACATCATTTTCGTTATGTTTGATAGGAGGTCAAGCACGCTACAAAGGGTGGCGCCAGCATTCAGAATACTCATCATTCAGAAACACTTAAACAACTAAAAAAGTAATCATACAATTTGCACAAACCAATTTTCATCACAACACGTTTAGCTAAGATGGAACTTTTTCGCATTCGTTACTGTTTCAATTTGACTACGAGGGAACTCAAATTTGTGCTCGGCACAGGTGATAAAGCCCAACCATACTGTAGTGACCACTTAAAACATACTAAGGTCATACTATATTTCTTGGCAGTGCATGTGGCGGATCTTTGTGGTGGAGTATCGGGTTGAAACCCTCTCCTTGACAGTTTGTGCGTATGCTTAATATTCCCCACCTACCGGAAGAGTTTAGTCAAGCGATTAGAGAGGAAAGAACCATGTGGATAGACATCGCATTGGTGTGAATATAAAATTTGGCATTTTCCAGCAAGTGAGGAGTACCTGAAAACCAGCCTTTCAACCGAATCGAAACTTCTCTATAATATAAAAATCGTGTTATCTTGCTCAGCAAGAAATTGGACAAACGCTACTCTGCCTCCTTGATTGCCTCGATTGCCGCCAGGAAGTGAGTTCTGCTAACTTAGTTCCTGTTTATGGGTTACAAAGCCCACTTAGACCTATTGGTACTTAGCAGTACCAGATGGAGCAATGCCTCTACGTAGAGTTGCAGTAAATATCCTGAGGTATGTCCACGTTTTTAGAGAATTTCAGGAGTGCTTCCTGAGACGTCTTCCAGCATTTCAAATTATGGGGCCTCCAAGCACTTTAAGCGTGCTCTTGATAATGCAGGACACATACATAAGAGATGTTCCCAAGTCTCCTTTGTATTCGGCTGTCTTCATTTTCTACTAGTGTCGTCATTTGTGACTCCCATGTTCCTGTTTATAACTTGTGTATAACTTGTTCCTTGTATTCCCTTAAACTTGACTTAGTCAAAAATTGGAAGCAGTTTAAATTTCATAGGACCCCATTTTCAAGTTTGTAAGGATGCAGATCGATGCTGACAGACAACACTTGAATGAGCCGTAGATTAGATTAGATTTATTTAAGGGTGTTATACACCGCGACCTGAAAGATCTATTGTGATGCCCATATTTATTTGAAAGATGAAGATAGTCTCATCTACAGTTCTTCTGTCAGGTTGATTTCCGACAGGAATTCATATATTTTGGAGGAATCAAGTTGAGAGATCTTGCTCATATCTACGATATATATGGTCCTATGGCTCCGCGGGGGAGCAAAGGGCCGCTAAAATATATTCTCCCACACATCTTAGTCTTTTATGTGTCAATGGTCCGCAGTCTGTGATAAGGTGCAGCGAGGCTTCGTCACTTTCCCCACAGAATCGATAGATAGCATCTGAAGATATACCCAACTTGTTGAGTCTCCAGTGTCCGCTTAAAATGCCTGTGATGATTCTTAATTTACTCCGATGCTTATTTATTAACTCCTTAGCTCTTTTAGGATAAAAATCTCCCAGAAGAGCTTTGGACTGTCTTAATCCTCGGAATGGTTTTCCAGGTTTGACTTCTTTTAGCATGATCCCAAAACGACAGTTTGATCGCAATTTTGAGATAATTATCTCAGACCGTGATGAATGGGACATAGGAGGACCTTGGGTTGACCCTAGAAGTCTAGAATGGCTCACAGACGGTTCAAAAACAAACACCGGAGTCGGTGCAGGGGGTCTATGGACCAAATACCATAATCCCAGAGCCAATGGACAGGGTGAAATTCAAGCAATCTCAATGTGATGTGGATCCTTAAATTACTTCATCTTCCGTGGTGAAATTCAAACAATCTCAATCTGATGTGGATCGTTAAATTCTTTCGACCATCTTTTTATAAAGCTAAGGACACCCTTTGCCTTATTTACACAGGTGTTAATGTGAAGGTCTATCTAGAACATCTCCTTTGTATATGTCCTGCGTTATCAAAAACGCGCTTAAAATGCTTAGGAGCCCCACAATTTGGGAGATTGGAAGACATCTCAGGAATGGAGCTGACAGCACTGCTTAAATTCGCAAAGAACGTTGACATCCTACGAAAAATCAACAGGATTACGCTTTATCATGTCCAAACACCGCTGTGAAGTGGTCTGTCGAACTCGTTTTTGTTCGACACTGAGCAAACGCGGCACCCATCTTGCCGATAGCGTTTTCATATACAAATGTCCATGCAAAATGTTGAACACACGTTCATATGATATGGTTACCATTTCAGCAATCTCACACAACTTGACTCGGCCATCATTCATAAGGATATCGAGGATTTTCTTGATATTTTCTTCAGTAACCACCTCTTTTGGCCTTCCTGTTGATGGTATTGTTGCAGTGCTTGTTCGGCCGCGTTTAAATTCAGCAATCCAATATTTTACCATGTAATCTGACGGAGCAGACTCACCGTACTGTTTATCGAGCTTTTCTTTTGTCTCTTTCGCCGTTTTCCCTTTCAAATAATAGTGTTCAATCACTGCACGAAATTCGCTTTTTTCCATTTTTCAAGAAACACAAAAGTTGCTTACTTCAAACGACTACTCACAAATAAACTAATCGATGAATTTGGGTGAAATTTTAATAGCTGACGTTTGACAGATCGCAATTTAAAAAAAAAAAATTGTATGTGCTTGTGCTGCCATCTAGCGCTAGGTAGCTTCAATATCAATCCGCCCTCGTACGAGATGTCTACTGGAAATCTACATTAAGGTCAGACCCCATCTGGCATCGCTAGGAACCAATCAGTCTATGCGTGGCTTTATGTCAGCCTGGCTAACCTGACCTCCTTTGTCACGCCAATATCCACAAAACTGAAGACTCTTGCTAGAGACTTCTTACAAATAGTATATGGATGAGATGAAAAGGGTCTCTTCCAGAGAAAACCATGTACTTACATTTGTCATGATTTAGTGTCATCAAATTTGGGGAGCACCAAGATGACTAAATGAAGAAATGATTAAATCATAGAATGAAGAAATATAATCCTGTGACATTTCCTGAAATGCAGGTGAATAGTGGGATAAATAAAGCTTGATGTCGTTCAATGGCAGATGGAAGGTATTTTATGAAAAGTAAGCAAAGAACGGGACCTATATGACTTCCTTGGGGAACGCCGGAAGTAGCGTAAATTTTCTCTGACAAAGCATCCTTGAATAAAACCCTTTGTATGCGACCACTTAAATAGGATTCAATCAAAAAAACAAGTTTACTGGGAATACCAATACAATTTAGTTTCTTCACTATCAGGTTTAGTTCCACCAACTGCTTCATTAAAAGTTCCAAATGGCCGGACCTTTGAAAGGGATGGGACTTGATGTCTCATGCGGTATCACAAAGGGTCAATATTGGCCTAAGTTCGCCCTTCGGGCGGCCGCCTTACTTACCTACCTATCAGGTTATGGTTAACTTTGTTAGAGGTCTTACTAAAGTCTGTAATAAATTACATCAGTTTGCAGACCTGCAGAGACACCCTGAATAGCTGAAGAAGAGAATTCAAGAAGATTTGCTACAGTGGATCTTCCTTTGAGAAGACCATGACTTCACTGAGAATGAGAAATGAGAGGTAATGATGTACTCAAACAATGAAGAACACTTAGTTTAGCTATTCCACGGTAATTGGACACATCAGACTTAGATCCACTTTTACGGAGCGGAATCAAATAAGATTCTTTTCAACAAATAAGGCTTTTTTTTATCAAATAAGAATCTTTTTATCAAATAACACTCTTGCCAATAAACAGGAAGTAACCTAAGTCAAGTGAAGCGTTCAAAATCCTAGTAAGGAGTAAATATATGCAGTCAGCTCACATTTTTAAAGTACAGTTAGGAATTTTGTCTGGGGCAGGTATGAAAGACATTTTTAAAGACTTAAGATTATAAAGAACATCTTCAGGTAAGAAGGAAAGCATAAACCCACAATTTAATGAAGGCAAAGGATATGGATAAACAGAATTTTCATCGCGGTAACTAGAATAGGTAGATTTAAAGAAGTCTGTGAAGAAATTGGATATAGACCGATCATCAGTAGATACGGATCCTTTCCAATTCATTGTTGAAGGGAAATCAGAGATGGGAAATCAAATTCAAATTAACGAAGCTATAAAACGCTTTGCTACTATTGGGATTTTCACTTTTCACACTGCTTTGTAGCCTGATGCATTTAAAGTTTGATGACTATTTCTGAGAATCGCATACGTAGCGTAGTCAACTCCACTACCTGATCTCTTGTAATGTTTAATGACTCGATTTTTTAAATGTCTCAATTTCTGAAGTTGCCCAGTTGACCATAATGGACCCCCTAAAGAAGAATATTTGATCTTAGGAACACAGAGCTTAAAAAAAGTATAAAGGATGTTATTAAATCCTGCCACCGACTCATCCAGATTAGTTCCATAGGTAAGCCAATCAGCTGCGTATAAGAGTTGTTTCAAGTTTACATAATCAGTTTTCTTAAAGCAATCACGTCTAGATTTTTCATCATGAAATTATGTGTGAGACTCAGCACAAACATATGCAACAGTAACACGAAGGGTGGGATGGTGACAATCCGCAGGGTACACCAGAAAATACACTAATTTCAGATGAGTCAAAGGCATACATCAGATCTAAAATTTTGTCATTTTTGTACCGAATTAATCTGGAGCACGCCAATCTGAGCCTAGCATCCAAAAACTCACAGAAGCATTCACGATTTGTACAAGGCAAGAGTTCATTTTTATCATATCATATCAAAAAAGTAATTTAGCGAAATAGTTCGAAGGCAGTATAATTAAATCTCCGCACAAAGAGTACAGCACTTTAAAGCTATTATATTAAGAATCAGTTTGTCCAACGATGGTTGACATGTCATTCACTAGCTTTCAAATTTATCGGTGTCATTATTCGGTGTTTCTCGAAACAGATATTTCGACTTCCATGGAAGTGTTCAAAAAGTCCACAATCTCTTCACTGATTGAGTCGATGATTAACAAATTGAACCTCTAAAATAAGAAATAAAGTTTTCCTACGCCAATTACTTTAAATAACAATCAGCTAATCCCTCAACTGGCATGAAATGATAGCAGCCGGAAGGTCAGCACACGTTTACGAAAGGACTGACAGCACTCTTACCACACTTAGTGTGCCAAAGATCAATTGTGTGACGACTGGCATGTCATGTTGTCCCTAGCGAGAAACAATAAGTCAGTACACAAACCTCCGTAGAGAACTTTTCCGTAGCGAACTTTTCCGTAGTGAACTTTTCCGTAGTGAACTTTTCTGTAGCGAACTTTTCCGTAGTGAACTTTTCCGTAGTGAACTTTTCCGTAGCGAACTTTTCCGTAGTGAACTTTTCCGTAGTGAACTTTTCGTCGCCCTCTCAGATTTCAAACTCGTTGACTTAAGTAAAGAGTACATCAATAAGTCAGTACACAAACCTCCGCAGAGAACTTTTCCGTAGCGAACTTTTCCGTAGTGAACTGTTCCGTAGTGAACTTTTCCGTAGTGAACTTTTCCGTAGCGAACTTTTCCGTAGTGAACTTTTCGTCGCCCTCTCAGATTTCAAACTCGTTGACTTAAGTAAAGAGTACATCAATAAGTCAGTACACAAACCTCCGCAGAGAACTTTTCCGTAGCGAACTTTTCCGTAGTGAACTGTTCCGTAGTGAACTTTTCGTCGCCCTCTCAGATTTCAAACTCGTTGACTTAAGTAAAGAGTACATCAATAAGTCAGTACACAAACCTCCGTAGAGAACTTTTCAGTAGTGAACTTTTCCGTAGTGAACTTTTCCGTAGTGAACTTATCGGTAGTGAACTTTTCCTTAGCGAACTTTTCCGTAATGAACTTTTCGGTAGTGAACTTTTCCGTAGTGAACTTTTCCGTAGTGAACTTTTCGTCGCCCTCTCAGATTTCAAACTCGTTGACTTAAGTAAAGAGTACATCAATAAGTCAGTACACAAACCTCCGTAGAGAACTTTTCAGTAGTGAACTTTTCCGTAGTGAACTTTTCCGTAGCGAACTTTTCCGTAGTGAACTTTTCCGTAGTGAACTTTTCGGTAGTGAACTTTTCCGTAGTGAACTTTTCGTCGCCCTCTCAGATTTCAAACTCGTTGACTTAAGTAAAAAGTACATCAATAAGTCAGTACACAAACCTCCGTAGCGAACTTTTCCGTAGTGAACTTTTCGGTAGTGAACTTTTCCGTAGTGAACTTTTCGTCGCCCTCTCAGATTTCAAACTCGTTGACTTAAGTAAAGAGTACATCAATAAGTCAGTACACAAACCTCCGCAGAGAACTTTTCCGTAGCGAACTTTTCTGTAGTGAACTTTTCCGTAGTGAACTTTTCCGTAGTGAACTTTTCCGTAGTGAACTTTTCCGTAGTGAACTTTTCCGTAGTGAACTTTTCGGTAGTGAACTTTTCCGTAGTGAACTTTTCGTCGCCCTCTCAGATTTCAAACTCGTTGACTTAAGTAAAGAGTACATCAATAAGTCAGTACACAAACCTCCGTAGAGAACTTTTCAGTAGTGAACTTTTCCGTAGTGAACTTTTCCGTAGTGAACTTTTCGGTAGTGAACTTTTCCGTAGTGAACATTTCGTCGCCCCCTCAGATTACGTTTAATTAAAGTTCACACATATTGGAACTCAATGCCACCGCATTTGTTCCTCTGCAAGTCTGCCACGCCTCTTTGTAAGTGTTCAGAAAGTAGAAATGTAAACAATTCTAGAGTCGGTGCCAGTGTGTGCCTGTGAGCAATTCAAGGTTGTCGCCACAATCTTTAAGCCAAAAATTTCAACCGAATATATATAAAAAAAAGAAAACAGGAACAACAATTTACAAAATTACTCCAGAAAAGGGAAATAAGGAAAAAGATCAGGTCCAAAAACTACAAATTACGAGCGAAAATTATGATATTCATTGATTATATTGATTTCCAAAATCCAAATGGAGCCCATTCAGGCAGCCAGCGAATTGCACCACCAGCAACCGAACTGCTAACTGCCAACAACAGAATTCCCATCATTCACAAGGAACATACTAAATCATCATAAGAACAGCAACAACAACAACAACAACAACAACAACAACAACAACAACAACAACAGCAACAATAACAAGAAAGACAATTTAGAGAATCAATATAACACACATTATTTCATACCCTGCAACGCTGACTCGCCTCACTGGCTCACCGATAGGCAGGTAGGCAGGCACCTATCCCCCCCAGCCACATTCGTCCTTACGTATGTGATCATAATTTAAAAAGAAAATTTATATACGCGCGAGCTCACATCAGGCCCGGCGAATTTGTGCCCAAAAATTACCAATACCCCGCAACACCCGCCCCCTATCCCCGGCTCCAGTGGTGCGTTTAAGTGCGTCTGAGTGTGTGTGTGTGTGTGTGTGTGTGTGTGTTTGCGGTGGCACGCAGAAAGAGCGTAGCATAAGCAACGCATGCACTCGCCAGATGCCAGACAATAAACCAATTATTAAAATTGTATTTTTCGTCATCCATCCATCGGCCACGGACGCTTGCGATCGCGGACGCTTCGGTAACGGCAGCGGCAGCGCCTGCCACTGAGTGCGCTTCATTCTGGCCCGTCAACCGGCCTGACCGACTGGGTCTGCTGGCTGCGAACTGATGGCAAACATCGCGACCTTTTGGGAAACTAGTTTCGTTCTTATGATTCCTTTGATTTTTGTTTTTGGCTCACTTGGCCCTGTTGTTGTAGTTGTTGCTGCCAATTTTGATTGAAAATCTGCTGATTTTAAGCGCTTCAAAGTGGTTGAAATTTTCTATCGAATTATTAACAAAAAGACTGCAAGCGGTCAAACACTTCTCGTTTCGCGGAAATCCCAAACTGTGGAAAGGAAGCGGCCACACAAATCTGGATGTGGTCTTCGATGGCTTGCGTAGCGAGTCGGCGCTTATAAGGGCACACACGAAAAATCTGCCCGCATCCTGTGGACAATTGTCCAGACACTAAGGTGATGTTGTCTGCTGCCTATGAAGGCCTCCAAGGTGAATAGACTAAATTTCAAAAATGACAGAGATGGCCTCATGGCCGGGAGCACTATAATCAGTCTGCAGAGATTACTGCATTAGCTTTCTGGCACCTGATTCAACGGAGTATTTCATTTCTTACGTCCTCGAAGATATTTAAGTTCGTTGAAGCCATATCGTAGACTATCTTGAAGTCAGAATCAATTGACACAATCTGCGATTTGAGCCGTATTCGCTTCGCCGGCCTTAAGTCGACAAATGTCGATTACTTTGCAACTTGTACGGTATTGAATGCAACACAATTTAGTAAAGTCGCCACAAGTATTTGAAACGAGTGCGAATTGTGTCGCTAATATGGCTTCAATACTGGGAGCCAGGTCCGGATTTTGATGGTTTGTGCTCAGAATAAGAATGTCATATAAAATTACTAATATTGATAGAACGTTTGCTGCCAGTGCTGCCAACTTTATACAATGCACCGCCGCATTTGGTGATTCAAGAGGAGGCAGCCACGCTGGCGTTATGGCTCTATGTAGGATATAGGCACAAAAAAGGGAATCTCGCGGGTCACCTCGAGATACTTAACAGGGCAGAGGACATGCTCGACAAAACAAAAACCCTGGAACAAACGGACATAGCCCTCGACTTTACAAGAAGGTACAGAGTCCTGTTTTCAACAAGGCATCAAGGTAGGTAGGTAGGTAAGGCGGTCGCCTGAATGTCACACTTAGGCCAACATTGAGCCTTTGTGATATCGCATGAGACATCAGTTCCCATCCCTTTTAAAGGTCCAGCCATTTGGAGCTTTTCATGAAGCAGTTGATGGAGCTAATCTTTTGTTTTGAGATGTCTCACAAAGAGTCCAGAAAGTAGTCGCCTAGGAAAGTGCTGAACATGTGCACAACAGGTGAGCAATGGACTCTTCCTCCGCCTCGTCCATGCAACTCCTGCAGAGGTCGTTAAGGAAGGCATCAATGGGCTCTTGGTGTGGTACACTGATGGATCAAAAACATCTAAGGGTGTGGGCTTAGGGACACTGGGCCCTAGAGCACACATCTCACTCTCCTTACGCAATGATGCGACTGTGTTAAAGGCCGAATTATTTGCAATCCTGGAGGCGGTGAACATCCTAAATAGCAGACAACCTATAAGAGCAAAAATCAATGCACTCTCAAATAGTCAGGCTGCATTAAAAACACTCAACAAATACTCTCACACTTCCAAAACACTTTGGGAGTGTCACTGTGCACTCAACAGACTGGCGCCACATAACAGACGTTCTCTGGTGTGGTTTCCAGGCCATGAGGGACACGTAGGCAACGAAGCAGCGGACATACGGGCAAAAGCAGGGACAGACAACCCGTACATAGGACCATGTCCAATGCTCGGATTCAATAAGCACAACCTTAAGCAGGATCTAAGAAACTGGACGACGCAGCGGAAAAATGAGTACTAGAACAGCTTAGAGGGTCTGAGGCACTCGAAGAGGTTCCTACGTTTCAACGCAGAAAAGGCTAAATTGGCCCTATCACTGAGAAGAAATCAACTGAGGATACTATGCGGTGCGTTGACGGGTCACTTCCCTGCAATGAGCTGTCACGAACTTTTCCGTAGCCGTGTAAAGCTCAGCCATTCCAGGCGTCGTCAACAGAATAAAAACTTCCTGGTTCACAGCAGTACTCTGGTTTAGTCCAACTTGCTTAGATTCTTTAGACGTTTGTTACTCCACCTTGGGCGTTTGTTATCCTACTTTGTTTGTTACTCTGCTATGTTTGTTACTCTGCTTTGCTTGTTACTCTGCTATATTTGTTACTCTGCTTTGCTTGTTAATCTGCTATGTTTGTTACTCTGCTATGTTTGTTACTCTGCTTTTCTTGTTACTCTGGTTTGTTTGTTACTCAGCCTTGTTGCATACTCTGCCTTCTTTCTTAATCTGTCTTGTTTATTACTCTGCCTTCTTTCTTACTCTGCCTTGTTTCTGACTCTGCCTTGTTTCTTACTCTGCCTTGTTTATTACTCTGCCTTGTTTCTGACTCTGCCTTGTTTCTTACTCTGCCTTGTTTCTTACTCTGCCTTGTTTCTTACTCTGCCTTGTTTCTTACTCTGCTTTGTTCCTTACTCTGCCTTGTTTCTGACTCTGCCTTCTTTCTTACTCTGCCTTGTTTCATACTCTGCCTTGTTTCTTACTCTGCCTTCTTTCTTACTCTGCCTTCTTTCTTATTCTGCCTTGTTTCTTACACTGCCTTGTTTCTGACTCTGCCTTGTTTCTGACTCTGCCTTGTTTCTTACTCTGTCTTGTTTCATACTCTGCCTTGTTTCTTACTCTGCCTTCTTTCTTACTCTGCCTTCTTTCTTACTCTGCTTTTGAAAGATTCTCAATCACTATTTCACGCAATGAAAGTTTAACGGGATTGAGAATTGTTTTCATACAAAAGAAAGAAACTAACGAATCAAAATTTGATTCGCCCACTTTGATTCATTACTTTTTGAATAAGCAAGATTTTGTGGGGCTGAAATTTGTCAGTGGACGAATTTCATCTTCACAGAGCACCTGCACAGAATGGGCTTCGTTGACACCAAACTATATAGATTTTGCCTAGAAGATGATGAGTCTATGGGGCATTGAATCGCCAGTTGCCCGGCCCTTGTACGCACAAGAGTAAAGCACCTCGGCAAACATGTTCTCGGAGACGACGACCTGATGCATATATCGCAGACTGGTCTGATTCAATTCCTGAGCACAGTAATTGTTAATTGAATGGATGGTCTGGCACAATAGATCTCTGTGGTCGCAGTGCCTAAGGGCGATGGCCCAACCCTTACCATTACATTACATTACATGCACTTAAGTTAGAGCCTAATATTTTTATAATCATACCATGCATGTGAGCGAAATTGAAGTCATATCAAACACAGGTGCCAACCGTGGCATATCTAGGAAGTAGGCGTGTCTATTATCCTATTTTGTTCATATATCATATATACTCGTATGTATATATTTCAGGTTCAGGCTTATCTTATGTTTCTTGAAGTTTCATAGAAATATATCCAATAGTTTGGCAGGGAAATGTAGGTAGACGGAAGAGCATGGATAAATCGACTCAAAAAGTGAAACTGATTAGGAGTACATTTGTGTATACCATACCTGGCCCGCCCCTTTTGGGCGTTGCCAACAAATACCAATCGGCCTTAATTTAGTGTACCATTTTGTGTTCTTTTTAAGGGGATTATCACAGGGAATATTCGCGATTCGGGCGCATATGAGTACTGTGAGGCCACATTTTGCCCCTTTACCTTTGGGGATTTTGGTTTAGGAGTATAAATCTATCTTGGAGTAGGGTTCAATTATCAACGTAGTCTACTTTGAGGGAGTTTTTTCATATCTAAAGGCTTCTGTTTTCGTGTTGTAAGGTTTGCAAATTTCAATAATGCCAGAGCCTAATTTTAAAGAGACCAATTCATAAATTACACAAATACTTCTCAGTTAGAGACGTTCGAAGAACCTGCCAGATATGGGACTATGCTAAATTTCTTATATTTTCTGCCAGTATGAGTGGAATGAGCTTGAAGGAGCGTGATTTCTTTGGAAACTAGTAGAAGAGAATTAGCAAAGAGTTCATCCTCGCTTTGAACTATCACGCAGGGGAGCAAAGAATTATCACGCAGTGGAGTAAATTCACATTTGATGGTAGTGGATTTGATGGTAGAGGAGTTGGTCGCGATCTTTGAAACAGTGCGAAAGCTGTTCTCATCAGAATTGAAGAAAATGCCTATGGTTCCGCGGGGGAGCAAAGGGCTATCACGCAGGGGAGCAAAAGAAGAATTGATGGTAGTGGATTTGGTGGTGGAGGAGTTGGTCGCGATCTTTGAAAGAGTGCGAAAGCTGTTCTCATTAAAATTGAAGAAAATGCCTATGGTTCCACGGTTGAGCAAAGGGCTATCACGCAGGGGAGCAAAAGAAGAATTGATGGTAGTGGATTTGGTGGTGGAGGAGTTGGTCGCGATCTTTGAAACAGTGCGAAAGCTGTTCTCATCAAAATTGAGAAAATGCCTATGGTTCCGCGGGGGAGCAAAGGGCTATCACGCAGGGGAGCAAAAGAAGAATTGATGGTAGTGGATTTGGTGGTGGAGGAGTTGGTCGCGATCTTTGAAACAGTGCGAAAGCTGTTCTCATTAAAATTGAAGAAAATGCCTATGGTTCCACGGTTGAGCAAAGGGCTATCACGCAGGGGAGCAAAAGAAGATTTGATGGTAGAGGAGTTGGTCGCGATCTTTGAAACAGTGCTAAAGCTATCCTCATCAAAATTATGAATATGTTGAATATCCTTCCTGGCGCAACAGTTTGGCGGCAGAATTTCTCCGAACGGTTGATTCTCGGGCGCCACTCACGTATTGTTTGGGTTCTGTCTAATGATGCGGAAAGAGACTTTCACTGGGAACTTTCTAAAATCCAAAAATTGCTTAGGTTTGTGTCGTACGATGGTGTTGGTAATGATGTTGATGTGTGTGTGTGTGCAGTGACGTTAATGCTTGGCGCAAAATCAATTATGCTGCAATTCATCCATAAATTTTGCACTAAACAGAACAATATTCCCAAAGGGTTCCTGTCTACGAAAACTGAGAAAATGCTACAACAACAATTACAGCAGAAACAACAACAAACCTAAAAAAACTACTTCACCAACAGAGACATTTGGCAAAGAAAAAAACAAAAAAATAAAACAAAAACAAAGCAAAATGTAAACATCACAAACGCAATTGAGGCACTCAGTGGAGGGAATGCGGCGTCCGTCGTCCGTCATCGTCTCGATGTGACCGACCAACCAGCAGCAGTAGCGAGTGCGTAAACGCATGCGCATACAGCTGACTGCTTGAACTGGCCGGTTGCATGGCTGCCTGGCGGCCTGCAGCGACTTTGGCGTGCGTAGCGCATTTACCAGGAAGCTGCGGAAAAAAATTTTTTAACTGCACATTAATCACAAGTCAACGAAATCTCACAAGTCTGCAAAAAAGGCTGCGACTGCGACTGCGCTTTTTTGCTTATGGAAGGGGCACTTGAGGGGCTGTAACGGCAGCGTCCACGGACTTGCACTTGCATAGCATCCATTTGCGGTACTATGATTGCGCTCCTGTCGACCGATCATCAGCCCGACAGACCGACAGGCAGGCAACTTATCTATCATTATCGATTGTGACCAAATCGATGTGAACTATGCAAGTACGCGCATACCTACACAGCGTATGATGAACGGGCGTTGCTTGGCTGCCAACGCTGCCACCGCTGTCACCGTTTCTGCCTCTGGCTTTGGGTCCACTTGTACAACATAAATTCTTCTTTTGCTGTGGTTAATATACGAGGACAACTTCTACTTCAGTGAACTCTCAGTTGAGCAGCTGAGCTGCAGTTGTCCGAGCGATGCAATTTGAAGGGAGCTGGCGTCACTGAAGCTGCGAGTATTCTCAAAATTAGTTGCAAATTTTGCGAAACAAATTTTCTAAAACTAGAACCAAGTGACTTCAGGCAATTGTGAGTGTCCTGGAACCAACTTCAGCAATTTAAGTAGTTCCTGATCCGATCTGGGGTTATCTTAGTAGATCTTAATCACTGAAATGCCTACATAAATTGGTGTCTCGAGGACGACTTCAGTTGGATGTACATTTCAAAATCAAAGAGATACGATTAGCCACCAATGTAGTTCCACGAATTGTCCACAAAAGTCAAACAATTTGCAAAGCAGGTGCCTCATTGGCGTTAGTTCAGTTTCACAGCAGCATTCAACGTTTCAAGTCACAGGGAAAGTAGACAAATTTTACCCTCAATTTTACCCTGATGCAACAAGGATTTATTATAGGACTACAAGTCTCTTGAAGTCTGTGCAATTTGAAGCATATGAGCTTAGAAAATAAAGATATCTTCCCCTGCTCTCGAACACTTGGTTCGAAAGTGGTGGTATAATTGTCTCCCCAAAGGAACAACAAGAAATGCCACACGACCTTAGAGAAATCGATATACGAACTGGTGCTGCTTAACTACCTGTCCTCACTAATTGTATGTTCAATGTTCGCTGCGGTCAAACTGAGGAGTTAATTGTAAACAGAGCACATTAATGCACAAGCTCTGTGCCCGCTTGTGAGAGAAGCCTTTGTAATATTTTGAGAACACAGAGATCGAAGTAGTCGTTATCTCTACTTTGGTCACGTGATAAAATACTTCCTCTATGAACTCGACTTATTTGTGGTTGTAAAGGTTACGGAACTGTCTGTGCTGCCCTGTCTTTTGGGTATTCATGTCGCCCGGACTTGGCAGCACTTACACATAAACAGCTATTTGGCAGTACTCACCCACCAATGAGATTTCTTTTGGCGAGAGAACAAAGATGAATTCGAGCGAGAGTGGAAATTTTGATAGCAAAGAACAGCAAAATTAAACCAAGAGAGTGAGAAGGAGAGAGAGAGAGATAGAGTGAGAATGGTAGAGAGCGAGAGAGAGGAAGTGGGAGAGGGAGAGAGATATAGAGAGAGATATACATAGAGAGATGTAGAGAGAGAGTGGGAGTGATAGAGAGTCAGAGAGGGAGGAAGAGAGAGAGAGAGAGATAGAGGAAGATGGAGAGAGAGGAGGAGGGAGAGGGATGGAGAGAGAGAGGAAGAGGGAGAAAGAGACAGAGGGATAGAGAGATATATATTTAGAGAGAGAGAGGAAGAGGGAGAGAGAGAGCGAGAGAGGAAGAGGGAGAGAGAAAGAGAGAGGGATAGAGAGATATATATTTAGAGAGAGAGAGGGAAGAGAGTGATATATAGAGATGAACAGAGAAAGATATACATATATACATATATAGAGAGAGAGAGTGAGAGTGATATAGACTGAGAGAGAGGAAGTGGGAGAGAGAGGAAGAGGGAGAGATAGGAAGAGGGAGATGAAGAGGGAGAGGAAGAGGGATAGGAAGAGGGAGAGGAAGAGGGAGAGGAAGAGGGAGAGAGGGATTGAAAGATATATATTTAGAGAAAGAGAGTGGGAGTGATAGAGAGAGAGAAATAGGGAGAGAGAGAGAGGAAGAGGGACGGAGAGGGAAGGAGAGAGAAAAAGGGAGAGGAAGAGAGAGAGAGAGGAAGAGAGAGAGAGGAAGAGAGAGAGAGAGAGGAAGAGGGAGAGAGAAAGAGAGAGGGACAGAGAGATATATATTTAGAGAGAGAGAGGGAAGAGAGTGATATATAGAAATGAAGAGAGAGAGATACATATATATATATATAGAGAGAGAGAGAGTGAGAGTGATATAGACTGAGAGAGAGGAAGTGGGAGAGAGAGGAAGAGGGAGAGATAGGAAGAGGGAGATGAAGAGGGAGAGGAAGAGAGAGAGAGGAATAGAGAGAGAGGAATAGAGAGAAAGATATATATTTAGAGAGAGAGAGAGTGAGAGGATAGAGAGAGAGGAAGCGGTAGGGAGATACAAAGATAATGAGAGTGATAGAAAGCGATGAAGAGAGAGGGAGAGAGAGACAGAGGAAGAGGAAGAGGGAGAGAAAGATGAAGAGAGAGTGGGATAGAGAGATATATATATATTGAGAGAGAGATATATATTTAGAGAGAAAGAGTGAGAGAATAGAGAGAGAGGAAGAGATAGAGGGATAGAGAGATATATATTTAGAGAGAGAGAGAGACTGAGAGTGATATAGAGAGAGGAAGAGAGAGACATATATATTTAGAGAGAGAGTGTGAGAGTGATAGAGAGCCAGATAGAGGAAAAGTGATAAAGAGCGAGAGAGAGAGGAAGAGGGATATATATATATATATATATATATATATATATATATATATATATATATATATATATATATATATATATATATATATATATATACATATATATATATATATATATATATATATATATATATATATATATATATATATATATATATATATATATATACTCTTATCTATCTCACTTTCTCTTTCTATATGTATCTCTCTCCCTCGCCTCTTCCTCTCTCTTTATCACTCTCAGTCTCTCTATCTAAATATATATATATATATATATATATATATATATATATATATATATATATATATATATATATATATATATATATATATATATTTAGATAGAGAGACTGAGAGTGATAAAGAGAGAGGAAGAGGCGAGGGAGAGAGATACATATAGAAAGAGAAAGTGAGAGTGATATAGAGCGAGATAGAGAAAGAGTGATAGAGAGAGAGGAAGAGAGATATATATATTTAGAGAGAGAGTGAGAGTGATAGAGGCATATAGAAAAATAAATTTAGTTAAAAACATTTAAATTAAAGGAAGAGAGATATAATTACAATTAAAAAATGCAATGAGAGAGAGAAAAGAGAGAGAGAGTGTGTGAAAGAAAAAGGAAAAGAATCAACTCAGGGAGGCAGTAACCAGGCACCAACTTTCGGGAGGAGTATCCTGCACCACCATACGATTGCTGTCAAATTGATCTCAGTAGATCTATTCCCGTTCCTGTGGCTCGCTTGTGGATCACTCGGTGTGGGTACGCAGCCAAGTTTTAGTCATTCTGATCAGTTGGCATGTGTTTGCAATTGGTTTGTTATCCTTTTCGAGTGGTCCACTGTGCAAGCCCCAATCGACATTGGAGTCAGTGTTCAAAAGGCGCTGCTGCTGTAGTAGTTTTACTCAGCTTGACTTGAGGTGGAAGAGAGCATTTTAGCGCTTGCGACAATGTCAGCCGTGCAGTGTGACATCAGACAGACAGACAAACAGACAGTCGGGCGGACGGACGGACGGTTGGACGGATGGTTGGACGGACGGATAGACGGACGGTTGGCGGACGAACTGCAGCAGGCTGAGTGCACTTTCTATATGTTTGTGTGTGTAGTGCTTTTATTTATGGATTTGTGCAAGTTTTTACGCACTCGCGCTATGCGACTAATTGGGTACGAATGACAATCAAAGCGACGCATCGGCAGTGAAGCGGCCGGGGAGCCGGGCAAGCAGACGGCGGACAGCGGACGGCGGACTGTGGACCCGATGCGATGCCAATCGATACCAATCGATGCGTTCCGATGGATGCGTTTTGAGTGCGCTCGCTTTTAGGTACGCGCGTTGTAAGCGTTGCAATCGTTCGCCATCGAATGATAGGCATGGCACTGCCGCGGGGGGCAAGATAGTAGAGAATAAAACATTGTTCTACATAATTATCTTTGCTTGTTGACGCAATGTTGTAGTTTTTTCAGTACAGATTTGTTTCCCCCTCCATTATTGTTGTTGTAGTTGTTGTTGTTGTAGTTGTTGTAGTAGTTGTTGTTGTTGTAGTTGTTGGTGATATTTTAGACTTCGGTTTTCCTTTTCATTTGGCTTTTACTTGGCTTGACTGGACTGAGTTCGACTGGACTGGGTTGGACTGCACTGGACTGGACTGGACTGGAGTGTATGGGCTTGGCTCATAATCCTTTGATAGACTTTTAATAATGCTTACGTCTTTTTTTAATGTGAGTCCGTTGTATTTGCGAGCACACGCTGTAGTGTAGTAGTAGTAATTGTTGTTGTTGTTGTTGTTGCAGCCGCTACTGCTGCTGTTGGCAACGTTGTATCCGTTTTTGTAACATTACAAAAATAGTTACTGCCAATTCGTACAGCACATATACACATGTTGCAACTGCTGCTGGCCATTCAAAGGATGCTGCTTTATAAGGCGGCCGTTTGCCTTGCTGCCTTGTTGGTAAACTATTTCTCTGACCGTTGGAGAACTGTGGACACGTGTCTGCATTGGCATTTGGCTCGCACAATTTGAATTTTTAATTGCACTCGTACGCATCTGCGAGCCTTGTGGAGATAATTTGTTTGGCAATGTAAATGATAAATAAGCTCCCTACATGCGTTCACGGTACCACTTAGGAAGGAGTTTATTAGGTATGACTTAGAAGTGGGGTAGGCCGGAGAACCGCCAAAGAAGGAGGTCTCCAAGCACTCAGACATTGATGGCCATTGTACTATTATTAGGGCTTAATCAAACAGCATTTATACAAATGTGTACATATACACACACACACACACACATACACATATGTATGTGTATAATTGCGTGCATATAGGGAAAAGTATCCAAAAGGATCGCCGGTAACGTGTGCCTCATTATTTGATTACATGACTGCATTGCAGGTAATGGATTCAGTCATTTTAGGTCAGCGCAGCCACTTTTTCTAATGTGCGCTCTTTGCTGGTTTGGCTTGGCAGCAGTCAGGATACCACTCTGGTGGCAGAAGTGCGTGTTTTCAATACAAACGCACAAAAAAAAGGAAAGGAAAACGCACAAAAATCGCTGCCTGCGCACACACCATCTCACGCACGCATCCAAGAGTAGGCAGTGAGTCAGCAGCGCATACGCAATGACCGGCCACATCCGCATTTATCCGTTTGACAGACGTGTGCGGCCGGCCACTCTGCGCTTGCGCAGCTGTTACACTATCCAGTTAGCGATTTATTAATATTCTGTGGACATCGGAGTGACTGTTGCAGCGCCATATCAGTTAAGTTCACTGCGAGTGCTAAGCAAGCCTTCAACAAAAATAAACATAACAAAAACACAAAGTAACGAAATGCGACGACAAAGTGAACAGATATCGGCGACGCAGTGAAACTTGTCAATAAGTCGCCAGGTTCAATGGAATGCAAATGGAAGAAAAGGTGTGAATGGGCCTGATTTGTGTTGCATTGTTGCTTTATTGCAATGCAAAGTATGCGTAGTTGCAGACTGATGCGCTTCGCTGTTGGGAAATGAAGTTGCTGCTGCTATGTTGCTTACACATACTCGTGGTGTCGTTGCCAACTCAGCTGGCCATTGTACTACGTGTGCAGAGAAATGCATTTATATTATCGTACCGAGCATTTGGCGCGTCTCCATGCCCGTTGACCTGGAATGGTGGCCCCACTTCTCAACACAGCAGACCCGTCCAACTATTATTATTATTATTATTATTGTGTGTAGGGGATTTAAAGCACCGCGACCTTTCGATCTATTGTGCCCCCCATCAACGGTTCAGAGTACATCTTTGAGTCCTATCCTCTGGATAAACGTGATGACAAGTTTTGACTCCAGAGATTTCACATCACTGGCAGAGCCCTGGAAGAATCCCAAGTATTTCCTGCGGGTGTGCATGAGAGCCGGACACTCTGTCAACACATGCAAAGACGTCTCCTCCTCCTCCATACAGAATCTGCAGAAGCCTTCCGAGGTGACCCCCATCCTCACCATATGTGAGTTCAGTTTACAGTGTCCTGTGAGTAGGCCTGTCATCATCCTAAGATAATTCTTAGAGAGATTGATGAGTGATTCGAATCTCTTAAGTGGTATGTCCCTAGCAGACTCTTTGATCCCGTCCAACTAAGTGTCTATTAAACTTTTGTTTCTGGCGTGTGAGCTGTGAATGGAACCTAGTTTTAGTGACATGCAAATTGATACCTGAGTGTGAGTGTTCTTTGTACACTTCCATGACAGACAACGCAATGCATGATCCAGGAAAATACCACCAAATTTCAGTCTGGAGAGAAGAGAGTGCCTGCGCCCCCTTTTGCTACAGAGTCTGCCATTTCGTTGCCTTCATGCCCCTCATGTCCCGGTACCCATATTAGCGTAAGAGAGTTTCTCGCTGCTAGGGTATTGAGAAGTTTAGAGCATTCCCAGACCAGATTTGATTGGAATGAGAAGTTCATTAATGATTTTAGAGCTGCCTGGCAATCTGAGAGTATGCATATTTTGGTGCTGCGTGAACCCCTGCGTAGCCATTCTATAGCACACAACTCTAAGGCGTGGACCTCTGCCTGAATGAAATGGAAGCTGTTTTTCCCATTGCAATTGCTTTTTGGCAATTTGGCCCTTCAATTCCCGCTCCAGCACTGCCATCTTCCATTTCCACCAAAGGCGATCTATTGTGCAAGGTCTCATTTTTAACCCTTAGGCTTTCTATGAAGTTTAGCACAGTCTCGGGTTTGCTATTCCAAAGTTTCTATGGAGGCATGACCACACCGCCTAAGTGGTGAAGCCTTTGTCTGCCAAGTGCAGGACATTCGCAGAGAATGTGCTCTGAGCCTTCAATAACCATTTCGCAGCTCCTAGTCCACATTATCCACAAGAACACTCGCTCTCTTTATTCACAAGAACACTCGCTCTCTTTATTCACAAGAACACTCGCTCTCTTTATTGACAAGAACACTCGCTCTCTTTATTCACAAGAACACTCGCTCTCTTTATTGACAAGAACACTCGCTCTCTTTATTGACAAGAACACTCGCTCTCTTTATTGACAAGAACACTCGCTCTCTTTATTCACAAGAACACTCGCTCTCATTATTCACAAGAACACTAGCACAATGCTTTATGTAAGACCAGAGACAACAGTTTCTGTTTGCGAAATAACAAAAAATATTATGTCAATAGGTCTCGAATATTCTTCGATATTGTGAACAACGTCAATCAAATCTTCTCTTATGACCGGTACAGTAGCTACTCATTGGATTCCTCCGGGTATTCGAGCACTCTATTACCACTCATTTCAGTTCACATACAATTCTCCACCTCGATAACATAATCAGCTCCACTTTGAGACGCGATTACTGCTCTTAGTGGCCCCACACTTCACTTCGAGCCATTTACGCAGAGCTGGTGTTGCAATTCCTTGGACAGCTAGTAACGTACTTGGGTCAATTTAGTTGTAGCTGACTGTCAGTAAAGCCGATTTTTCGCCAGCTTTCAAGCCGGAGGCCTAAATACTCCTCGCATTGTGCCGTTGCAGCATGTTGACAAGAACCTGGAGCTGTCGTCATCTGCATGTGGTTGGTGCCAATTGCCTGGCCTCGATTGAAAAGTGGCCCAGCGAGTGTTCGTGCTCTAGTAAGTAGAGTGGCTAGAGTTGATAATAATGCCATTGGCTTTCCAAGGGCACGGCTAAGTGAGTGGGTACGAGAGTATCTTCTAAGTTGGGTTTGCGCAATCAATCAAAGGTAAAACTGAGCAGCGTTTGCTTTCGTGGCTCATTTTAAATGAATTTAATTCTATAAAATCGATCAAACCGAAGCATCAATTTGACGCTGAGACACACAACGCTGCTGCTGCTGCTGGTGCTGTCGATGATGTCGATGATGTCGATGATGTCGATGATGTCGATGATGGTGATGATGGCGATGATGTCGATGATAATGATGATGATGATGATGACGCTGACGACGACTTCTGTGATCTTCGCTCTGACGCAGATTGCCACGTGAAAAATCTCTTTAATTTTCGTTGGGAACATTGGGGCGTTTATTTTTTGCAATATTTTTATTATAATTTTTTGTTTGATTTTTTTGTTTAGTCCAAATTCCGCTGATCGGTGGTGATTGCTTCTGCTCTTCTGTGCAGCGCTGCGCTGATTCCTGACTCCTGACTGATGCGGCTTGCTGTTAGCTGTTCGGTTGTTCGGCTGCTGGCTGCTAGTTGCTGGCAGCAGTTGTCGATATTGTTGACGATGATGATGACTGCGTTGATGTGCTTGATGATTCTGGTCACCCTTTGAGCGCTGTTCTTGCGCGCCGACCTTGTTGTTACTTTTTTTCTGTTATACTTTTGCTTTTATTTTGTACTCCTTCTTCGCGAAAGGGATTCCAACAATTTCAGATTCATACATATTTATAAGTTTAAGGATACGCAACGGAGTGAAGTGCTCCCCTTCGGTTTTTTCCCTGTATTTTTATTTTTATTTTCCTTTTTCGTTTGGTCTTTCTTTTTTTTCACTCAGTTCGTTACGTTTTATTTCTTTATCTCAATTATTTTATCGGGTAATATAAAAAAAGGAGGGCTGCCTCAGAGTGTACGCGTATATCGAGGAATAATGTAATAAACGCAAAAGCGTTAATACGATATGAAGTTTGGCGGCGATCGCATCGAAAATGCTTTCAGATTTGCCTCAGTGGGTCCTGGACAAATCAAAATCAAAAGCCTTGCGTCGATTTCAAGAGTTTCGCAGTTATGTGCGGCTGCAGCGAAGTTGATTATGCCCACAATTATGCTATTATATTAGCTTTCAAATTCATGATCCAGCTGAGAAGCTTTCAGAGAGTTTTTAATTGAACTAAGTAGATGAGAGCAGGACTTGCACAAATCTAATAAATTCGATGCACTTTGGAGTTTTGGATGGAGAGTAGGCGGCTAAGAATGTTCGTACATGAGCTGAATATGCTCTAGAAACACTCCGATGATTCAAGAGACTAATGCCTGCTGATTCAAGAGACTAATGTCTGTTGATTCAAGAGACTAATTTCTGCTGATTCAAGAGACTAATGTCTGCGGATTCAAGAGACTAATGTCTGCTGATTCAAGACACTAATGCCTGCTGATTCAAGAGACTAATGCCTGCGGATTCAAGAGACTAATGTCTGCTGATTCAAGACACTAATGCCTGCTGATTCAAGAGACTAATGTCTGCGGATTCAAGAGACTAATTTCTGCTGATTCAAGAGACTAATGTCTGCGGATTCAAGAGACTAATGTCTGCTGATTCAAGACACTAATGCCTGCTGATTCAAGAGACTAATGCTTCGATTTGTGGACACTCTGATAAAATCCACACAAATCTCCTGGGAACCTCGCAGGCATTCCGATTATCCCAATTTTCAAGAGTTTTTAGATCTCGTATAAATACTCTCTTAGCTATCCTTGTATTTGTAAGATGTTCTTTCCTGTGATATTCTCAGAACACTACGGAAGTGCTGGCAATCTTGAAGGCTTGAAGGATGCATTATGTGGTGGAAATCGGAGGGTGTGGCAGATGTATTTGTGTCTGAAGTGACAGTCAGGAAGCGGTGAAGGCAGCTCATTCAGCCCAGTCAGACCACTCAGGCCACTCAGGCCACTTGAAACTTCCAGACTAGACCTGTTGAGTAAATCCAGATTAAACTATGTTGGCAAGGAGATAATACTCTGGTGTCGACGTGGGTTCCAGCACCCTAGTGCGTTACGGGTAGTAAAGTCGTGTATAAACTTGCGACTAAACGATTTGAGGCTGGTTTTACTGATCCTGAACAGGTTCGTCCTTTACCTTTTGTTGGAATTAAGGCCACTATTAGAGAATTGGTTGTGTATGCACAGAATCGCGAATGGGACGTCTTAAGAGGCTGTGGTTGGATAAAGGCTGTGCCTGTTATTGCTGATAGAACATGAAGGTTTTTTTTTGTCACTGCTGGAAGGGACTGTAAACTTCTGATAGGATTGATGACGGATCATTTTATGTGGGGTAAGGACATGACAATGATATGCTTAGTAGGTGGACTTCTGATAGGATTGATGACGGATCATTTTATGTGGGGTAAGGACATGACAATGATATGCTTAGTAGGTAGACTTCTGATAGGATTGATGACGGATCATTTTATGTGGGGTAAGGACATGACAATGATATGCTTAGTAGGTGGACTTCTGAGAGGATTGATGACGGATCATTTTATGTGGGGTAAGGACATGACAATGATATGCTTAGTAGGTGGACTTCTGATAGGATTGATGACGGATCATTTTATGTGGGGTAAGGACATGGCAATGATATGCTTAGTAGGTGGACTTCTGATAGGATTGATGACGGATCATTTTATGTGGGGTAAGGACATGACAATGATATGCTTAGTCGACGGTGGTCTTTGGTCGGCAGGTGACACCATTAACAACTTGTTTTGTGTTTGCCTCGCTTTCTCGAGAATCAGGTTTGACGTTTTTGCATGTGCAAATTAAGGCTCCTTAGGGATACGATTTGTTCGCACACTATTATGGTCTCTGAGTCTTTACCCATCGTGTTCAGTGGAATCCTGTAGAGATTGTGATAAATGCTTTCTAGTACCGTCGATATCACTTCTACATGGCTCAAGGCTGGGACACGAAGTTTTTTTGCTATTTAACCGAGTGTGTACTCTTCTCCTTGCCCCTCCCACAAACTATAAAATTCGTTTTGAAGTCAACAACTGAGGTCTCGGCAAAAGGATTTGGAAAACTTGACTTTAGTTGGATTTGCCACCCTAATCAATTTCAAGAAAGTTGGCAGCACTGGCAACTGGTATTTCAACCGTGATAATTTAGCATGACCATTAAAATCTGACTTGCCAGCCCAGTTCCCAGTCGCTAAGTCGTATAAGCGAACCAATTTCACTCCGTTAGAAATAACGACGTCGCTAAATAGAACTATTGTAATTCCAAACAAATCCCAAATTAAGTTATTATGAACTATCAGAAAGAGTGGGAAACGTGAGTTTCTAATTTCCGTGTTTTCAGTATCTAAAATCATGTTTAGAGGGAATGATGGATGAATTTGGATGGGACAGTCCTGTTGTCAGGTACAAAATCCTTGTGTGTGGACCAGACAAATCAAAGTCATACTCAGTTTTTACCTCTTTAAACTTATGGGAACGTTAGAAATAACTCTTCTTAAGAGGTTTCGAAATACAACTGCCAATCCATGCTGAGATTCTTAAACGATGACACCACCTTCTTGGATAAGTCATTAGGATTCTTCATAGAGATTGTAGATGGTACAGAAGGTGCTCAAATTCTACGCCTATCATAATTAATGAGCAAAAGAGATGGTGATAAATAAACATGATTTGAGTTGGCAGCATGTTTGGTTCTTTCTCTATTCAATGACTTGTATATCAGCTGAGTCACTTAATTAGGAGCGTCATCTGATCAAGTGTCCTACCAACCTATTTGACCAGTTCCTATGAGAGACGCGGAAGAAGACTCGTTTGTAGAGAGAACCCTTTAAACCCAGTACCCCAAAATCATATCGACCGTTTGCTCACCGCCAGCCTTTTGCTGGCCTTTTAAGTAAAGCAGAGGAAAACTATTTAAGGACTTATGTAATTTAACTAGGACTGAAGCAACAAAGAGAGAGGAAACTAGATTGTGGTAAATGTATCTATACACACACACACATATACGATTGTATGTGTGTGTGTGTGTGCGTGAGGTCTGCTCACATAACAGCTTCATTTCCCTTCGGTCAATGCGACCATCAGACGCACTTTCGCGCAACACCTTCGCACATGCTACCGCAAGAGCTGTCGTTCGCTGGTGCTGCTGCTGCTGCTGCTGCTGGTGGTGGTACGGCAGCGACTGCCACTGGCCGGCTGCAACAATTGGTTGGTTAATCACGCGCATTACGTATTCCAAGCAGGGATTTGTACTTTTGCACTTTTAGTATGTGTGACGCAAAATTAGCCTAGAGCTGCCATCGTCACGGAAAGCGCACTGCAGCAGTGCCAGCAGCGACTGACGGACGACGAGAACGTCAGAGATGCCGGTCTTCCTGCCTGCCAGAGTTTCAATTAAATTTCGTATTACCCGGCCAGAGCAAATGCGCCGCTACGCTTATTGAGCTCGGAAAATTGCAGTGATTCCGAAACTGTTGTTGTTTCTTTGAGTTTGCCGGCAGCAAGGATACTCGATACAGACGTCCGTCCTCGTTGCAATGTGTAATGAGTCTGTGCCTGGCGGCTGTGTGAACATCGTCCTCATCAACATCAGCATCACCATTATCGGCCAAACAACCACAACAACAAAAGCAACCACACTAAACAGGCTCCAATCGAAGTCGCAGCGGCAGCAGCACCAGCACTGGCAGCAGCGGCAGCAGCAGAAAGAAAAAAGCAACAACCACATCGTCATCACAGTCATTTCCATCATACTGTAATTTACTCTATGCATATTGTTGTATTTGTTGTTGTTGCTGTTGTTGTTGTTGGTTTAGATGCTGCTGCCTGGCTACTTGCGCTGTGGCTGCATTTTGCGCTGCATGTGCGCTGAATTTGGAATCACTTCTGCGCCCGCTGCCCGGCGAGTGGGTGGAGTACCACTTTGGTCGGCATGTTTGCCAGCGTGAAAAGGTAATTCCACATTAGATCAGATTGGAATCCGCGTCGCAAATGAAGCGTTCAATTTGCATAATTTAATTGAATTTGAGGCTGCTTGGTGACTTTGACTTTGATTTTGCTGCAGGTGCTTCACGGTGTACACGAAACTTAAACGTTCGTAAGCAGTGCTGCGGGGATGGGCATGGCTGACGAGCTGGCTGGCTGGCTGACTGGCCGGCTGGATGAATGGATGTATGCATGTGGTGTTAGCTTTCCAATTTACCTAATGTAATTAGCGTAGAATGTGTTCCCTCAAAGAAAAGTGCAAAAGGAACAGTTGGGAGTTTGACAAGGCAAGCGTTGGCTCGGGAAAATTGACTTGCACTGGCAGTTGTTATGCTGCAGTGCTGTTGAGGAAGACTGAGCTTGGACATAATGAAAACACCTCTGCAAGGAAGGCAGTGGTGAAACCACCTGGAGTAGAGCAGGGCGGCTTTATAAGCGGGCATTTTTGTGGTATCTGCGTGTGTTTGAATTAGTATCAACTTAATTCATAACTCAATGATCATGCATTTCCTCAGCAGTGTGCCCAATTGTGGATTAAGTTTGGCTCGCTGAGGTTATGCTAAAGTAAATAGAAAGGACTCAAACAGACCAATTTGAACCATTGTGATACTAGGAAGCAGGCGCATATCAGAAAAAATCCGTTGGAGCTCATCACAAACATGCTGAATGTGACCTCCAATGGGCATGTCTCTGAAGTCTCTTTAACTGTTTGGAACTAAGCACTAAAAAAATGAACTGAAACCACAGCTCGGATGTGCCCTTTGCTCCCCCGCAGTACCATAGAAATTAATTCTTACTCAATCATAGATTTTTCAACAGATCACTACAAGTACCTGGGTGACGAACTTCAGTCCAACGATTTTCCCGTTCTCCACAATTCTGCTGTAGAATGTTTCTAGTCGATATCCAGTTGCCAAGTGTGGGTGCTAATCAAACACTGTCCAAGTTCTGGATGTTTTCTTATTTATATTAGGCCAGATTTGCCGGGATATATTGCCATTGAAATGTGCAGACAAATCAATGTTCGATATCTGAAGGGTTTTCTGATAAATTCACCACTAGCAGGAGCTTGAATAATGAACAATGAGGAATGTCCATTTCTTAACAAACTCGTGTGTTCTAATGTGATGCTTTTGTAGATTACGAGTAACTAACAAATGTAAAACGGCATCTGTTGATTGCGGATTGACTATTGTGAATTCTATCGTTATTTGCTATACTTAACAATAAATTCACAATAGTCCATTGATTCATTCTTAAGCTGTTGATGTCAAAGCAACACCAAAAATGAAAATCAGTCTTACTTTTGGTTCCATTGAAAACTAATGAATGCTGCCAAGTTTTAGGCACATTCACAGTAACTTGGCATCACTTACACTCTGACAGTTGTTCGAAGGCATTTATAAATATATGATGGAAGACCCAGAAGACAAGAAGGGATTGTGGAAATTGAAGAGCAGGGAGAACTAAGAGACAGGATTGAAAGACATATGAAGAGCAGAGAGAACTAAGAGAAAGGATTGAAAGGGATATGAAGAGCAGGGAGAACTAAGAGACAGGATTGAAAGGGATATGAAGATCAGGGAGAACTAAGAGAAAGGATTGAAAGGGATATGAAGAGCAGGGAGAACTAAGGGAAAAGATTAAAAAGAATATGAAGAGCAGGGAGAACTAAGAGACAGGATTGAAAGTGATATGAAGAGCAGGAAGAACTAAGAGAAAGGATTGAAAGGGATATGAAGAGCAGGGAGAACTAAGAGAAAGGATTGAAAGGGATATGAAGAACAGGGAGAACTAAGAGACATGATTGAAAGGCATATAAAGAGCAGAGAGAACTAAGAGAAAGGATTGAAAGGGATATGAAGAGCAGGGAGAACTAAGAGACAGGATTGAAAGGGATATGAAGATCAGGGAGAACTAAGAGAAAAGATTAAAAAGAATATGAAGAGCAGGGAGAACTAAGAGACAGGATTGAAAGTGATATGAAGAGCAGGGAGAACTAAGAGAAAAGATTAAAAAGAATATGAAGAGCAGGGAGAACTAAGAGAAAGGATTGAAAGGGATATGAAGAGCAGGGAGAACTAAGAGAAAGGATTGCAAGGGATATGAAGAGCAGGGAGAACTAAGAGAAAGGATTGAAAGGCATATGAAGAGCAGGGAGAACTAAGGGAAACTATTGCAAGAGATATGAAGAGCAGGGAGAACTAAGAGAAAGGATTGAAAGGGATATGAAGAGCAGGGAGAACTAAGAGACAGGATTGAAAGGGATATGAAGATCAGGGAGAACTAAGAGAAAAGATTAAAAAGAATATGAAGAGCAGGGAGAACTAAGAGACAGGATTGAAAGGGATATGAAGAGCAGGGAGAACTAAGAGAAAGGATTGAAAGGGATATGAAGAACAGGGAGAACTAAGAGACATGATTGAAAGGCATATAAAGAGCAGAGAGAACTAAGAGAAAGGATTGAAAGGGATATGAAGAGCAGGGAGAACTAAGAGACAGGATTGAAAGGGATATGAAGATCAGGGAGAACTAAGAGAAAAGATTAAAAAGAATATGAAGAGCAGGGAGAACTAAGAGACAGGATTGAAAGTGATATGAAGAGCAGGGAGAACTAAGAGAAAAGATTAAAAAGAATATGAAGAGCAGGGAGAACTAAGAGAAAGGATTGAAAGGGATATGAAGAGCAGGGAGAACTAAGAGAAAGGATTGCAAGGGATATGAAGAGCAGGGAGAACTAAGAGAAAGGATTGAAAGGCATATGAAGAGCAGGGAGAACTAAGGGAAACTATTGCAAGAGATATGAAGAGCAGGGAGAACTAAGAGAAAGGATTGAAAGGGATATGAAGAGCAGGGAGAACTAAGAGACAGGATTGAAAGGGATATGAAGAGCAGGGAGAACTAAGAGAAAAGATTAAAAAGAATATGAAGAGCAGGGAGAACTAAGAGAAAGGATTGCAAGGGATATGAAGAGCAGGGAGAACTAAGAGAAAGGATTGAAAGGCATATGAAGAGCAGGGAGAACTAAGGGAAACTATTGAAAGGCATATGAAGAGCAGGGAGAACTAAGGGAAAATATTAAAAAGAATCTGAAGAGCAGGGAGAACTAAGAGACAGGATTGAAAGCGATATGAAGAGAAGGAAGAACTTAGAGAATGGATTGAAAGGAATATGAAGAGCAGGGAGAACTAAGAGAATGGATTGAAAGGGATATGAAGAAGAGCAGGGAGAACTAAGAGAGAGGATTCAAAGGGATATGAAGAGAATAGCACAAATTCGCTTTTACTGATGATATATCATGAAATATCACGAAAATGTGTTTCAAGCTGCTGAACAAGGAGCATTTCTGTTGCTCGGTTGTGCATCAACTGTCACAGAAACGCGACTATTGTCGTTCTATTGACGTTATGCTCACCTGAAGCACGACTGTTCTCTTAATATTGATATTTTGAGGTCTCAAAATCACAAATCATACAAATTCTCACTTTGGCAGCACAGTTCCCGGTCGCTAAATCCTATAAGCGAACTAATTCCAATACGTTTGTTGTTTGTTGTTATAATCTCACACACATTTCTCAATACGCTACATCGAAGTCATTATTTCAGCTTCACGGACGCAATTCAGGATCAGTGAAATGAAAGCGAAAATTATACCAATGCATGTCAGAATGATTCAAATGGAAATGACAGTTGAAATTGGTGTTTATTAAACTGAATGAGAGTAAATGGGAGTTGCTGAGAGTGGGTGAGAGAGTTTGAGCAGAACATACCAGAGAACACAGAGAAAAGAAACTTAAACGTCAAAGGGCAAAGCAGCGAAATAAAGCAGACGGACGTTGTACACGAATCCACTCAGAATCGTGGTGAATCCACTCAAAATAGTGGTGAAACCACTCAAAATAGTGGTGAATCAATTCAGAATCGTGGTGAATCCACTCAAAATCATGGTGAATCCAGTCAAAATCGTAGTGAATCCACTCAAAATCGTGGTGAATCCACTCAGAATCGTGGTGAATCCACTCAAAATCATGGTGAATCCACTCAAAATCGTGGTGAATCCACTCAAAATCGTGGTGTGTCCGCTACGGACACTGGCAGCGAAAAAGACTTTCCTTACTCTGTGTTCTTTGGAAAATACCCTTGACTTGGGCGGAACGACTCTATTGTCCCATGTTGAGAATGCCACTTACCCGCGGATTTTATGGGTCGATTTCGCCACACTCCCTTCTCTCGTAATGTGAATATACCGAACATTTCACAATGAATTTAGGCCTAGGGGAATATCACTCCATAGAGGAAATATTCCACGAGCCTTTATGATCCTTCGACAGCACAGATATTAAAATGTGCCTCTCGCCTATTGGCGTCACCTGATGGAGTAATTCCATCATCAACTTGGTGATGCAATTGAATTCGCTGGAAATTCTCAAAAACTTAACAGACTGAGAGACGTCAGGATGGGAAGCTGTCGTCCGAGTACTTTCACCATAAAAGAGGGAAATTGAACATGGAATGTTTCGCGGTAAGAGCAAGTAGCTCGGTTCCGGTTTCCGTGTTTTTCTCTTGCTGTATCTCTTTGTGGTGACTTTCATCGCTTCTTTAAGACGAGCTCGGCTCCTCCAGACAGCTCTTGCAATTAGACTGCGCATTTTTAATTAACATTCAAATTGCAATTACACAATTACTCGTAGCACTGCAATTCCATTCCATTCGATTAGATTCGCTTCGTTTCATTTCGATGCAATTCAATTCAATTCGGCAATAAAGCGAAGAGCAAACGCTAAAAGTCAATGAAAGATGCGAGTGTGCGAAGATGCGCTTGTGCCGTGCCAGCATATTCACAGCTGATGATGAACTCTTGGCCATATAGTTGGGTACACGGTGAGCACGGCGCAGCCATGGCTCATAAAAGGAATTATGATTATTTTCTGTGTGGAGTCGCTTGCGCTCTCCGGCCGCCATTGCTGATGGTGCTGGCGATTGCCTCGCATACATCATATTAGTGTGGAAGCAACGGCTATAACTGCATTAGCAATAACAATAACAACAACAGCAGCAGCGGGAGCGGCAGCAGCTGATGCTGAAGCTGTTGTTGATGAAGATGGTGCGATTTGTAATCAAAGGGTGCACAGATATACAACCAACGAACACGCAGTCTGAGCTTTAGCCTCAGCGGCAGCCGCTGCCGCAGCCGCAGCCGCAGCCGCAGCCGCAGCCTCAGCCTCAGCTTCAGATTCAGCTCACATCAGCCACTATTCATTCTGTGACTGATTCCCAAGCAGCACCATCACCATCACCATCGCCAGCAACAGCAACAGCAACGGCAGCGGCGACTGCATGAGTGCTCCATGTACGTCATCTTCATATAATCATAATTTCTTGCATTTTATTTCATTTGCTGGAGTTTTATTTGAATGTTTCCTTTTTCTTTCTGTTCGGATTTTGAGTTTGTTGCTTTGCATTTTGCGTTTTGCGTTTTGCGTTTTGAGTTTTGCGTTTTTCATTTTCTCTTTTTGTAATTTCAAAATGGTCAATTCCCGGTCACTCGCCAATCACGTTCGAAAATAAATTGTGGAAATTATGGTTTTGGCTGCGTTTGGCGTTTTAGTGGTCGCTCGCTCGCTCGCTGGCTGCGGTGGGTTTTGCTGTTCACTGCTATTGTTGTTGTGGTTGTTTTGGTTGCTGTTGTTATTGAGGTCTGGGATTTCTTTTGCACATTGCCTGCTGTTACTCCTCATCCTTCCATTTGGTTTCAGCCGCGTCATAATTTACAATTGCACATTGCTTTGGCCAAATTACCCTTTTTATCAAGGAGTAGTTTTATTACCGATCGCTGAGTGGAAATTTATTTGATCAGTGCAGCCTCTCCATTTCCCATTTTCACTTCCACAACTGCAATGCCTGCACACCGTTCCATTTCATCTGGCTGGGGTGCTCAGCAAATTGAAATTTAATATAATTGTTGAGTGCAGTTTCACGTGCTGTTTCGCTTTGTGCCAGATCCGATCCGCCAGATCTGTTCGATTTCGATCCTCAGCTCGAACGGGGATCATGGCTTCATTTATGAAAAGCCAATGCGGTGCGATGAACACGCGCGCCTCCGTTTCGCCAATTTGGCTAATTTTTGCATTTGGTAACACTTACTAATGCCGCATTTCATTACAATAGAACAGGTCAGAGACGTTACAGCGGTCGAATCAGTAGATGGAGGGGCTACAAATTTTTGATGATTTGTTGAAAGATTGTCCAATCGCAGTGTTGATGATTCTCTATGAATAGACTAGAGCGGTTTCCAAAATAGTTCAACGAATTAAACCACGAAGAAGTCAGTGGGGATCCATCAGCATATTCTTACATTGAATCGAAGTCGTATCAGGAGAATGCTGACGATTCTGTCTGTTCACAGATTGGCCATCTCTCAATCAAGATTGAAAGTGTTGGGTGACTGCAAAGTCGACCATAGACCCCGATTTAATGGTTCACATTATTCCCTTACTAGGGAAATGGTGATAAAATTTACACATTTAACAAAGTTGGTTGAAAAGCCGAGGTGATAATACAAAAGCAAACTATGTACACCCAGAATTTACTATTGTTGTACTAGATGCAAATAACTTGAGACAGTTGGCTGGTTCGTACAAGCAACTGGAACAAAACTAAACTCGAATTGGGATATTTGTCTAGCCTGCTTAGGTATACTCGCATATTGAAAGCAATCCACTTAGCCCGAGGAAAATATGATTGGAATGTGTTTAGATTGTGGTGAACTCTAAACTAGTTCCAAAGTCGTCTAGTTTGTGGTCAACTATGAACTAGTATCAAAGCGGTTTAGTTTGTCGTTAACTATGAACTAGTGCTCCAGTACTGGAACCAAAGCGGCCTAGTTTGGAATTTACTATGAACGAGTCTTAAATCTGTCTAGTTTCTGACGAGCTAGGAACTAGCCTGGTACTAGATGGAAAGTTTTCTACTTTGTGGTTTACTACGAACTAATCTAGTACTAGGAGACAGAACTTTATGTGATATACTATGAACTGATCTAGTATTAGTCCCAGAACCGTTTGTGGTCTACTATGAACTATTCTAGTAATAGTCCCAGAACGGTTTGTAGTTTACTATGAACTAATTTAGTATTAGTCCCAGAACCGTTTGTGGTTTACTATGAACTAATCTAGTGCTAGTCTCAGAACTTTTTGTGATATACTATGAACTAATGTAGTACTAGTCCCAGAACTGTTTGTGGTTTACTATGAACAAATCTAGTACTAGTCTCAGAACTTTTTGTGATATACTATGAACTAATGCAGTACTAGTCCCAGAACTGTTTGTGATATACTATTGTAGTATTAGTCCCAGAACCGTTTGTGGTCTACTATGAACTATTCTAGTCATAGTCCCAGAACCGTTTGTGGTCTACTATGAACTAATTTAGTATTAGTCCCAGAACCGTTTGTGGTCTACTCTGAACTATTCTAGTAATAGTCCCAGAACTTTTTGTGATATACTATGAACTAATCTAGTACTAGTCCCAGAACCGTTTGTGGTTTACTATGAACTAATCTAGTACTAGTCTCAGAACTTTTTGTGATATACTATGAGCTAATGCAGTACTAGTCCCAGAACTTTTTGTGATATACTATGAACTAATGCAGTACTAGTCCCAGAACTGTTTGTGATATACTAATGTAGTATTAGTCCCAGAACCGTTTGTGGTCTACTATGAACTATTCTAGTAATAGTCCCAGAACTGTTTGTGGCTTACTATAAACTAATCTAGTACTAGTCCTAGAACCGTTTGTGGTTTAATCACCAAACCAGAAGCTCCTCAGATGACGATTGCCAAACAATAATTGAAATAGTGGAAGAATATAAATACCTGGGCGTGGTCGTGGACACACACTTGAAATGGCACGCACACATCAAACAACTCCGAGCAAAACTACGCAGAACATCGTATATGATGCACCACCTAAGCTACGCATGTAACTACTCGGTACTCAGGCAGGCTTACTTCGCACTTTGCGAATCTTACATCCGCCACGGCATCACCGCATGGGGCTCGTCAACCCACTGCTCTGACGCACAAAAAAGTCAAAACGCCATTCTTAAAATACTGGCCAAGAAAAAAACCTACCACCGTCACGACAGCAGTATCCAAGTCTGGAAGCACCTCCAAGTCTTGACGGTTGATGACCTATTTAAGAGCAGTCTACTAAGCGAGTTCTTCGACGACAAGCGCTTCAGGATTCCAATTCAACACGAGTATAGCACGCGACACCGAACAGGCGGGAGAGTTAAAGTTGCCCATTTCTACAACAATTATGGAAAACGCACTCTCGATGTTGTTATACCCAAAATTCTGAATCAGCTGCCATCAAACATAGCGAACGATCACCAAGCTCCGAAACATCAGCGAAATAGAAACATCAAACTCCATTATATTCAGAACTAATGTTTATTTTCACTTCTAAATAATGTTTATTTTCGCTTCTAAATAATGGTCACCCATGTACCAATAATAATGTTTTAAATTGTACTCTTTTTCCTTCTTCTTATTCAATTACATTGCTCCTTGATAAGTTTCTAAATTTTATATTTGTACTTTATAATTATACTTTAAATTTATAACTTATAATCGTCCTTTAAATTTGTATTCTAATTGAACTATTGTAATTTATTATTTGAATATCTATTGTTATTATTAATTAATTAATTTATTATTATTTCAAATTTTCTCGCAGACAAGCCTTAAAGGCTTCGCGAGATACCATGAAATTGTAACAAAAATTGTAAAAAGAATAATTGAAATAAACCTCACTCACTCACTCACTCACTCACTATGAACAAATCTAGTAATAGTTCCAGAACTGTTTGTGATATACTATGAACTAAACTAGTACTAGTCTCAGAACTTTTTGTGATATACTATGAACTAATCTAGTACTAGTCTCAGAACTTTCTGTAATATACTATGAACTAATGTAGTATTAGTCCCAGAACCGTTTGTGGTTTGCTATGAACTTTTTCAATAATACTCCCAGAACCGTTTGTGGTTTACTATGAACTAATCTAGTACTAGTCCCAGAACCGTTTGTGGTTTACTATGAACTAATCTAGTACTAGTCTCAGAACTTTTTGTGATATACTATGAACTAATGTAGTACTAGTCTCAGAACTTTTTGTGATATACTATGAACTAATCTAATATTAGTCCCAGAACCGTTTGTGGTCTACTATGAACTATTCTAGTAATAGTCCCAGAACGGTTTGTGGTCTACTATGAACTATTCTAGTAATAGTCCCAGAACGGTTTGTAGTTTACTATGAACTAATTTAGTATTAGTCCCAGAACCGTTTGTGGTCTACTATGAACTATTCTAGTAATAGTCCCAGAACTTTTTGTGATATACTATGAACTAATCTAGTACTAGTCCCAGAACTGTTTGTGATATACTAATGTAGTATTAGTCCCAGAACCGCTTGTGGTCTACTATGAACTATTCTAGTAATAGTCCCAGAACTTTTTGTGATATACTATGAACTAATCTAGTATTAGTCCCAGAACCGCTTGTGGTCTACTATGAACTATTCTAGTAATAGTCCCAGAACTTTTTGTGATATACTATGAACTAATCTAGTATTAGTCCCAGAACCGTTTGTGGTCTACTATGAACTATTCTAGTAATAGTCCCAGAACGGTTTGTGGTCTACTATGAACTATTCTAGTAATAGTCCCAGAACGGTTTGTAGTTTACTATGAACTAATTTAGTATTAGTCCCAGAACCGTTTGTGGTCTACTATGAACTATTCTAGTAATAGTCTCAGAACTTTTTGTGATATACTATGAACTAATCTAGTACTAGTCCCAGAACCGTTTTTAGTTTATTATGAACTAATCTAGTAATACTCCCAGAACTGTTTGTGGTTAACTATGAACTAATCTAGTACAAGTCTCAGAATGTAAATACTGCCACATTGGAAATGGTTTCATAAAACCGAGATCAGGAGATTTCTTTCAGTTCGAAACTCTTCGGAAACGATGGGAGATTTGGCGGAAGAGCGGAAGAGTCGATATAGTTGCCCTTACACAGAAGTACTTGAGGTAAATTAATTAATTGGAATAAGTCAGGCAGGAGAGAGCGAGAGAGAGAGATGGAGAGAGAGAGACGGATCTGAATAAATTGCCCGAGCAGCTGTTTGTAGGCACGAACAGTGCTGCCAAATTGTGCAAAATCGCATTGTTGCTGCACCTGGGAGCCTGGTTCAGCCGCCACGGCTCGCGGCGACCAGAGTCTCGCTGGAAAGCAACCCACTTGAGTGTAGATTTTTTCTCAGCGTATTTTATGCGAAACATTTACGAATTGTGTGTAATTGCATAAAAATAATGAAGAAAATAACCTAAAATGAAATTGAGGTTTATTTGCGCGTTGGATGCGAAAGGGGCAACAACAACAGCCCCAGCAACAACGGCAACAACGGCAACAACAGCAACAACGGCAACAACAAATTTCATCACAACATTGGCAGCTTATATATTTAATATAATTTCTGCAACGCGTTTTCTTTCTTTTTCTTTTTCTTTTTGTTTTTGTTTTTGTTTTCCTCTGTTTTGTGTTGTTTTAGATTTTGCTCTTTTGTTGTTGCCGTTTTCTTTTTTTCCGTTTTCCATCTCTTCCTTTTGTTTTTGGTTTGTTTTTGCATTTTATGTTTATATCTGCTGCTCTAGCATACGCTGAGGTAATAACTCAGGTGATTATAGTAATTATGCGTTCTGACGCGATGCAAGTACGGATAACGCTATTTCGATATAATTGAAAAATTCTGATAGACGCTGATTATGTGTGCCACAGTCCGAGCGAGCCGATTGCGGCAGCGAACGGCAGCAATGGGGCTCTGGCAATACGGGGTAAATTTCGAAATTGGGCGCAGAGAGCGAGCTTGGAAAGGGCTGCTGCTGCTGCTGCTGTTTCTGTTGCTGGCCAAGACACAGTTCGCAGTTCGCAGTCGATTGGAGTTGAGTTGAATTGCGCGAGTCCAGTTTAGTGCAATCCAATCCAGTCCAATTCAGTTCAGTTGCTCACGGCTCAGTCCTCAGTCCCCTTTCGCCAGTCGGCAGTGTCCAGTCGGCCAGTCAGCCAGTTAGTCAGTTAGTCAGTCAGTCCCATGATCAGAGGCACTTCATCCGCAGCCAATCAAGCGAGCGTTACGCTCTTTTGCTTTATTACACTGCAATTGCAGATTTTAAGAGATTTGCCGCTTGGTCGCGCTGTGGCTACGACGACAGCCCAAGCGGCGGCTGGCTGCGGCTGGCTACGGCTTAAGCTGAGACTGAGACTGAGAACGTGGCTGAGGCAGTGCTGGTGCGGCTCATGCAGCCTGATCCTGGCTGGCACCAATCACAGCTTATGAATTATACTTTTCGCGCCATATTGTTGTGGGAATGTCAGGCGAGGTCCGCTCTGGCATCTGTAGCTGTGTGTGAGGCTCTGCCTGTATGGCTGCGAGTGAGTGTCTGTGACTGCTCTGAGACTCGGAGACTGCGGCACTGGCTGGTGCGCTGGTGCCATGGTGCACTGGGCGGCAAAATGTTCTTTGATGCTGATTTCACTTTACGATATGGCAAATAACTACGAATTAGTTTCCACAAAGGTTTAAGCTCAATAATCGAAATTACATGATGATGACTGCGCGGAGATGCTGATTTCATATTTTATAGTAAGTTGGACTTAATTTTGACAGCACGTTGCGGGGTGGCGGCGAATGCATTCGCTGTGCCGTATGGCAGATGGCAGATGGCGGCTGTCGGCTGGGGCATGGCGTATGGGAACGTACTCGCTCGCTCGCATACACAGTGTGAAGTTCAATTGCCGCGTACGGCACCGCACTCTCCGATCTCAGTGGACGCGGCCGATGACGATGTTGTCGATTATGTCAAGTGTCGATCATGATCGCACCTTCCAGCAATTTAAAGCGAATTATTACGTGTTAATTAATTCATTGCGAGATTTTATGCTCGCCCAATTAAACTGCTGCAATTTAATGTGTGGCAAATGAAGCGATTAAAAAGCTTAACAATTAAATTCATCGTAAATACATTTATTAGAAATAATCAAGTCAACTACAAAGACAACTATGCAACTGGTAGTTACCACACTATGCCATCAACGCTCCGAAGGAATGGTGCAGTCAATTGGTGGGTGAATGTCCTGCGAATACCTATGGATGTGGTCTCCCAATACTCGTCCGATATTTTGTACTGTTTCACCCTATATTTTTATTGTAAATTTCGTCCTTCTTCATGAGTGATTTGTATGTACGTACTTGGCGCTCAAAAAACGATTCTCTTGTTGACAAATTGCTCGGCTGGTTTGTGATTTGGTGCTCTATTGTTCCGGTGGCTGCTCAAATTGCTGGGCAAATGATGGTCGCAGCGAATGCTCAGATGTCGTGGTATCTATTGGGTGGAACGAGTGCAATGATTCCCATCTAATTGTTTGTTGCTGCTCCTCACTTCTCTCACGGCGTAGGATGCTGCGTATAGACCGACTTTGTTGTGCAGCACGGTTTCTATACAATGACCGATTCCTTTCTAGCGATTGTGTCGCGCGACGTGGACGGCTAGTGGACACTGAGGAACAACGCCGAGTCAGTTTGTTTCTGGATGAAAATCGGTTATTTGTAAGCGACGAGCAACGGACCTGCATCTGGTTATTGGACCTGACTGCAGAAACAGACAGGGCCTCTCTGCTCACATAGTCCCGCTTCCTCAAATTGGAGAAATGATGGCGAACACTTGGGAGATTGCTTATGGATAGCGAGCTGCAACTAGAAATACTGTTTGCAAAATTTTCCCTCCTCATTTGTGCCAAGTCAATCTGAGGAACATACCGGTTGTTGGTGTACCGCAGCTGGTTCAGGGACCTAGTTGAATTAATGGAGTGTGAAACGCGACTACGGCGTATTGTGGGAATGCCATTTCTGGAGAATGTTGAACGATTGAGGTTGTGATTACGGCGGCGCTTCCTCATCATTTGAGCCAAGTCGATCAACTTTTCTGGCATATCATTGAATTTGCGTGGTGGTGCCATTATTGTTGTGATTTAGTCGTGCAAAAAAATACAAAATAAGGCAAATTTTGATTTTGTAAGAAATGAAAAAATTTGATTTAAAAAATTAGAAAAAAATTAAATTTTGTGCGCTTCAATCGAAATAAAAATTTTTTGTGACGAAAAATGTTCAGAAAAAGTTCAGTATTTGACCAATTTTTATCAAGGACTACTCAGAAATTATTCATATTACAGTGGAAGAAAGGTTCTTATTTGAGACATTTAAAAAAAAAACACTTTCAATGCAGGCGAGGAGTGTTTTGTATATACTTATATACACAGGATATGATATTGCAGGCCCAATCTAGTCGAAAGGAATACTATGAGTACCTGGGAGAGCAAGGACGTTGAGCTGAGTTTGATTATTGGATGATGTGTTAGCATAGATGAATTCACTTTTCCGCTGAGAAACAACTTATGGACAAATCGTGATGACTGTGAAGTCTCACGGGCCTTATAGTCTAGTTAAGACATGAAGAGAACGAAGGTTCTCGTGGAGCTCCACAAACCTGCAGTAAGGGTGCTTACGGGGGTCATTACCGGGCAATGCTTCAACGTTGGCGTATTCCTTCCAGCGGGCTATGCAGGAATTGCCACGATGAAGAAGACCGATTCATCACTTTTTATGTCAATGTCCAAGACTACAGTTGAAACGACTTCGTAGTTTGGGGCCGCGCTTCTTCACAAGCTTGACGGAGATAACGAAGGTGGACTTATCGGATCTCCTCACCTTCATTTGGAAAACCAAATAGTTTAATAGGGATGGTACTTCCAATGTATAAAGAAATCGAGGGAAAGAACGAGTATGCCTCCTGTTGGCAGTCACAATGTACATAGATGTCTCCGAGTGGAAGTGCGGATACCGTATCCTTCGCATCCTAACCTAACCATATAGCGGCATATACCACACATCTCAAAAGTTAAGAATAAATTATCCTTGCAATTTTTGGAGATATTAGCTCATTCGCTGCTCCTGATTCACCAGTTCAGTTACACGCTTGAGGAAAATAACTTAAAGTGCTGTGCGAGTTGGCAGCACTGGCAGCCGATGTTCACTTAGGTTGAGTATTTCTTGTTCGTATGCAATGCACAAACCATCAAAATGCCACCAAAGAGTAGACATACATAGAGATTGAATCAGTCAAAATTTTGTGAAATGGAAGTGAAGGCGATTTCACAAAAAATCGGTGAGCGGCAAGGGGACGCGCGATGCAATCAGTATATTTATGTTCGGCTGGGCATACTAGAAGACCCCTCGAACAAAATTTTTGCAGCAATAACTTCGTTCGTCTTGCGAGCTCTATACATGCATACTCTTTGATGCCTTCTGGTCCTCACCAGTGAAGACGCTACGTCATGTGTGGCGATGTATCCCAACTCTTTAGAGACTTCACTCAGCATTGTTGTTGTATTCGAATATATGAGTACATTTTAAAAGCTTCCAGAAGAAACTTCCAGAGACCACAACCTGGCATTTTGCATGCATCTAGTTTTGATCCTGAAACATTTAATTGCACTTTTCTGCTTATTTTCTCAATTCTACCAACTTGGAGAGCACTTTGCATGAATATTGATCTGAAATAGCAGTGAAGCGATGATACGGAAAATACTTATACAGAAAATGAGAGTGATAATTCGAATCTTTGCATGATATAATTTGAATTGTGAATGCATACATTAATATAAAACAGACTCATGTTAGGTAGGTAGGTTGGACAGCCGCCTCACCAATAAACCAGTGATGCCACTTAGATCAACAGTTGGGTCCTTTGTGAGCCGCGGATGCGAAGCATGGATATGCTAGAACTATCAATCAAATACCATTCCATTAAGAAACTGATGTTAATGTTGTCTCCTTTTCAGTCATAACAGCAAGTTATCCACGTGAATATAATTGAAATACGATGAGATAATTTTGAGCAAAACTAATAAAGCGGTGATAGCTGGATTTGACTATAACTTAATACCATATATAATCAATTCCTCAGCAAAGTATTTGAAGAAGATAATGTATAACATATAAAAAAGCGTTCATTTATGACTCCAATAGCAAAGAATCAGTTGGGAAGACCGCCCAACTTTCATTATTGATCCTCTATTCAGCAAAAGAGACATTGTAAGTATTGTATATAGTAAGAGTAAACGCTAGGTCTGTTCAGATCCGTGGTGGGATTTATCTGGACTATTCTTAGATCTCCACCTCTTATGCCACTGCCCATCCTTGAACAGAAGAAGAATTCGCACCTTTGGTGCCCCATTTCTTACAAGCCTGACAGAGCTGTCATCCATTAATATTAGGGACATAGCCAGGTTCATCAAAGTATCAGGATGGTTTCCTGCAACATGATGGGACTGTCGTGCCTTTCCTGCCGCTGTCCTTGCGCTGACTATCACCATCCCAAGTAAGGGAACTTTTTAGTCAGTGCTTGAACGGCGCCACACCGTGGTATCACAATGGGCCATTATGTGTGCTCAAGTGTGCTTTTGGCAAACTGGGCGGCCACTCCTACCTACCTACCTACCTATTCTTAGATCTTAGTGAAGTTGAGGCTTCAGTTCAGTTGAAGTTAAGAAACACTTTATTTCATAGACTAATAAACATCATCTTTCATAAGATAAACTAAGTTCGTTGAACCGGATTCACCAATTCGTACGCAAGGATACTCAGTGGGCGCGCATATTTTATTTACATGCAATTCTGCAACTCTCCCAATTAGAGAGCGTGAGAGAAGTTTGTTGCACTCTCTTGGCAAAATTTTACATAAACTTCACTTTTGTGCGGAAGGTATTTTGAAGTATTCTTGATTATATTATTGTGTAGGGGTTTTCAGGCACCGCGACCTTTCGATCTATTGTGCCTCCATCAGAGGTTCAAAGTACATCTTTGAGTCCTATCCTCTGGATGAACGTGATGACAAGTTTTGAATCCATAGGTTTCACATCACTGGCAGAGCCCTGGAAGAATCCCAAGTATTTCCTGCGGGTGTGCATGAGAGCCGGACATTGTGTCAGTACATGCAGAGACGTCTCCTCTTCCTCCATACAGAATCTACAGGAGCCTTCCTCACCACAGTTCAGTTTACAGTGTCCCGTGAGTAGGCCTGTCATCAGCCTAAGATTATTCTTAGAGAGATTGATGAGTGATTCGCATATTTGTAGGTGGTATGTCCCTAGCAGACTCCTTGATACCCTTAGGCCTGGTGTTTTAACCCAATGTTTGTGCCTATGGTGTCCCTTATCGATCCTAAGCTGGTTGAACAGCTTGCCCTTGCCTTCACCACAGAATTTCTTCTTGATAGTTTCAACAGTTTGAAAGAAATGTTTGCTAGCTAGAAATTTTGGATAAGGATACATAGTCACAGACTCTCATTAAGAGAATTATATTAGAAAAAAGTTCACCAGGACACCACTCAAGCCTCCACTTCACTTTTGGTTACACATGACATATGAGATTTCCATCACGAATAAGTCGGATTAGACTGGCTAAGTCCTAGGCAGTTAGGTATAGCGGCCGCCTGAAGGGCACACTTAGGCATCATTGACCCCTTGTAATACCGCATGAGACACGAGTCCCTAACCCTTTCAAAGGTCCAGCCATTTGGAGCTTTTCATGAAACAATTGATGGAGCTTATCTTCTTATTTGGAATATATCCCAAAGAGTCCAAAAAAGCGGTTACCCAGGAAAGGGCGCCTCCTTCTAGACAACGCTGGACACGTGCATAACAGGTGTTCAATAGATTCTTGTTGCTCCTCGTCCATGAAACTCATGCAGAAGTCGTTAGAGGCAATTCCCAGCCTACTACCATGAGTACTCAGGGTCCAACGGACTAACTATGGAATCTATAGTTCTAAGCCCTCACTGTGCCGTCTTTCTGTCTCGTTTCTGGGTTCAGATATGGCTAAAATGTTCCAATCTATAGTTCTAAGCCCTCACTGTGCTCTGTTTATGTCTCGTTTCTGTGTTCAAATATGGCTAAAATGCTCCAAAATATACGTAATTCTGATTTATTGCTGGGTTCATCCAAGTAAAAAGGATATATTCGAATGGTCATTGAAATGTTTGGCAAAGATCTGAGATGTGGCCAGTCTTGCTATTGTCTCTATGCTGGTATTTGGTGTTATAGAAGGTCAAACAAATCCTGAGGTTTATAAGGGCTTCCAAATGGTTCGACGAGTGAATCGGAGGTGGTGGTATCACAATGGACCCATGGTGGTCTGAGTGAGCTGGTCCGTAGACCGGCTGCCACGATAACCGAACCTAACCTAACCTAGTGTTATAGCATATGACAACCTTGAAAGCAAATGTCGCCTTTGCGTATATATTTCGGTTCCAATTTTTTTTAGTATATAAAGAACAGGAACCTCACTTAGTCTGAAATCAGTCAAGAATCTGAACTGAAAGAATTGTGATTACAGGAGCTGCCAATCTGCCAGAGAACAGTAATATAGTTTAAGCACATAGTTGAACGTTCCAGTGGTGCCCGAGTGAATGCTTACATTTTTACTAAGTTGTTCCCGTACTTCGTTGGCTGCTTCCTCCAACCAAGCTATATTGCTAATGTCGAACTTTTAAAACCACAGTCCAGACAGTTGCATTTTTGCTCCAACTATGAAAATATGACACGAAACTTCATCAAATTCTCACTCTCGAACCTTCAATTTGTCTTCCACCCAAGGTGTATTGGAACCTTTGGGTTGCTCTTGATAATCAGCGTTGTTTTAAAATTTAGTTAATAATTGGATTGATATGTTTGCTTTGACAAACGAATGGGAAACGCTCACTTAGATTGAATATGTCAGGATTCCACCATGCCCCTTCTTGGTAAATCAGTATTATTTTGGCTCGCTTTTATCCTCATTTGTGGTTGGGGAGCAACGAACGAAAATTACTCAGATATGTCAAAGTGGAAACGTAGCCATGGCAATCACGTATATAGTAAGGAGAAGTCTGGGAGAAAGCCCCAGTTGCGACTCTTCCTAGGGGCTTTAACTGAAATTGCTATGATCTCACTTTAACTGTGTTCATGAATATCTGGGAACGAATTTGAAGGCTACAATAACCCGTTGAGATAGTGACGTCAGGACGTCGGTAAGAAAGGATTTAATATCTAATAAAAAAACGAAATCTTCATGTTTCCCGTAATTCAACAATTTCGTCACATTTTCCAGAAGTCAACACCACGAACGCCAAAAGTGAAGTGCCGTCGGCAAATGGCGAATCTCACAAAAATTTGCATGCCAATCGGGAGCTGAGGCATACAACCCCACATACATCACACACACACACACACACACATATATATATATACATTTATATACATAGAGAGAGAGTTGAGATTGCACAACGCCCTCTGCCCAAGAACAGAACCACTGCACACGCTCAGTCGCACACAGACACGTGCACACATGCTCACTTTCCCAGGGGCGATTGCTACAATTGCAGCGGTTGGCGTATTGGGCGGATGGATGCACATTTGCTCGTTTTGCGCCGAGTATGTACTCGTCTGTTATTTATTGTATGTGGTCGCGCACATGTACTCGTACCTGTAGTATGGGAATCCTTGTGGAACATGTAAATCCATGGGCATGCCGGCTGGATTCAGGTGATGCGAGTGTGGGTGGTGCGCGTGCGGGTGCGGATGGTGGTGGTGGTGCGAATGGTGATGGGCAGCCGCGGCGATTTGGTGATGCGAGTGATGATGCTGTGCGGCCACGGCAACATTCTGGACATGCGCTGCAGCGGCGGCCGCAGCAAATCCGGCATCGGCGCCGGCAGACGCCATGGCGTGGTGGCCCAGCACGGCCGCCCAGGGCGAGGCCACAAAACCGCTGCCATGATGATCCATTGTTGCGTTCGTGTGTGCGTTCTGTTGTACGCGCAGGGGCGAGGGGGTGGGGGCAGGACCACAATTTTACTAGGAAACAACACTTTTCGGGTTTTTGCAAATTTTCTCGATTTCTTTAATTTTCATAAATTTGATTTCTTTTTATAAACAATTTTTTGGTAGGCACGGCGGATATCGGTCACCTTTAGGGATATGTTGGCGCACCAAACCGACACATGGTCAACTGAATTTTCACTTTTCACTTTCGCGCTATTTTTCTTACACGGCGGCGGCGGCGGCGTCGCAACTGGCAAATTTTGACAAATGTCGTTCAACAATTATTTCACAACAATAACAACAACAACAAAGAAGAAAAAGGCAGCCGCTGTTTCCGTTGTTGCCGATGATGATGCTGCTGCTGCTGCTATTGCTGGTGTTGTTGCTGGAGATGATGTTGCTGGCTCCTTTGTATCTGAACAGCAGCGCACTGCGCATTGGCCAATTTGCTTCGAGAGCGCAAATTTTGCAAAAGCGTCAAACAGCGACGGGATTTCACAAGGATGTGTTCGGCCGTCTAATTGCCTCCGAGGATGCTTGTTGTTGTTTCGTTATTGTTGTTGCTATTGGTGTTGCTATCATTTCGTCTTCTATTTTGCAAAAGCGTCAAACAGCGACGGGATTTCACAAGGATGTGTTCGGCCGTCTAATTGCCTCCGAGGATGCTTGTTGTTGTTTCGTTATTGTTGTTGCTATTGGTGTTGCTATCATTTCGTCTTCGTCGATACTGGTCGGTCGCACACGTCTTTAATCCGCGTTCACCTCTGCACGGCATGAAAATTGGCGATAAACTATCGCCTCGCATCAGGAAACATGGTCGCCTCATCTCTCAGGCAATAGCAGCAACAGCAACAGCAAGAGCAGCAGCAGCAGCAGCAGCAGCAGCAACAAAAGCAGGCTAAGAGTCAGTGTTGCCGTGCCTCGTCGTCAGTTCTCGGTTGCTGTTGTTGTTGTTCGTTTGGTTGTTGTTGTTGCCTCTGATGCCATTGTCGTGTAGCACATGCTGGCGATGGTGGTGGAGCAAGTTTCCCCTAGTGAGCAGCTGAGAGCCGCCGAAAAGACAACAACACATACAGCATCCACATCCACGTTCACGTCCACAGGCACAGGCACAGGCACAGGCACAGTCACAGGCACAGGCAAAGCATCAGTATCAGCATCAACTTCAACATCAGCATCATCAGCAGCAGCAGCGGTAGCAGCAGCTTCAACCAAGTTGTAAAAAGCCACACTCCGCTGCCATAAAATATTGCACAAATCGCAGGCACGAAGTCGTTTCGGAACGAGACCTAAAACAGCAATGGCAACAACAACAACAACAACAACAGCAACAACAACAACAACGAGAACGACTACTACAACAGTTCGCACATGTTTATGGGTAATAGCAACACCATCGGCATCAACAGCAGCAACAGCGGCAACACTTGCCTCAGCATCTCAATCGCAATCTCAGTTACCCACCTGAGCCAACTCGCTGCACACAGCTAAACCCAACCCAAGGAAGTCAGCAAGCCAGCAAGCCCAGCAAGTAGGCAAGCAAGCAGGCAAGCGTGGAAGGAAGGAAGGAAGGAAGCCTGAAAAGAAGGCAGGTAGCTTTCAAAGTCGTACATTCTTTGTACGTGTAGTGGCATCCTCGAAGAGGAGCTGCTCAGCGCCTCAAACAGCACATGCGAAAGTATTGCAGTAGAGATTCACTCCGCTGTATGCCTGTCTCCTCTATGCTGGAGCTCGTATTCGTACACGACCAAGTGTGCGCATGTATGGGTGCCCGCTGCTTCACTCTACTCGCATTTGTATTCGTGTGTGTACGAGTCGCTCTTGTGCTGCTGTTGGCCTAAAGAGTGCTAACGATTGGCAAGCATAGCCAGCATTGGCAAATGTCGATAATGCATCCATACAGCGTGCTCTTCGCCAACTCCATACCCATGGCACCGCTGCCGAACACTGAGCTGGCTGCTGCCCGTTTGGGGGAAGACCAATTTGCTAGTGTGCAGTTGTGGTGCAAGTGCCGTCCGGCCAGTGGCGTGCCAAATGGCCCAACACCTGTAATGGTCAGTTTGTGCTGTTGCCGCCATACCATGACACTCCATGGTATTACTTGGTTGAGCTTTTCCACTTGCAAATGAAGTAGTCGGGCGGTGGTCGCACTTGTGGGAAGATTACTTTGAATTTACTTGCTGGGAATAAATTTGTGTGAGGGTGCACCCCTCCCGCCCCGCCTCATTGGGTGGTCTAACTGATTAACTTATGTTTTATGGTGCTACTTAGGAAGGGAAGTTAGGGAACTGTCATCTGTAAATTTTATTTGCCGATCACTCTCGGCTCAAATGCATCAGCAATTCCCTATAAATCAAACTGCACTTGTGTGCCTCAGAACAGATAGTGAAGAGATTTTCAGTGTCTGAAGGTCCATCACCTTACCAGCCAGTTCCACCATGACCAGTATCACTGCTGATGGCAAGAATCCCTTCTCGGCTCAAATGCATCAGCAATTCCCTATAAATCAAACTGCACTTGTGTGCCTCAGAACAGATAGTGAAGAGATTTTCAGTGTCTGAAGGTCCATCACCACCCCAGGTAGTTCCACCATGACCAGTATTACTGCTGATGGCAAGAATCCCTTCTCGGCTCAAATGCATCAGCAATTCCCTATAAATCAAACTGCACTTGTGTGCCTCAGAACAGATAGTGAAGAGATTTTCAGTGTCTGAAGGTCCATCACCACCCCAGGTAGTTCCACCATGACCAGTATCACTGCTGATGGCAAGAATCCCTTGTGGTCACCCTGATTCTGGAGTAGTAGTTTCACTCCAGCGATTGCCAGGGAACCCAGTCGCTGTGTACGTCCAATTCTATTGTCAAGTTGTTTGCTGATGGTGCTCAAGAGTGCACTCATGTATAATGTGAATGAGGAGTTGTCTATTGTCCAGTCATTGTCATGAATACTACGCCCCTTGCTAATTGTAGGTTAATCCCGTAGACATATGTTACAGCGTCGGGCAGAGACCAACTCAGGGGATAATTGTAGCTTCATTTATAGGCAATCTTAAAGTTCTCTTTAAGACAAAGAACGCGATAAAATTTTAGAGATATGAATCAGTAACAAATTCAGGAAAAGTCCTTCTTATAATGTCTCTTACTTTAGTATTAAGAGGGATGTCAGTAAACCCTTCTCGAAGGTACTGAATATCTAGGGGTCAAAACCAATTATAAACGGGGATGGCATTCAGTTGTTCTCAAGAGAGTTGTTAGGAGGAGAGCTGCGCTTTGTTCAATCTATGGGAATCGCTCCTTGAAATAACAGTTTGGCCCTATATAATTGGGACATTGTCCTTAGGTTTTTTTACGCTTAATTTTGTTAGATGGGCTCAGCAGTCTGTGGCACTTGATTGAGCAATCAGCACTTGACTCAGTTTGAAACAAACAATTGATTTATCATTACTTCGCCTACTTGCGACCGGGTTGTACAATTTGTCGTTGCGTTCATATTATATATATATATATATGTATATAGGGTCCTATGGCTCCGCGGGGGAGCAAAGGGCCATCAATATTAGCACCGGAGATTTTCTTAGACTTCCTTCAACACTAAAACGAGGGGTAATCCATGGAAATGTTTGCGTTGAAACTAAATTAATATCAAAATTCGGGAGGAAACTGTCCGTGAATGTGGCTCCACTATGCCGATTCAATACATATGCTTTTCTTAAAGAGGTCTTGAGACTTTGTTGAGTGATTACCACTTTGTGAACCTTTCAAACTGCGAGAAGCGTTTGCAAACCACTTTTCCTTACCTTTCCTTAACTTTCCTTCGATGTACCTGAACAAAATCCTGAATAAAAAGTTCCTCATTTAAATTCGGACATCATGGTGCTGGGGCTTCATCTGGGATATCTGACACCTGAGTAAAATAGATCGATCTATGTGAGGGAAAATGCAGATTGAAATTTCGTAGAATTGCTAAAATCTTCCAAAATAGAAGTCGACTCGTTAAAAAGAGATTGGAGAGAAGTATAGAAATTGTCGGTGCCGCCACTGCTTTTGGGCGCTTACCAAACATACAACAAATGCGTATATAAGAGTACAACCAACCAACCAACCAAACAACCAACCAACGAACCAACCCCCGGCCAGTAAACTTGCAACCAAATTAGTTATGCCAAACACATCCACGTCGTCATCAACATCATCAGCGGCGGGAGCTGGAGTTTGAGCTAGAGCTGGAGCAGAGCGGCAGCATCTCATGATGTTGGCTGCGAAATTACGTACCCCGATTGCAAATACAAATGTCAGCCAGCCGGAATATGATGAATACTCCACCACGTATGTGCCAAGGAGCCACCAGCAGCCAGCAGCCAGCAGCTAGCATTCTGGAAGGGCATATACCACGGCACAGAATCAAGCACAAGTCGATGGGAGAAATAAATAAACAAAGCACGAGTCTAACAGAAGATTTTGTGAAATTAGATTTCAGCCATAGAAAGAAGTCAAAAGGAGGGAATAAAACAACAACAACAACAACAACAACAGCAACAAAAGCCGATAAAAATGAAAGTTGGCAAAAATTAACAGAACACACATGCAGAGATCAAACTGGCAGCCGAAGTGCGAACATCGAGGAGGAGCTCTGCGTTTCAAGGAAATTGAACAGGAAGTTCTCTGCCAAAGCTCTGAGCAACTCTGGAGTTCGCTGTGATCGCACACAAGACGAGCCAACTCAAACAGATCGTTGGATTCTCTCTGGAGAAGAGGTTCGCAGAGTATGAGTTTGAGCCAAACATACGAAAGCTGAGGCCGCTGGCGAGCACAACGCAGAGAGTGGAGTTCCAGGGTTAAGTCAAAACCAGGAAAAATAAGAGCAAAAAAGTAAAATAAAAGCCAAAAATAAAAGCAAAGCGGAGGCTAATAAAATAAGCACCGAACAGAACAGAACCGAACAGAAAAGGACATTTTATGAAAAGAGCTGCTCATGTCATGCATCGGCAACTGGAACCGTAGCTGGAACCATAGCGCCACTTGTCACAGAATTACAATATAATAAATTCGTGATTACATGACAGAAAAGTTGGCAACAAAAAGAACAAAAATAAAACAAAACGAAAATAGGAGCAAAAGCGAAGAATTGCGAAAAATCAAAAACCACAATAAAAGACTCCCACGGGAGATCGATACTCGTACGAGTATTTCTGTGAGAGATGCTCGCATTGGTACAATGCCTGCCTGCCTGCCTGCCTGCCTGTCGGCCCGGCTGCCTAGCATGGTGAACATATTGGAATTGCATTCATACTCGCATGGCGCAGTCTGTGAAATTGAGACATTCAACTTCCGAATCCAAATCGTGCTGGGTCAACGAATTGTTTGTTTACGGTGTGCCAAAATCATTTACGAGTAGACGACTCCGTTGACTGGCCAAGTTGACAAAATGTTTAGTGGTACGTGGTTAACGTGACTCTTTTTCTTTTTCCGTTTTTTTTCCATTTCGACATGTGTACGTCGGAGTGTTGGTGTGGCTGTTATTGTTATTGTTGTTGCTGTTATTGCCAACTGTGATGGCGTATGCTTTAGTTGTGGTTCGTTCTAAATGGAACTCGCAATTCTGGTCAAGAGTAGTGATGATATGCAACCTAATAGCACGCCGCTCCGCTGAGTGCTTTTGCTAATGGTTCGCCTCGGCTAAGCGCCACACATACTCCTCGCCTCGCTCTCATATGAACTTGAAAGGTCACAACGTGACCGTATTACTCGGCACTGCCGGAGCGCATTGTCGACGTTTCCTAGTTCGTTGTTATACAACTTTAAAGCCACATTTAATTAAATTATATAAAATTATTTCAAAGATTTGAATGAGGAATCTGCCAAGCAGCATGGCCAGCAGCTAGCAGCAGCGATGCTTGGGGGACGATGCATGATATTGGAGTTATTAATATATCCCTAAACGACTGGCGAAGGCTAATAACTCGGCAATGATCAGAAATGGTTGTACGCCAATTATGATGATGATGATGAATATATCCCTAAATCGTTCTAGTTGCGGGCGACTCGTTACTTTTGTAGACAGTAATCGCCCGCAGAGAAATCGACTGGAACCCTCAAGGCAGCCGTCGCAGAGGCAGGCCAGCACTGACCTGGAGGAGGAATCTGGAAGCTGACGTATTCAAAACCAACAAAACCTGGAGCGAAATGAAGAGGTTGGCGCATGACAGAGGGAAATGGAGGAACCTTGTTGCGGCCCTTGGCTCCCCCGCGGAGCCATAGGACCATATATATATATATATATATATATATATATATATATATATATATATATATATATATATATATATATATATATATATATATATATATATATATATATATATATATATATATGTATATATGTATATATATATATATATATATGTATATATGTATATATATATATATATATATATATATATATATATATATATATATATATATATATATACACATATATATACATATATATATATATATATATATATATATATATATATATATATATATATATATATATATATATATATAATCGCTGCTTTGCATTCGTTACTGAGGAACGAGATCTGGCAGCATAGCATTGATTGATTACGAGTAGAGGTAGGTAGGTAGGCGGGGCAGCCTTCCAAGCAAAAGCACACCTAAGCACATATAATGGCTCATTGTGATACCACATTAAGACGACGCGACTCCCCCGTCTAGAGTTGTGGGAACCACAGTGATTCCGAAATGAACCTGGCTATGTCCTTAATGTTGATGGAAGGCAGTTCGTTTAAGGTAGCGAAGAATGGTGAGCCTAAGATTTTTATCTTCGCCTGGCCAGAGCTGGGCACAACTGACACATGAGATGAAGTACTCTTTCTTTCTCCTCCACAGAGCCGCAGCTGCGACAGAAGTCGTTGTGGGGCAGTGCTAGTCTTTCAGCATGTTTACCAATCAGGCAGTGTCCCGTGAGCTCTTTTATTGTAGTGCTGATGGTGTTTAAGAAGACAGCTCAAGGCACCAAATCCCATTCATGTGGCGTAGGAGACAGCATGCTAGACTCAGACTCAGAGGGCTGCAGGTTCATATGCTGCCCCGGGCTTATCTCGAAAATACTTCTTTCTAAAATATCTATTCTCGGCGAGTCGAAGGCCTATGTTAGCTAATGATCATTCCCCTAAACCCTTGCAGTGATAATTAATTATGGAGTAAGATATAATATAATAATAATAATAATAATAATAATAATAATAATAATAAAAATAAAATCCCATCCAAGCTCCATTCCAATTTGAATCTGTTGACAAAACCCCTACGATATTTACTCGTACCCCAAAGACATTTAGGTTCGGTTAGGTTATGGTGGCAGCCGGTCCACGGACCAGCTCACTCATACCACCATGGGTCCATTGTGCTACCACCCCGTAACAACGCACCTCCGATTCACTCGTCGAACCATTTCGAAGCCCTAATAGAGCGCAGGATTGGTGTGACCTTCGCGCCAGACACTTCTGTAAGAGAGCTAGAAGCGTATTTGCCTAAAGAGACCAACAGAAGAGATGTCCCACAGTCGCCTCCTCCTCATCCCCACAGCTTCTGCAGTATTCATAAGAGAATACTCCCAGCCTGAGAGCATGCCTGCCGAACAGCCAATGACCAGTTATACAAGTCATGACCCTAGCGATATGTAAGAGGACTATGGATGCGAGACTGCTTACGTAAAACTGGAATCAAGACCGAATCCTCATCGACTCTTAACTGCATATTCCTCGGTTAAGAGGTCATTGTCAGTCTGGTATATAATGTAGCGTTATATGTATGGAAAGTTCTAGTGGAGAGAACAGAAAAGTATATGAATCAACGTATGGATTTGATTCGGAACCGATTAGACCACCTTCAATTCCTTGAGTATACAAGGAGATCTCTCAAACACATCTAGCTCTTAGCTGACCTCGAAAGACTTTTTGAAACCCAGAGCGGAGCATCTACAGAAGAGATGTTCCACAGTCTCCTCCTCCTCATCCCCACAGCTTCTGCAGAATTCATAAGAGAATACTCCCAGCCTGAGAGCATGCCTGCCGAATAGCCAATGACCAGTTATACAAGCCACGACCTTAGAGATATCCTCTCTCGACAGATATTTAAGTTTGTGTGGTTGAGAAGAGGACTATGCCCATATCGTCTTCATAGCTTCCCGGCATTTGGGTTAAGAACACTTTCCAAGTTTTGATGTTTCTCACATTTTGGTTCGGCAGGATTCTCGAAGAAAATTAAGGACAAATTGAATGATTAGACCAATGCCTGTGCTTTAAGTGCGAACTGTTTAAAGTGTCATCCGCAGAACCCCCAATCGCTGACCCCCTAACGTTGACCCCCAACCGCTGTCCTACAAGAACTTTCATTACCATCGTAACCACAAGAGGCAGGTATCCAATGGAGTATAACCAAACAGGAAGTTCTCGCAGGATTTCTAGAATCTTATCCACTGATGTATTTATTCTTCACAACAGCATAATTGCCTGAATAGGTGCCTTTCCTGACGCTGTCCTTGCGCTGACTATCACCATCCCAAGTAAGGGAACTTTTTTAATCTGTGCTTGAACGGCGCCACACCGTGGTATCACAATGGGCCATTAGGTGTGCTTTGGCAAACTGGGCGGCCACTACCTACCTACCTATCTATCCACTGATGTATTTATTCTTAACGGCAGCTTAATTGCCTGAATAGGTAGGAATGATGCTGCCATCAATCAATGTTATTATATCTTACACTATTATTAATTATGACTGCAAGGTGTTGGGGGAGTGAATACTAGCTACAGAGGGTTTCGACTCGAGAAAAGGATTTTATTTATAGAAAGAAGTATTTTGGAGACCAAGCCCGTGGCGGGATCAATGTTATTATAGTCAAATTAAGTTCTGCTATAGAGAATCATTTGCTTGCTTCAAAGTCCAGGTCAGGGTGCCAAGACTAATTGCATGCTCAGCCGAAATGGGTTCTCCAAATACACCAGATACAGTTCCCCCATTCAATATATAGTAATTTGTATATAATATGACTTTGTCGAAGTAAGATGTAAAGATGTAAGACCTCAGTTTCCATGAGTATGATTCATCGCAATAAATTGTGCCTCCTAACGATGAGTTTGTATCGACACCACGTCAAGAGGGACGGAGAAATCGCTACTCCAGTTATTGTAATTAGCTGTGAAATATGCCGTAGTGTATCAGTGTTTCTAAAGAGTGTTCGCTTCATATGGTTGTCCGTGAGAATCGTGTTATTGTAGTAACATCAGTAGGCCAAGGCTAAACTGCTGCATACATACATACATACATCATTGTTAGTTGGACACAAGTTACGCGGAAGCAAAGCAAAATTCTTAAGATGCTGCTTTAGTTAGTTCCATCAATCCTTTTCTAAGTTCAAACGAAGCTCCGTGTCGGTTTGAACACAGTCAGGTACTGTCTATCATGGTCCTCAGATACGTCACCTCATGGTAGAAGTTGATTACTTCCCCATAAAATGTATGTGGCATAAATTCGTCAGTTTTCCTAGTTCTGTCTGATTCTTCAACACACAATTTTTTTGCGCATTCGAGCAGAGTTCGTGAAGTGAAATTTGTCTCAGACGCTGGTGCGACTGTCATCAACCTGACCTACAATTTGCCATTACGTACGCAGAGAAAGCTGCTGACTACATTGGACCAGAGGTCTTGTGACGTCATGAATGAATGAAATAAAGAGGGGAAAATGTACCTCGACCAATTTGATCTATTGTACTCCTCCTCCTCCTGCATGTACCTATTAAAGGTCTTCTATTAGTCCAACAGTTCTAAGGAAGCTTAGCAATGAGTTGGGGTTCATTGCTCTAATGTCTCTGCCCTCGGGCCAGTCAGTAATGCCCCAGATATTTCTTCCTACGTCGCTTCGTAGTTTATTAGAAGGTGCTCTGGTGTTTCTTCTGCCTCCGTGCAGAATCTACACGTGTTGACAGGAGAGAGTCCCAGTTTCATGAGGTGGCTTCTTAAACGACACTAGCCTGTGAGGTAACCTATCAGAGTTCTCCTCTTGTGACGACATACTTCTCTGTGGAAAGTTGAAGAAAATGTTTCAACATTCTCCAGAATGGTACGAATTGCTCTTCTATTTCGCATAGATAGGGATATGAGAAGGCTGAGAGCTTAGCTAGGAAGGCTACGGCCTCTCCTTTCAACGGCCCTGAACCCTTCTGTGGACTATCATCCAATACATTGGAGGTCTGCTGAAGAAGTGTACAGATGCAAAAAGATGTCAAACCTGGAAAACCATTCCGAGGATTAAGATAGTCCAAAGCTCTTCTGGGAGATTTTAATTCTAAAAGAGCAAGGAGCTAATAAACATGCCTCGGAGTAAATTAAGAATCATCACAGGCATTTTAAGCGGACACTGGAGACTCAACAAGTTGAGTATATCTACAGATGCTATCTATCGATTCTGTGGGGAAAGTGACGAAACCTCGCTGCACCTTATCACAGGCAGCAGACACCCCAATCGACAGCGGCAACAAATGAAACGCCTACAGAGACGCTGACAGAGGCTGCGACGCCGACTGAGATGCCGACTGAGGCAGGTAGGTGTAGATACAGGCATAGAGAAGGCAGCAGACACCCCCCCAATCGACAGCGGCAGCGACTGAGACGCCTACATAGACTCTGACAATGGCTGCGATGCCGACTGAGACGCATTCAGAGAGGCTGACAGAAGCTGCGACGCTAACTGAGACGCCGACTGAGGCAGATAAGGGTAGACATAGGCATAGAGAAGGCATCAGACCCCCCCAATCGACAGCGGCAGCGACTGAGACGCTTACAGAGATGCTGACAGAGGCTGCGAAGCCGACTAAGACGCCGACTGAGGCAGAGAGGGGTAGACATAGGAATAGAGAAGGCAGCAGACTAAGGTGTGTGGGGAATATATCTTAGATATGAGCAACATCCCTCAACTTGATTCCTCCAACATATATGAACCTGACAGAAGATCTGTAGATGAGACTATCCTCATATTTCAAATAAATAGGGGCATCACAATAGATCTTTCAGGGCGCAGTGTATAACACCCTTAAATATATCTATCTATTCCGCATAGATATTGTGCAACTCTCATTGGTTAGACGGTAGTGGATGAAGGGGTGCATTGAGTCTATGAAGTGGTGCATTGAGTCTATGAAGGGGTGCATTGAGTCTATGAAGTGGTGCATTGAGTCTATGAAGGGGTGCATTGATTCTGATTGAAAGTCTATGCTAGAAGTACACCAAAAAAACGCTACTGAGCATTGTCTTATAAGAAACTCATGTTTCTACTTTTACTTCTTTCTTCTTCTTGATGGGTTCTTTTCTTTCCCAATGTTCAAATGGGTCACGTAAGTCAATACTACTACATCACATCCGCCCTCTCTGGTCTAGTGGGAAGCATGCTAGACTCGCACCCCGTGGGTGGCAGGTTCAAATCCTGCCGCAGGCTTGGTCTCCAAAATGCTTCTTTCTAAAAAATCCTTTTCTCTTCGAGTCGAATGCCTCTCATTTCTCCAACAACTTGCGGTCATAATTAATTATGGTGTGAGAAATAATAATAATAATAATAATAATATTATATCAGGTTTGCTGATTTGATACATGATCGCATACTGAAGAGGTTTAGGAGTATTCAAGCACACACAGGCCTTGCAATTCCCAGCAAGGTTGGTTATTTTTAAAACGGAAATAGATCCTCGTGTAAAAATACACCTCAACTGTAGATGAGAGAGTTAAAAGTGTTCCAAATTGGCATGCTCCGCCTTAGAGAGACTCTTCAAGCGCTTAGGGGAGCGTCAAGTGGCTCATATCCTGCCGGAGTATATAATTCTAATCAGCGAAAGTAACCTGTCGCATAAAACACACGAAAAGTAATGCAGAGAAGTGAAGGAGATCCCCAAAAAGACTGTGTAAGCGGTCGCCACCCCCACCAGCGGTCTCGCCAAGCACAGCATCACACCGAGTAGAGCAGCACGGATACGAATTATGCACTCTCGTCTGCCGACTGGCAGTTGAAGCGCGAAGGGTGGGTCACAGTGGAGCAAATAAACCATTTCGCTGCATAATTGAAGACTCTGGGGTAGTGGCTGTGTGGGCAATAAAGCACTCAGTCAGCGATTAAGCCCCGCATACGGCGAGTTGCAAGCATTACGCAGTGCACCGTACACAGCGACAAAATTTATGGGCCCATTCTTCTAATGCGAGCTACTCGCATAAGAACTCCCGACTGAGGGACTTCGTCTCCGACTACGACACCGGCTCAGAGAGCGCTGCCAACCAGTGCAATAAAATAAAAAGTGTTCGCAAACATTTTCTGCCACGAATGGCAGTGCTCGATACGTGTACTTCTGTCCTCCCCCCTGCCACGTCCTCTCGCCTGGCATGCATTTAAACATTTTTATTGTTTGTGTACTTTGTGGCGCTTTGTGTTTTGTGTTTTGTGTTTTATGTTTTGGGTGTTTGGTGTTTGGCCGCTGCGGCAGCGTTATCATAAATATTTGAGCAACTGGCGGTTGGGAGGAATATTTATTCACTGAGCGCGCGGCAGACAGAGCCGTAATGTGCAAATGTATGAAACTGCGAATGCAGTGGCGCAAAAGTCTCAGAGTATCCTGGCCGCACACAAGCGTGCATATGGAAAATTAAAAAAATGTAATAATTTTGAGTGAAGCAAGTGCAGCCGAAAGCGCGCAGCATTTCCATGCCATTTGAATCTCCATATGGATGAGTGTGTGTGTGAGACAGAGTGTGGACGTGTGTGTGTGTGTGTGAAGAAGTAAACTTTGCAAATATTTCATTTGCGATATTAACGAATTGAAGCTCCGCATAGATGAATGGATCAATGGTTGCTCGGATGTGGATGGTTGGGGCTGGCGGGCTGGCTGCTTGCCTGGTGCGCGCTGCATTCGCTGCAAGCGTTGTGCGCGCACGTGACACGCATCGCCAATTAGGTTTATGAATTTAATACTTCATATTTCTTCATAAACGCAAAGACATTTCTCCATGAAATGGCAAAACATACGAAAGAAAAAAGCAGCGAGGAAAAAACTTTCTTACAATTTGTTGTGCAGACACGCTAGGAATGGGACCACGGGTGTATCTATCGATTTTTGCCACTCGTGCCCGTATGTAAGTCTCGTTTCACTATTAAAGTTTCGCAAATTATTTCGAGAATGCAAAATTTACTTACTTTGTGGTTTATTGTGCGATTGATCATAATTAAAATTTAAGTGAAATCGCAACGGGCGAGTGAGAGGCGGAGATGGAGAGAATGAGTCAGTTGCATTTATTTGGAATACGACTCATATCCAAGCTTGCTAGTGTAAATAAAACACTAAGGAGGGGCTTTGATTTCAAATTGAATCCATTGATCAAACCGAAGTGATTACGCCAGCCACATGCAGCCTGGGTGGACACCTGCTTAGAGTTTCTAAATCGTCCTTACACATCCCAGAAGCAGGGTTTGGGCAGTACTTTTTGCTGAAAGCTGCAGTGAAATTAAAGAAATTCGATAGAACACTAAAGCAGCTCATGCGAGTACACACATGGGACCCTGAGATTACCTGCAGTAGCTGTGGTGGCTGTGATGCGAAACATCCTTCCACGGCTTTCGGTTTAGGCATCAGCTCCCGAAGTGAAATGAGTCAAAAACCTCTTAAGTGATTGCTCAAATATGGAACTTCAGTGTCTCTGCTGTTTGGGCCACGGATGCTTTGCAGTGCTCGGTAAATGTCTGCTTAAAATGCTCGGTCAGGTTTGACAAGGTTTCTAAGAATTCTTTACTGCCTTTTGTCTTCAATTCGAAGAGGAAAGAAAAGAAGATGAGTTTGAATGAGTGGCGGAGGCGACCTGTATAGTAGGGTAGCATTTCATGCTTCCCAACATTAGTAGTGAAGGAGTTACATACTGTACTTAGCTCGAATGGTAACCCGCCTTAGTCTCCATGGGATGAAACACGCTTTGGAATGAATATGGGACATTTTAAATGTATTTTAGTGGAATTTTTCTTCAGTTGTACAACTAGTTGTGAGACCTGAAAACCCCACTACTCACCCGACACAGAAGAAGAGCAGTAAAAACTACGGACACCTCACTAACAACTAGCTCCGAGGAGAGTTAAATAAGTCAGTTGGGAAGCAGATGGCTCCGGTTTTTTGGAAGGAACCTGAAATAGTTTCAGAAAAAAATCGTATGTTCTACCACTCGATTTCAGGTCGCAGTGTATATACCACTCGATTCGCAAGGATTCAATGAGATATTTACTCGTTTAAAGAAGACGCATTTGTATGAAAAGGAAGAATTTTTCATCAACAGTTCTCTTCTGCAGGGGAAAAATACACAAATTGACTCCGATTCCATATCCAACTCTCTCTACGAATATTCTCCAAACACGATACCTACTCAAACTTCGAATCTAACTTAACTGAGGTTCTCATCCAGGTTATTGTCATCTGTTTCCAATCCTGAGAACATGCTTGCAGTAGATGCAGGTATTGTGATGATGTAAATGCGTACTTTGATCCTGTTGGCTACCGCATTTTGGGCCAAGTGTGTCGATCTGTAAAGTGACTATATTAAAAGCGTAAAAACACATCCCTATTCTCGAATAGTGTTGTTAGCCCGTTATCCTTCAAATATAAATGCTCTTCTCTCTCATAGTTTGGAATCGCCACAAGGCTCAGTGGCATAAGAATTATTGACATACTCACAAATAGCTGAGCACGCTTGCCAATAGGGTATTAGACTGATGTACACTGAGCGAGAGAGAGGGAGAGAGAGAGAGAGAGAGAGAGAGAGAGAAGGAGAGCGAGAATGAAATGAAGAAAGATGGAGATATATAGATTGAGAGAGAGAGAGAGAGAGAGGGAGAGAGAAAGAAAGATGGAGATATATGGATTGAGAGAGTGAGAGAGGGAGAGAGGGAGAGAGAAAGAAAGAAAGATCGAGATATATATTGAGAGAGAGGGAGAGAGAGAAAGAAAGAAAGATGGGGATATATAGATTGAGAGAGAGAGAGGGAGAGAGAAAAAGAAAGAAAGAAAGAAATATGGAGATATGTAGATTGAGAGAGAGAGAGAAAGAGAGATAGGAAGAGAGAAAGAAAGAAAGAAAAATGGAGATACATATATAGATTGAGAGAGATGGAGAGAAAGAAAGAAAGAAAGATCGAGATATATAGATTGAGAGACAGAGAGAAAGAAAGAAATATGGAGATGTATAGATTGAGAGAGAGAGAAAGGGAGAGAGAGAAAGAAAGAAAGAAAAAAATATGGAGATATAAAGATTGAGAGAGAGGGAGAGGGAGAGAGAGGGAGAGAGAGGGAGAGGGAGAGAGAGAGGGAGAGAGGGAGAGAGGGAGAGAGGGAGAGAGAGAAAGAAATCTGGATATATATAGATTCAGAGAGAGAGAGAGAGAGAGAGAGAGAGAGAGAGTGAGGGCGGGCAGGGCAATAGCAGTAGCAAACCCAGCAGAATTTAGAGTCGTACAAATCCGACCTGCTGAATTGGTCTTTGGCAGCTTGATTTGTAGACTATGAAAAACTGGTGACCAGGAGTTTTATATATTTTAAGAAAGGATACTTACTGTTCACAATTAGGTGACATGGGCAAGTGGACACGTTTAGTTTCTCCCCATTTCTCTTCCCATTGGCGCTGCTTGAAGTATAATTTTTAACTACAACAACGTGGATTATTTTAACAGTACGTATCGAGGCTTTGAGACTAAAGAATACGATTTGATTTGATGTGCCACCAAAACAACACACTGCAACGGATATTTTCCAGAAACCTTCTCACTCCAATTACATATTCGTTGTTCCACAATCCATTCTTGCTTCATGAGATTTTCTATTATTATTGAATGGGGGATTTAAAGCACCGCGACCTTTCGATTTATTGTGCCCGAGATTCTCTAGCGTTGTCATGGATATTGTAACGAAATATTGTTTCTGCAACTTATTCCTGTAATTAATGAATTCAATTTTTCCATTGGTTCTGGGAATGAGATTTTATTGTATGCGTTGATTTGTGTTCTGTTGATGAAAGCACAATTATTGATGATGTGGGCAATTGTGGGGGTATTTTCATAAGGAAATTTCCGAACTATCCATCTAGGTTAGGTTAGGAAGGATTTCCGAACTATCCATCTAGGTTAGGTTAGGTTGCGAAGGCGTCTGTGGATACGGTATCCGCACTTCCACTCGGACCATAGATGTGTCCGTCATTGTGACTGCCGTCAAAAATGCCAAGAGGAGTCATACTCGTCCTTACCCTCGTTTTCCGTATACATTGGAAGTACCATCCCCATTAAACCATTTGGTTTTCCAAATGATAGTGAGGAGATCCGATAAATCCACCTTCGTTATCTCTGTCAAGCTTGTGAAGAAGTGCGACCCCAAACATGGAAGTCGTTTCAACTGTAGTCTTGGACATTGACATAAAAAGTGATGAATCGATTCTATCTCTTCCTCATCGTGGCAACTCCTGCATAGCCCGCTCGACGAAATACGCCAACGTTGAAGCATTGCCCGGTAATGACCCCCGTAAGCACCCTTACTGCAGGTTTGTTGAGCTCCACGAGAACCTTCGTTCTCTTCATGTCTAACCTAGACCATAAGGCCCGTGAGACTTCACAGTAGTCACGATTAGTCCATTAGTCCATAAGTTGTTGTTGTCACGATTAGTCCATAAGTTGTTTCTCAGCGGAAAAGTGAATTCATCTAAGCTCTTAAACAGTTCACATATCGGGATTTGTATTGAGGTATCTACTTCGTCAATTTCCATTTCAGAGCCCCTTCTGGTCATGTCGTTCGCTAATTCATTCCCTTCTATATTGCTATGTCCGGGAACCCAGCAAAGTAAGACATTGCTATGTCCGGGAACCCAGCAAAGTGAGACCTTGTGGGGTCCAATGTTCAGTAGTGAGGTACGACATTTCATTACCAACTTCGATTTAACTGCCTTGGATTCAATTGCCTTACGCGCCGCCTGACTATCCACACAGATAGTGATATTCGAGGGTCGAATTGTACTACTTTGTATCAGCCTGGCCGCTTTCCCAATTGCATGGATTTCGGCCTGAAAGACGCTGCATGTGTCAGGCAGCCGATATGACTGTCTTGCCTGCAAGCCTTCAGAGAAGACACTCGCCCCCGTCTAAGAATTTCAAAATATTTTCGAGTATATCAACAGATTTGCACAAAGCTATGATAGCGTATTTTCGAAATGGTATCAACTGTTTGTCCGACTAAACTATATACTTGCACGATTCTCGAAGGAGAACGAGCCAAAGTTTTTTCTGAAGACAGACTTTATAATTTGTTTCCTTTTGCCTGAAAGCAAACTTCTTTTCTGGAAATAGTTGATATTTTTCGGACATTATAATACAAAGATTGAAAAAAAATCCCCAAACTAGGCTAAGGTAGACCGCAGAAATAAGTCGGGAGTGTTTCAATAACAACACCCTGCAAAAGTATCACACCAAGGGGTGTGATTTGCTTGTGATTTGCTATAACAGTTCTAATTTTGAGCCGGAAGTGTCCTTCACATACTCACAATCCACTCAATTTACAGATACTCTTAGGATATCGCTTTAGAACAACTTAAGAGCATGCGGTGTACAATCTGTGATTTGTCTCCCACTGTTGTGCACGAGAGCGCCCTGTCTCCCACTGTTGTGCCACCTTCCCCGTAAAACTGTGTGTTGTATTTTTAGATGGGCATGGCAATCAAAGCATAATAAATTGTCTCTGAAAAGAACAGCTGTATTTGTGCTAAGGAATGATCCAAGAGAAAGTTTTCCATTGGTGCGGTTGCAAGTTGGAATCGTTTTTGCACCATGTTTCTTCGGAAATGTTGTTGTTAAATCAGTGCAGCCAATTACAGCCAAATTATAACCAACTCGTGTAGTTGGAATTGGAAGCTTTTGAGGGGTGGAAGAAACGTGCTTTCAACAACGCTGTTTTTAGCTCGTGAAACATTTGCTCTACTTGGTGGAGACTTCGAAGGACATTTAAATTCTGGATGTGACGACTTCAATTGATTCATGATAATCGCTTTATGAGACATTCTAAGACTGGTGTGTGTGTAGATTTACGAGAAAGGACTCATCTATGTCAATAATTCGCACCTGTCGCAATGGATGTACCTTTATGGCCTTGGTAGGATGTTCTAAATAGGATGGTCAGTATCCATGTGCAATTGCCAGGTTCCCTTTTTCTCTTAAAATGAATATGTTTACCAAAAGTGCACCATTTTATTAAAATATTTAAAGTGTCTTCTTGATTGCAATCGACCCCATATTGAGTTTGTTTCGTCCCCAGTTCGAGAGAGAATATTGCACTAGGTTGGTTAGGTAAATGTGGCAGCCAGTCCAAGGACCAGCTCACTCAGACCACCATGGGTCCATTGTGATACCACCGCGCCACAACGCAACTCCGTTTCACTCGTCGAACCATTTTGAAGCCCTAATAAAGCCCAGGATTTGTTTGATCTTCGCGCTAGACACCTCTGTAAGAGAGCTAAAAGCGTATTTGCCTAAAGAGCCCGCTCTGCTTCTAGCCAGAGCGGGGCAACTACTGAAGAGATGTTCCACAGTCTCCTCCTCCTCCTCATCCCCACAGCTTCTGCAGTATTCATGAGAGAATACTCCCAACCTGAGAGCATGTCTGCCGAAACGCCAGTGACCAGTTATACATGCCACGACCTTAGAGATACTCTCTCTCGGCAGGGCAAGCAAGTCTCTAGTTTTCCTACTATTAAGTTCCGGCCACATTAGCTTAGTCGTTAAGCAAGTGCCCTCTTGTGCCCAAGACCCATTGGTCTCACTCACGACCCTATCCTTCAGCATCAGTTTACAGGTGGCAATTGGTATTCCAATCTCACATCTGTCCGTGCCTAAAGGAAGGTTGGTACCCCGTCTGGCTAAGTCATCAGCCCTGCAGTTTCCAGCAATATCTCTATGCCCCGGAACCCATATAAGGCGTACCTTGAGAACGGTACTGATATCATTTAGGGCTGCTCGGCAGTCCTGAGCAACCTTTGATTTCAGTGCCACCGAATTCATTGACAAGATGGCCGCCTGGTTATCCGAGTATTGCACTGTAACGACTCGTTTTCGGCGGGGTAAGCTCGCCGGATTGCCAGGAGTCGTTTACAGAAAATCTCTAAAGTATTCAAAGCTTGGTTACGTTGATTTAATTATTTTATTTATTTATTAATTTAAAAAAAAGGCTTAACTACTTGTTACAATTATTTTTACTAAACTTAAATACGGACACAGTTGAACTCTATGTCCCCCTAGCTTCTGTTGCGTTTGTCAGTGTGGGTCTCTAGCAGAGAATCGATTATAAACCATAATCTCCTCTAGATTCCGCTAGCTTCTGTTGCGTTTGTTTGTGTGGGTCTCTAGCAGAGAATCGATTATAAACCATAATCTCCTCTAGATTCCCCTAGCTTCTGTTGCGTTTGTCAGTGTGGGTCTCTAGCAGAGAATCGATTGTAAACCATAATCTCCTCTAGATTCCGCTAGCTTCTGTTGCGTTTGTTTGTGTGGGTCTCTAGCAGAGAATCGATTATAAACCATAATCTCCTCTAGATTCCCCTAGCTTCTGTTGCGTTTGTCAGTGTGGGTCTCTAGCAGAGAATCGATTATAAACCATAATCTCCTCTAGATTCCCCTAGCTTCTGTTGCGTTTGTCAGTGTGGGTCTCTAGCAGAGAATCGATTATAAACCATAATCTCCTCTAGATTCCCCTAGCTTCTGTTGCGTTTGTCAGTGCGTATAACTCTGTTTAGTACGATGCGTCTGGTCTGCCTGATGCCGAATGAAAGAAAGAGCGTCTTGTCTATCTGATGCCGAATGAAAGAAAGAGGCTGGGTTGCCAGTTGCTCCTGCTTTTATGCTCCAGGTTTAGTGTAGATCATCCAATAGTTGTTGTTGTGCGGGAACTGTAGTTTGTTGTGGCATGTTGCTACGGTTTCCCGCATTGTTCTTCTTGTTTGAATTTGACCTTGGGCCACCTTCAGCACATTGTTGTTTTTTTCTCGCTGTTGTTCTTGTAAGTTTTTGCCCTTGGGCCACCTTCAATATTGTGTTGTTGTTGTGATGATTTACCTTGCTGTTGTTCCTTGTGTTGTTTGTTGTTGTTGCTATTTGTCCTTCGGCCACCTTCAGCACTTTGTTGATATTTTCTATCGATGGCATAAAATATTTAAAAATATTAAATATTGGATATTTAATTCTGCTTCTCCTCTTTATGCTTTGGCCGGCCTGTTGGTGTGCTTAGTGATCGGTCTGTCGTGTTCCACTTTGTGCTTGGCCTTCGTTTTTGGGTGTTGTTAGTGGGCTATTTTCCCAACTAATGCAGTCAGCAACTTCTGTCGCGATCTCTTGTAAATTTCTAACATTGCGTTGGGCACTGTTGTTGTAAATTCATATCGTGCGTTGGGCACTATGGTTGTACATTCATATTATTTTAACTGTGGTCAGCCGGTTGCACAATTGTTTGTGTGATATTCTTCTGTGTTATCTTGCGTTGTTGACTTCGTTGCATGTTTTTCGTCGCTTATCACAGGGTTCCACTGTCTGACTTAATTGTGGCTGTGTCTTCTGTCCTCCCAATGCAGAGTATAACACTTGTTGTTGGTAGCATTACTATGGTGGGAGGTGTCTTAGACTCACTTGTATGATGGCTGCAGCACTAAATATGATGGCGGTTGTGTGTGTGCTTTTTAGCAATGCAGGTGGGAGGTGCCAAAGTCTTAGGACTATTAACGTGTATATTTTAGGGTTGGTTGTTTAAGCACTTGGCCCCTATTTTAAATATACACGTTTGGGGCGTTATGGCAAAACTAAATATGTAGGGGCAAATTTACGCCTAAAATTTGCTCCTCACAGCACTAACCGGTGCCCCATATTCCAAACGTATTTGACTCAGTTTTTACTTAGACTTCTTCGCCGGTTTTACCCACCAGCATTGCGAGTACATTGTCAATATTTTCACGTGCTGAATTGCTGAATTTTTTTGGTTTGTGGTCAATTCCGCCCAGTGGCTTGGTCATCGCGAAGCTGAATCAGCCGTTGTCGTGTCCTGTTCTGGGCAATTGTCCACAGCTACGTAGGTACAATAAGTGGAACTATGACTGGACGCATGCGGTAAGACGTTCTGATGACACAGAGGCATACTCGCGCACACACACACACACACACACACACACACACACATGCATCAACAATGTACGCTTATGTACTCGCTCAAGTAAATATATACCATACACTCATAAATCAAACGTAAAGCTTTATCATTAAATCAATTGCTGGCTGTTTTCGTTTGCTTCGAGTACTCGTACTTTGTTTAAATCCTATAAAGTCAATAAAAAAGAGAAATTGCTTTACGAATTTAGCGAATTTAATATGTACGGAGCGTTAAGACCCAGATATGGAAATGCCGGTGTTCCACTGAAAAAGGCACAAAAACAATAAAAATCTAAAAATTCCACGAATTATGCCGACAGACACGCAGGTGCACGGCGCATTCAAATCGGTTGATGAAAATTTAATGCTTGTCTTTTTATTTACTTTGCTTGTTTGTTTGTTTGTTTGTTAGTTTGTTCGAAAGACGAGTGCAAAAGACAACAACAACTGCCAAAAAGCACAACAAAAATAGCCAAACTCAAAATTAAAGCGGCTTAAATGCAGATGACAATTGAAGTTAATACCAAGCTAAGAGCCACAACAACAATAGCAACAGCAGGCAGCAAGCAGCGAGCAACAACATCAGCAGCAACGAAATTGCGCTGGGTCCGAATAAGGCCCGAACTGCAAAAGTACTCGAAACTGGAGAGTCCGCTGCTTAATATGGACACTACGCAGTTATTTAAATTTCTATTTATTGTTGTTGCTGCTGCTGCTGCTGCTGTTGTTGTTGTTAGTATTTCTCGTGTTGTTGGTGTGCTAACGAGCATATATTTTCAAATCGCTGCTCATTATTATTGAATTTCAGGCACTGGCGTTGCTGCCGCTGCCACTGCCGCTGGGGCTGTCACTGATTTTCAGGGTATCAATCACACATCGCACCGCCCGCGCAGTCGCCTCACCCAATACCGCCGGTCACTGACTGTGCGGGGAGTGTGCTCGGCGACGGCGGACACTCCTTAGATCTACGTTCTGTGTGTGACCGCCACAAAGGCTCTTCGCCCGCTGGCATGGCGCATTTTTAGCCCGGGGAGCGTACTGCAAACGCTCAAAGGGGCTCAAGTAGAATGTACGACGAACTAGCTCTCCGCTTTAGTGTACAGCCGGGAACTAATGGTGTATGGCACCGCAACAACAACAACAACAACAACAACAACAACAACGACGACAACAACAGCAGCAGCAATAGTAGCAACAATAAAACGAACAACAGTGACAACAACGGTAGAAATAAGCAACAACAATTACCACAACAACGCATATCTCAGTTGTGATGTACGAGTATGTAATTTCTTTTGTACTCACACTCGACATTCCGCCTGTGAATATGGTCATTAGGATTTCAAAAACGTTTATTCTTTATTTTATTTTATTTGGCTTATTTTTATTTTGAATTTTTTTCTCTCAGATTTTTTTTTTTTATATATTTAAACAACATTCTCAGCAAACACTCTCGGAATACCAAATTTTGTGAACTGTTAACATGGATGCACATACACACTAACACACACACACGCACATAGTGGGTTCATATATGTGTGTGAGTGTGTCTCTTCGTTTGCTCAGTTTTGTTTGATATTTGGTTAGGCATGGCCTGGCTTGGCAGCCATTTTTATTTTTGTCCTCCAAATTATGCACGCGCTTAAATAATTTGCATACGAACACAGATACATGGAGAAGTTGCCTTCAAACAACAACAACAACAACAACAACAACAACAGCAACAAAAATAACAACAACAACAACAACAGCAACAAAAATAACAGCAACAACAGCAATAGCAACAACAACACTAACACCAACAAAATCATCACCACCACCAACAACAACACCACGACAAGCAACGATTTCAAGGAGTGACTTTAAAATGTCTCTGCCACAATTTTTTATAGAATTCTATGGAAATGCCTGAGCAATCATCAACAGAAGACTATTCATCAGTTGGTCCGGTACTCACTTGAATTTCAGCCACTCATTTCAGTCATTCAGCCTTCGCACTCAGAGTTAGCATGATACTCCGACGAAGGGAACAATGATGCTCTGCTCCACCCTTTCATATCGACAAGCCTTGCAAATGTGTGCCAGTCTCTCATGTTAGTGGATAATCTGTGGATCTGCCGTTAGGGTAAGCGTGATGTTACCTGGCTTCTTAGTGAGCCTGATATGAGCGTCCAGACAAGCCTTTGCAAATGAGTGGGCGACTCTCATGTTAGTGGATAATCTGCGGATCTGACCTTATGGTAAGCGGCCTGCCACTTGGATATGTTAGCTGGCGTCATAGTTTGCCTGATATAAACTTTCTCCAGTGTTTTTAGGAGGAAGGAAGTCCAGCTAATGGGCCTATGTTCATTCGAGTATAGAGGCTTGTTTTTACCTGCCTTCGGTATAAACACAACTCTCGCTTCTCTTCAGAATACAGGCGGATGTCCTCAGCGGAGCATATTTAAGAAATGCAAATCACATTCGCTAAGATTAATCTTATCACTATCGCAGAGCAAAGTCGAGCAGAACAGAGCGAGCAGAACAGAACTGAATAGCATATGATAACACATAACGGAGTGGTGAGTGTATTAGGAGGCACACTGAAGCGTAAGACTATGAATACTGAAAAGGCAAACCTCAAATATCATCTATATATCGCTTTTGACTATGTTACCACTCTGTTATTGAATCGTTCTTTCAGAGATCTACAGAAGAGATGTTCCACAGTCTCCTCCTCCTAGTCCCCAAAGCTTCTGCAGTATTCATGGGAGAATATTCTCAACCTGAGAGCATGTCTGCCGAACAGCCAATGACCTTAGAGATATGTAAGAGGACTATGGATGCGAGACTGCTTACGTAAAACTGGAATCAAGACCGAATCCTCATCGATTCTTAACTGCATATTCCTCGGTTAAGAGGTCATTGTCAGTCTGGTATATAATGTAGCGTTATATGTATGGAAAGCTGTAGTGGAGAGAACAGAAAAGTATATGAATCAACGTATGGATTTGATTCGGAACCGATTAGACCACCTTCAATTCCTTGAGTATACAAGTAGATCTCTCAAACACTAGCCAAGAGCTAGATGTGTTTGAGAGATACACATCTAGCTCTTGGCTGACATCGACAGACACTTTAAAGCCCAATCAGACCAAAGTGACACGGGCACTAATTCACCTTGCACCCATTCAACTGTTTCTCTGAATTTGCCTCGTATGTTTGTATCGTTTCTTGTGTGGTGTGAACAGGGACGAGAAAGTGTTTCATGGAATAACTGCACTTGTAAGGATTTTTATATGCCAGCGTGAAGAACTTCAGCCCAATGCAGTTGCCCAAATCGGTCTCAACTAAATTGTTATCCCAGAAATCTTGTGCGACCGCGGTTTATGGGGAAAAATTCCAGTGAAATATAAACTTTTGACAATTGAATGAATGCTCCTGATGACCATCTTTACAAAACATCCACTCCCCCCACCCTCTTTTTGGTTAAAGGGCATGGGGAATTCAAAAAATTTCAATTCCTGTCTGCACATTTGCCATAAATGTCAAATATTTCATAAATTCCCAAACTTAATCAAATCATTTGTGTCAGCAGGATATTTGACGCATGCGACAATCCCCCCGCCCCCCTCCCATTTGCCCACTTTCAAAGAGCGGAGAATTGTTTGTGCACATGTATGTACGGGCTGCACTCGCACCGAGGCCAATTAAATAAATTTCCACCAGCAAGGATGACAAATGTCTTAATATGCAAAAGTCTATGCCGAAGCGTGTAAGATAGTCCACAAAATATTGCGAGTATCTCGAAAATCCCCAGTGGAGCATATTTAAGAAATGCAAATGACATTCGCTAAGATTAATCTTATCACTATCGCAGAGCAAAGTCGAGCAGAACAGCACTGAATAGAATGGAATAACACATAACGGAGTGGTGAGTGTATTAGGAGGCACACTGAAGCGTAAGACTATGAATACTAAAAAGGGTTAAATTAGCATTTCGCCTGTTTATGCGTTGACATTTCGTCCTGTCATTATTCCTGCCGCACAGCAGCAGAGGCTGTACAGTGGCGGGCGGGCGTATCAAGAGCAGAGAGGCGCGTGCACTCACACTCCGGCAGCGTCTTAGCAAGTGTGAAGACAATTTCCGGTTTCCGCTACCAAAAAAGAGCCTCAAGGGTATTTAAGAAGAATTGGCAATGTTCTGCAACAACAAACTCAAATTAAAGTTATGAAAAGGAAAAGTGTTGCTACAGACAACAACAACAACAACAACAACAACAACAAAACAAATAATAATAATATGAAAAAGCTGAAAATAGAAAAGAAAACGACAGACAACAACAACTGGCAAAACAAAGCAAAGTCATAATTCATAAAGCACGAGAGACAAGAGGTCATTTATCATGTGACATAAGTGGGAAAGCGAACTAAAACAGCAACTGCAACAACAACGACAACAACAGCAATAACAATAACAGTCACAACAACAGCAATGGTGGGCATAGCGAATATGCCCACATATATGACCTAAAGTGACATAATGTCCGAGTAAAAAAAAAGAAGGAAAAGCAACAGCAAAAAACGTGCCAAGGGTGACATTGCACTGCAACACCACACCACACCACGCCACACAACACCACATCGCATCACCCCAGACCCCACGCCAGAGCATACCCTGCCAGTCAGAGTACCATGCGGTTCCATACAGCGGAACCCGGCACACACACACACACACACACACACACACACACACACACAGGCACAAGAACACACCCAGAGTATTTGTGGAATTTTGAAAAATGGCCCAATATGCTCGCGGGACACACACTCGTGCGATTGTGTCAAAATAGCAACAACAAACACATAGCACAGAGCCCAGAGCGCGAGTGCGACTGCGAATGGGAATGGGAAATCTATGGATGAACGCATTCCTTTGACAAGTAATTTTAAGAAACGTCATAAATCTCCGCATCATTTTGAGGCATACGTAACTACGACGAGCATCATCGGCTGTCGACTAAGTAGGGTCATTTGTGAAAAGCGAAATATTTCCGGTTACACATTTCGTACGTGAACACAATCACACGCACACTCACACACTCACACACACACACCCATTTGAACGCTCTAATCCCCTCGGCCAGCGCAGAGTGAACGCTGGAGTCTTGATTAATGCTAATCCACAAACAATTGAAATATGATTTAAATCGGTAACAATTCAAAAACGCTGAAACGTATCCATCACTCACAAACTCTCGACCCAACTCAACTCAACTCAAACTGCACTCTACTTAAAACCACTCAACTCAGAGTATGATTCAGGATCTTTTTGCTCCGTTTTAAAGGTAAAGGCAACGGATTTTCTGCACTGCACTACTCCCGCCAGACGAATTGCACTTAGTTGGAGTGTCAGTGGAATCATATCCCCGCCCACTAAGGACTTCTGTGTTGTGCGGCAGGCAGCTTTCATTACTGCAGGATACGCTCGACCGGAAGTTGCCACCGTGCGCGTTTGCTTGGTTGTGCTCGTCGCCGCTCACCTTCTTCGCTTGTGCGTTTCTTCGCATTTGGCGTTGCTGGTTCGGTTGTTATTTTTCTTCTGGTCCGAAAGTGTTGATTAGGTTTTCCGTATTGATTTTTCCATGTTGCTGCTGATAGAAAACGTGACTGGCATGCAAAAGTGCAACGCCTCCCTGCCTGCTTGGCTGCCTGCCCTTTGGCTGCGGCACACAAATTTTCAACTTTGAATTGGGAAAATTTTCATTGAAACTGTTAAATAGTTTCGCATCTTCTATTGCTCGGCCCCTTCTTGTGCTCTTTCCTTGTTTCTAAGCCCGTGCTTGTGCCTGTGCCTATTCCTTTTTTCCCTTAATTTTTATTTTCATTTGGATACGGCGTAAAAATAAATTTGTTTAAAAATATTGATTGTCGATTGAACTGAACTAAAGTGCGGATTGGTATGCGTGTGTCTTTGAGGATTCTTAACATAAAAATTTAAGTTGTCAGGCTTTAAACGGGCATTTTTCCGGACCCTGATCCCACGTACCTGGGTTTGTTTCAAATTACTGAATTATTTGAATGCCCTGCTAAGAAACAGCTCTTCAGGCTGACAAGGAAACAAATACGGTTTTAGAACAACTTCAATGCTTGTATGAGTCCTGTACATTTTTCTCTTGTGGCTCTATTCTCCTCTCTTGTATCATGGATTCTTCTGAGCACTTCTATTGTATTATATCTAACATTATATTAGGTTATATTCTAATCTATTTTGTTATCTTTTAGTATATGGTGTTCTATTCTTTAGGTTAGCTTAGGTTGCATAGGCGTGTGCGTCTACGGTATCCGCACTTCCACTCGGAGACATCTGTGTCCATTGTGACTGCCTTCAAAAATGCCAAGAGGAGGCATACTCGTCCTTACCCCCGATTTCCATATACATTGGAAGTACCATTCCTATTAAACCATTTGGTTTATCAGATGAAAGTGAGGAGATCCGATAAGTCCACCTTCGTTATCTCCGTCCAGCTTGTGAAGAAGCGCGGCCCCAAACATTGATGTCGTTTCAACTGTAGTCTTGGACATTGACATAAAAAGTGATGAATCGATTCTATCTCTTCTTCATCAGGGCTACTCCTGCATAGCCCGCTCGACGGAATACGCCAACTTTAAAGCATTGCCCGGTAATGACCCCCGTAAGCACTCTTACAGCAGGTTTGTTGAGCTCCACGAGAACCGTCGTTCTCTTCATGTCTAACCTAGACCATAAGGCCCGTGAGACTTCACAGTAGTCACGATTAGTCTATTAGTCCATAAGTTGTTGTTGTCACGATTAGTCCATAAGTTGTTTCTCAGCGGAAAAGTGAATTCATCTAAGCTCCTAAACAGTTCACATATCGGGATTTGTATTGAGGTATCTACTTCGTCAATTTCCATTTCAGAGCCCCTTCTGGTCATGTCGTTCGCTAATTCATTCCTTGCTATATTGCTATGTCCAGGAACCCAGCAAAGTGAGACCTTGTGGGGTCCAATGTTCAGTAGTGAGGTACGACATTTCATTACCAACTTCGATTTAACTGTCTTGGATTCTATTGCCTTACGCGCCGCCTGACTATCCACACAGATAGTGATATTGGAGGGTCGAATTGTACTACTTTGTATCAGCCTGGCCGCTTTCCCAATTGCATGAATTTCGGCCTGAAAGACGCTGCATGCGTCAGGCAGCCGTTATGACTGTCTTCCTGCAATCCTTCCGAGAAGACACCCGCCCTCGTTCCACTCTCCATCTTTGAGCCGTCAGTGTAGATGATAATGTCAGAATTACCCGTTACAGAGCCTGACTCCCAGTCTGGTTGGATAGAGAGTAGGAATTCTAGCTGTAAAGTCTATAGTAGAAATAATGTAGTCTGTAGGCGTTTCTAAGTCAGCCGTAATTATCATTTGACCTTTCCCTTTTATGTCGCTCAAAATTGTACAGTGTCCATAGTTGGCAGATTTCCACGTGTTGCACCCGCTTAGTCTGAGAGCACACTTGGCGGCACAACAATTCTTCTATTCTTTAATATTATCTTCAATTATAGTTGACTCGATTCTGTTCATTTCAATACACCCTCCCTTTTCAGTCTCTATATAGAAGTCCAACAAAAACTATCAATATAGCCTTAGTTCATTAGTGTATTCTTCAACATATTTTTAAGCTAATCCTTAGCCTAGTTTATTATTGTATTCTTCAACATATTTTTACGTGAATCCACTCCTTCGGCTCTAACTTTAGTTAGAAGAGCCCATCTTCAGTGCATATCCATCTTACATCCATCACCTACTTACGTTTCTATTTAAATCAGTCATCATCGCTTTTCTCTATTAGAGCCATAGGAACTCCACGAAATCCCTTCGCAACTAGTCAAGTTTCCAGCTCAAACGAATCAAATTTGTTGCTTCTAGTTTCGTCTGATTTCATCCTTGAATGAAATGAACTTTGTAGCTGCATCTGTCTCAGTAGACAAGTTGGCATTCTTCAAGCGTAGCCAATTCGTGGTGCAGCAATAAAAGCACCGAGTTCGCCAAACATTCATTTGCAATTATGCCAAATGTTCCTTTCAATGTTTTGAGCCATGTTCTCACCTTACACGCGGGCTACCCAGCTAAGCCCGGTGGCAACGGCCGTGGCAATGATCAAACAGAGAATGTACAACATGCAATGGTTTAATTAGCTAAAATCCGCGAAAGCAGCATACGAGTAGTGCATAGAGCAGGATAGAGTGGGAGAGCGAGGAGACACCTTGCCAAATAGACAAAATCCATTAATGCTCAAGAATAACAACAACAAAAGACAAGAACAACAAACAACAACAATAACAAACAACAAGAACAACAAAAGTCAACAAGAAATTCATGCGACTGCAGATGGAATCGCAAAATTGAAATCATTGCAGGGACACGCTGCCAACGCATGGTTAAGTGAAACCTAGAACACAGCTTCATCCCGGCAAAAAAAAGCCCAGTTTTGCTCATGGCCATATGTCGGATCCGATGCTTTGCGACTACTATAGTGGGTTAGTCTACGGAATCTGGAAAATACACCGTGGAACTGGCACACAAAATTCAGACTCAGTAAAGGGTTTGATTGAAGGAACGGGATACGAGAAGGTAATAAAAAGTTACTGCCATTCTCGCTTTTCGTAGAAGTATGTCCGTGGTTTTTGTAGTCTCCTGCTAGTATTATGCCTTGTACAACTCGTAGAACTCGTGGAGTCATCGGGTGCCGGTATCTCTCCTCTACCCTTAAGTAGTATGTAGAGAAGAGTTTACCAGGATATATTTAGGAAGACACTGATATGGTTATATGAGAAGAACTAAAGTCTTCTGCTCGTCGGGGTTAACTCATGTTATATTAGAATTTATTCTTATGGTTAGTAGCAGGGGCACTATTCTTGCCCCATAATGAGAGTCCTCATACGTGACCTATATAGTTGCCCACAGAACAGGCTAAGGTTCTTGCTAAGCAGAAGAGGGTTTATCTCGTCTACAAGTCACCTTACATTCATACAAGCTTAGATCGTGTATGGCTTTTCTTCCAAATTATTCGCTATATTAGCTGCATCACTGTGAAAACCCATTCCTCAATAGAACCATACGTCGAAAGCTTTATACAAATGCACATGAGCACTCGATCGTGTGTGATTGTATTTATATTTGTCTGCTTGAGGTGGTTTCGTAGCGTAATTTGTGCAATTCTGTATGTGATCACCCTCCCTACACTATTTGGTACACTGCCTTGCAATGACTGTGACAAGTTTTGTCCAAACTAATGTAGGGTTTGGGAACCCCACAGCTAAATGGCTCCCAGTTTCATGCAAATCACCATAAACCCGAAATGTTTGACCAAGAGGGGAAGTGATGTGCTTCCTATTTACGTATTTGTAGTCCCACGCTAACTTTGATCTTGTCTTCTGAGTGCGTAGATTGACCAGAGCTGCTTCAATGTCCGATTGTAGCTTAAGGCATCTGCCTAGTTAGTCAATTACTCGTAGTTCCGTACCTCACCATGTTATATTAGAATTTATTCTTATAGTTTGTAGCAGGGGCACTAGCCTTGCCTCATAGTGAGAGTCCTTATTCGAGACCTATATATTTCGAACAGGCTAAACGCTCCTCGGCAGGCTCTCGCTAAGCCGAGGAGCGTTTATGTCATTCTTACATTCATACAACCGTAGATCAACTGCCATCACAACCAACAGCTTGTTCGGAGACTCTTCCTGCTCCGTACTTAGAATCCCATACTATGCTGTAAGTTCATGTTGAACCTCCAGTATACGTTCTGAGACTACTCGTCTAGTTAGGTAGAGCTTCTATGAAAAGTGAGGTTTGGTGTATCCTGTGACACAAAAAGCTTACCCAACACGGTTTCATAAGATCCTTGATTAATATCGGTTAAGTTTAAGCTGCTTGGATTCCTTAGTCTCTCTAGTATATGGAAGATACAGTGAAAAAGTGTCGAGTGCCATGCCTGGAAATATCCTCAAAATTTGTTCGTAGATCACCAAACTTCGATTTGTAAATGACTCTGCAGCTTTTGGTCTCAGACCCCATCTTATTCTATCTGGTAACAATGAGCTGAATGATCAAAGAACAAGCATCAACTTCAATATCTGGAACTTTACCTTGTAATTCCCGATTGCAATCACTTCGATTTGTGCTCCAAAGGAAGCATTTCCAGCCAATTCTTGATTCACTTAAGCAAGTGCTCACTTCATGGACGAGCATATTTTCTGTTGGGATGCAGTGCAAAATGCATTTATGTGCAAGCTCACACACACACACACACACACACACACACACACATACCTACGTATGGGCGAGTTCGAACGGAAGTGTGCTAGCACGCATACAACGGCGTCACGCAGTCTAAAGTTTTAAGTCCGAAAGGATGTTGTAAAGTGGTGGCAGGGAGTAAAAACAACACAACCGCAACGAGTCGAAGGAAAAAGAAAGAAAAAGCCCAAGCGTGTTACATTTCACCTAATTGGCGGTTAATGTTTAATCCCTGAGAGTAGCTGACAACAACAACAACAACAATAACAACAACAACAATAGCAGTGAAAACACCGAGGATGCAGAACGAAAACTTCCTCAGGAGGCTCTTCTTGGCTCCAGTTTCTGCCTTTTTATATGCAAATTTTGCCGTTTGCACGCTCCGCTGCACGGTCACAGTGGGAGATGGATGTGGAAGAGCAATAACAACAACAACAACAACATTAAGAACACCAGCCGCATCATGCGGGGCGGTGCGGATTTGTCGGCTTGCAAGTTAGCCGCCGTCGGCACATCTGGCTGCTGGCTGCTGGCTGCTGCCACTTGGCAGAAGTCTGATTAAACTTTGCGGCTCTAGTTACTTTGGCTGTTTTTGTTGTTGTTGTTGTTTGCATTGGTACCTTGCGTAATTCGTGCTAGCTGCCGTGTGCTGGCAACATCGAAGAACCCGGCAGCCAGTCAGAGAAGTTCACTGATTCCGTGGCTAATTAACATTTTTAATGATGAAAACTTGTAACTTTCTTGCTTTTTGTTGTCTTTGTTTGGACGCGTGCGTGCGTCTGTGTGTGTGTGTGTGTGTGTGTTGTTTTTGTTGTTCACAGTGTCTGTACTGCATTCGCCAAGAGAGCTGCCCCAGCATTAGCATCATCAGCATCCGCAGCAGGGGACTCAAGATGCCACCTTATCGCGGAGGTGTCAAAAGTTTAATTTAAAAAGTTTTTAAGTGTTTTGTTGCCTTTTAATTGAACGTTTTAATTTTTGACTTCAATTTGAATTCGTTTTTTCCAATGCGAATTCATTTCATTGCCGCTTCATCTGCGGTGCCGCCTTGTCTAAACGTAATGACGTATGTGGCGCCTCTGTGCATTGCGTTGGTGCTGCTGCGCCGTTTTCTGCCCCTGACTCCGAGCGTGTCTCTAGCTCTGGTTGTTGTTGTTGTGGCTCTGCTGGTCTCACAGCAGACTCCGCGAAATGTTGCGCATTTTCAATTTGAAAATTCATCCATGATTTTGATATAAATTCTTTCATTAAGGACACTTGCTTCTGTACGCTCGTCTATGCTGATGAGTGGGCTGCGCGCAGAGCGAGTGACCACACCACAGCACACCACACCACACCACACCACACCACACCCTACCCCACCCACTGCTAGTGACAGTTGTAGTTAGTTTGCGGTGACTGTGAGGCGGCAGTTGAGTGCTCACCATGGGCGCACGCCACAAAGAAAGGGGTCAGCGGGTGCGCTCGGCTCCCACCGCTCCAGCGCATTTTTATTGTGGGTTGGATTTTGTGATTTGCTGTTTTCATATACTCGCATCAGCGCGTGTATTTGCAGTGTACCCCGTAATTTATGCGTTAATATGCGAGACGTGCATCGCCTTCCGTATTCTTTTGCACTCAGCGCCATGAGTTCAGTACTTCAGTAATTTCCACATTCATCGGGCGCGCACTGCTAGTTTATGAATTCCAAAGAAACTAACATAAAATTAAATTAGTTTTTGTCAAAGGCAAAAGCGTTCTTTTGCTTTTTTGGTTGGTCCTTATTTTCAGTTTTGCATAAAGCACTTAAACAACCAAGGCAGGCAGCCAGGCTGGCAGGCAGATTGCGTGGCAAGATTGTCAAGACTTGTGGACGCCTTTGCGCTTCTACTTAAAAAATTTTTTATTTATATGCGCAAATCTCCGCCGGACTAACCTGACTTCTGACGCGTATGCTGCGCTCGGCAGTCAGCAGTCAGCAGTCAGCAGTCGGCAGTCGGCGGTCGGCATCCTTTTGACATGCAGTTGACATACGTTTCTCATATGAAAAATATGATTCCTTTTGCAGATAGCATCGTGCCGCTGCGCTCTGTGTGCGCTTCAAGTCACCGTCAAAGTCGGACCCACCATCAGAGGCGAAGCGGCAAGTGTGCGTGTGTGACATCATCGCCATGGAAAGCTGAAAATTTCCAAACACCGCGAATTATCTTTCCCACTGAAGCAGTGATTGTTAATGAGAGGATATACGGGTTTCCGCAAAATCTATGAGGGATCAGGCTTTATGAGTCATCAGCTAAATAGTCGTAGGAAACGTTCACACTACAAAAGAAATCGCATCTTAAGGAACCCACTTACGCAGTAATTTTCAGTTTGAATATCCTTTAATAACACTTCCCAGGTGGCCCTTTGCTCTCCCGCGAAACCATAGGAATAGATTTTTCATACCACTGACTTTGAAACATCATCTCTGATGTATTGCATTGCATGTCTAATAACTGGGAGAGTACTACTATTTCCCCAAACTCGCCAGCTTGTTTAGAGTCTAGAACTGGAACCCTCGTAGTGTCTCATTTAATTCATTAAAAAACCACCTCTCTCCCGCGGAACCACAGGAATAGACCACTGACTTTGAAACATCATCTCTGTTGTATTGCATTGCATGCCTTATAACTGGGAGAGTACTCGTATATCCCCAAACTCGCCATTCTTTCCAGCTGGAACCCTTTTAGTGTCTCATTTAATTCATTAAAAAACCTCCTTCCTCCAAGCAAACCTTGCCCAGTTTGGTTATTCTTCTTTACTCGTATCTGTCGCAGCCTCAGTGCCCTTTTGCGCATCTGTCTCCCGGCCACACTGGCAACTAAATAAATTCGTGCTAACACGGCCGACTAACAATAAACAAACTCATGATGGTTAAATAAGTTGTCATGATAACTCACTGCTGCTCAGCCAACGGGCATGACTCGCTCCGTACCGAGCGAGGCCGGCAGGGCAGGGATTTAACCCAACCGCTTGCTGCATTGTGGAGCCTGAGCTGCTCCATCTGCAGCTTGGCTTTAATAATAACGTTATTTCATTTCACATATCATATTTCTCGCTGCATACCCTCCATGCATGTGGGAGTGTGCGCGAGTGCGCGCATCGACAACACCGATTCTCGGAGTCGCGGTGACATCTTCAAGAATAATTCCGCTTCCTGCTTGTCGTCGTGATTTAAGTCATGTTGTGTGTGCGGCGCTTTGGCGTTCATGTCTGGCCCAAGACTGCAAACTGAAGGCAACGAAATCGAAAATCGAACTTGGACTTTGGAGTTCACTCGGGTTGGCGGTGGCGATGATAGTGTTGACGTTGCCTTTGCCGTTGGCGTCTTCCGTTCCCAGTAGTTTTATTATTTTATTAGTTGGCAATGTTGTTATTGTTATTATGGCATGCCATACAATTTCAGTTGCTGTTAGTCATTTGTTGTTGTTGTTGTTGTTGTTGTTGTTGTTGTTATTGCTGCAGTTGTCGTCGCTGATATTACGTTAATCTTCTGTTGTATTCATTTAAATTTGTGTGATTTTTATATTAATTTTTTTCATATTTTTTTGTGTTTGTTTTAATTCCTTTTTGAGCCATGAATCACGGCTTTATTCGGGAGTCATGATTCAGGCAAAGCTTTATTTGCTTCGTGCTCTTCAGTTCAGTGTATGGAATGAGAAGTTGATTCGGGCACTGAATGCGCCACGAATTCTACAAAATGTGTGCGGAGAGTGATGCAAAAAGTCCGACAATTATTACAAGAGTTGAGAATGAAAAATGTTGTCAATTGTGGGAAAGAAACGAAGCGAATAGGAAACAGCCCAGAGCTGCAGTTGGTCATAAGAGCGATCAAATGAACCATAGCAGACCGCAGGCGACTTATGCCCAAGCCGTCTAGTTTTGGCAGGTGGGCACTAAGATGGGAGTACCATAGACGAGCCGAAGAACCTTTGATTAAATAGTCTCACTTTTAGTCGCACTGACTAACAACATCCCAAGTAAGATAACTTTTTAATCAGTGCTTGAACGGCGCCACACCGTGGTATCACAATGGGCCATTATGTGTGCTCAAGTGTGCTTTTGGCAAACTGGGCTGCCACTCCTACCTACCTATCCTCAAACCAGGACAACAAACTGAGTCGCCTTATCAATTATAATAGTAATGAATGAGCGATGTGTCCTAAAATATAGACCGTGAGCACAGCGAACCTCCTTGGAGATTGTGGACTTGAAAACTAACAAATATTCTGCACTGCCATATACAGTATTACTCCGAAAATTAGTTTAGTTCGTTTCACTGGATTATGCCAAATAATACTAACCATGTTTTTGATCATTTAGTTTCAATACAAATTCTTGTTCATTATAATTATATTATATACCTTGATCATATATTATACCTTAGTCCATAAGGAATTATGTCTGCAAGGAATTGAGGGAATGAGTACCAGCAGCTGAAGCCTTCGAATCGAAGAGAAAGAGATTATTATAAAGAAGCTCGGGGCAGAATTCGAACCCACGACGCCCCCAGTGTAAGTCTAGCATGCTTACCACTAGACCAGGGAGGAGGGCAAAAATGTTTAAAGTTAACAACAATTTAAAAACAGTTACAAACTTTATTTGTTTTTATTTATGATGTCTAAAACCATACTTAATATTAGCTGAAGAGGTTTGGGAGAATGAGTATTAGCTACAAAGGGGCTTCACCTCGAAGATACAACTGTTTAGAAGAAGCATTTTGTGATCATGCCCTGAACCCCACGACTGCACCACAGACGCCGACAGGAATTTCACAAGTTGCTGCTGCTTCAATCCGCAACTGAACTCCTGTTTAGCTGCTATGAATGTGGGGTCGAAAAACGGTGCAGTGGCAACTTTGCACTTCTTTTAGATTGTCTGCCTAATTCTAGTGGGAGCTAAGGATATTTTATGCCCTCCAGTTTGACTGTGGAGAATATGTTCCAACTTATGTTCCTGAACTCCTGTTTAGCTGCTATGAATGTGGGGTCGAAAAACGGTGCAGTGGACACTTTGCACTTCTTTTAGATTGTCTGCCTAATTCTAGTGGGAGCTAAGGATATTTTATGCCCTCCAGTTTGCCTGTGGAGAATATGTTCCAACTCCTGTTCCTGAACTCCTGTTTAGCTGCTATGAATGTGGGGTCGAAAAACGGTGCAGTGACAACTTTGCACTTCTTTTAGATTGTCTGCCTAATTCTAGTGGGAGCTAAGGATATTTTATGCCCTCCAGTTTGCCTGTGGAGAATATGTTCCAACTCCTGTTCCTGAACTCCTGTTTAGCTGCTATGAATGTGGGGTCGAAAAACGGTGCAGTGACAACTTTGCACTTCTTTTAGATTGTCTGCCTAATTCTAGTGGGAGCTAAGGATATTTTATGCCCTCCAGTTTGGCTGTTTTATACTCTCCAGGGTTTTCTTTGAAGATGTCATTATATTTTGTGACATCGTATATGCTTCGCATGTGATTCGTTAGTCTCTCCAAATTCAATCCCTCCAGTCGTCGTATCCCATTCTCCGAGTGGGGCATTGCTGGTTACACTCTGTTGAAGCTTCTCTTCAGTTGAAAGCAGCGATGCTGATTCGACTATCGAAGCTACCCATGTGTAGTGTAGAAGTAATCAATATGTTTGGCCAAAATATATATTAAGCACAAAGTCCTGATATAGACGCTGATAGATATCTAAGAACGTTCACCAAGATATCACAGGACCAATAAACAACAGAAACCAAGTGAAATTGCAAGACTGAAAAGAGCTGTGTTGGAAAATTGTCCCACTCCACCACTGTGCTCTATAGTCAAACACCATCAACTTCAGGTTGGTCAGACAGTGTAGGGATGAAGTTAGGGCGCTAAGTCTTCAGGCCATAGGAATATCGATGGGAATGAGAAGGTTGATGAATTAGCGCTCAGGGGGACCTCTCTCGACCTAACCTATGCGGAACTAGTATCTGTTTCTTTGGGTAGGCGCAGGGGGGCCTCTCTCGACCTAACCTATGAGGAACTAATATCTGTTTCTCTGGAAGCGATCAAGAGGGGCATCTACCTGCACTGTCTCTCCTTGGCGGGTAGAAGATGGAGGGGACTTACAACGTGCAATGCATCCCGGGCGACCTGGCCAGTCTACAATATAGCTAGGCCAAGGGATCTTATAAGCAGGGAGCGTAGAGACACCAGCCGACTAATGGCGGTTTTTATAGGTCATTGGCTACTGACTACACTGGTACGCAGGCGGAGAAGTTGCATAGACCGTTCAATACCTACTGTAGAAGTTGTAAAGACTAGGACGAGAGGGAAACAGTAACTCACTTTCTTTGCAAATGCCCAGCTCTGGCGGCCGCAAGAAATAGAGCCCTGGGAAACTATTCTCTAGCAGGACTAACAGGCTGTAAAACCGAAGGATCTTCTAACATACCTAAATTCCACAAAGTGGATCTAGATAACAATCCATGTTTTTTACAGGGTTTAGGAGGGATACTGGTATTGAAATGGTTGTGATTCATGCTAGGATGCCGTGGATGAGCCACCTGAATCAAGCAACCACCACTATGCACGATGTTTGGTCGAAGTGGCAGTTGTGTTTATTAGTCTCTCCTTCGCCGTTGTGATTATTACTCTCTCCTTCGCCGTTGTGATTACTATTCTCTCCTTCACCGTTGTGATTATTACTCTCTCCTTCGCCGTTGTGATTATTATTCCCTCCTTCGCCGTTGTGATTATTATTCCCTCCTTCGCCCTTGTGATTACTATTCCCTCCTTCGCCGTTGTGATTATTATTCTCTCCTTCGCCGTTGTGATTATTACTCTCTCTTTCGCCGTTGTGCTTATTATTCTCTCCTTCGCCGTTGTGCTTATTATTCTCTCCTTCGCCGTTGTGCTTATTATTCTCTCCTTCGCCGTTGTTATTATTATTCTCTCCTTCGCCCTTGTGATTATTATTCCCTCCTGCGCCGTTGTGATTATTATTCCCTCCTTCGCCGTTGTGATTATTATGCTCTCCTTCGCCGTTGTGCTTATTATTCTCTCCTTCGCCGTTGTGCTTATTATTCTCTCCTTCGCCGTTGTGATTATTACTCTCTATTTCGCCGTTGTGCTTATTATTCTCTCCTTCGCCGTTGTGCTTATTATTCTCTCCTTCGCCGTTGTGCTTATTATTCTCTCCTTCGCCGTTGTGATTATTACTCTCTATTTCGCCGTTGTGATTATTATTCTCTCCTTCGCCCTTGTGATTATTATTCCCTCCTTCGCCGTTGTGATTATTATTCCCTCCTTCGCCGTTGTGATTATTATTCTCTCCTTCGCCGTTGTGATTACTATTCCCTCCTTCGCCGTTGTGAATATTATCTTCTCCTTCGCCGTTGTGATTACTATTCTCTCCTTCACCGTTGTGATTATTACTCTCTCCTTCGCCGTTGTGATTATTACTCTCTCCTTCGCCGTTGTGTTTATTATCCTCTCCTTCGCCGTTGTGATTATTATTCCCTCCTTCGCCGTTGTGTTTATTATCCTCTCCTTCGCCCTTGTGATTATTATTCCCTCCTCCGCCTTTGATGTTTTGAAGTTCAATGAAACCACCTCCCGACGGATCTACTAAGCTGTTGGGTATGTTCACCTCGATCACGGCAGTCATTTCAGTTCTTTATCGTATAGTATTTGAATATAAAATTTCGCTTATACACAGACCTATTATATCTGCAGCCTAAATTTGTCGCAATTGTCCAGAAGGGTGAATTTCATGTCCCGTCAGAAGAGTCCGTTCACACGAGCCGAGCCCAACTCCCATTTGTGCCATTACAATCTGTTCCACATTGGGCCCAGGCAAGTTGTGGCAATTCCAATACGAGCAAAATCAAATAAAATTTAAATTTACTGCCCCGAACTGTCGAAAACGAAGCGAAATTACGTGTTTCCAATTTTTTGTGAGTTTCCTTGCAACCATTCCGGGCTCTGTAGCGCAACAAACTTGCAGGAATGTACGTCTGCTTCTTTTGTGTGTGTAACTACATGGAAAGGGAATCAAGACTAAATGCGTCTTTTATAAAGTTCGAAGAGCGCACAAAGCCTTTTGTCAACATTTTAAATGCATTTTTATTATGATTCATATTGGCATTTCACTGAAGGCACTCCACTCCTCCCAGGTCCCACACATGCTCACAACTAAATCAAGCCGCCCCCCGTGCGACATAAGAGGAAATTGAATGCCAATTGTATGCGATATCGAATTGACTTCAAATTCCTTAAATTATTACGCACCCATACGCGAGCACACACACTCGCCTGCACCGACCCAGACACAAGCAGTGGCGGTGGCAGTGGCAATGGCAACGGCAGTGTCAGAACAATACGCACCAACATCCTTTCTTTCCTTTGGCCCTGCTTTTTTGTTTGTGAATCCTTTAATGCTTTCATTTTTATTGTGTATTTGCTGCACTGACTATCAAAGGCAAAAGTTTAAAATCGTATCGGAACACGCGCACGTTTTATTCGAATTTGAACGGTAATAATCGATCCCTGAGGCATTTTAAAAAATAAATCGGATTTAAAATTGCACTCGAGCGCTGCCAGTGCCACTGCCAACGGTATGAGTGGCGGCATTGGGATGCGGCTGGGGTTGACATGACATCTACATGAGGAACATAGAGAGCATGGGTGACTGTGTGTGACTGTGTGTGAGTGCATATTTGCCTTTGAAACATATGCGCACAATATGCCTCCTCCAAGGACATGTGCTGGATTACGGTGCTTTGAGTGCGAATTTTAAAATTCTACTCCCCCCACACACCCACCCACCCCACTCCTCGGCATCCATTGTTCTTTCGTTGCTTTCTTATCGCAATTTTATTTGCTCAATTGCAGAAAATTCAAAAAGTGCAAACAAATGCCGATAACGTTCCAATTTGATTTGTTCCCGCATGCCGGGCTTTTTGTTTTGCCAAATTTATGGCATCACTGTGCGGCGGGAGGGGAGGTATGGCCATAAATTCTAAATGGCTAATGTTGCGCTGCAATCACTTTTTTAATGTTCATTACAAAGCTCTGAAAATGTATAATAAAGAAATCAGTGCCATGAGCAGCGAGCGAAATGCGTCCAAAGTGATATTAAGTGCGGCTGTGATTGAGTGCAATGTCAAAGAGCGAGTAATCAATGCGCACAGGGCAGCCAGGGGCGGGTTCTGAAGATATTGATATAAATATGACGAGATAGAATGCAAATGGAAATAGTTGACACTTAATAAAGGATAACTTTACAAGTGCTTTGGAAGACGCTGAAGATCACAAATACTCAGACACTGCAAGCTGAGACTACAAAGAGCCGCAAGTTCATCTTTAGAATAATTTATAAATCTCTGTCTTATTCAAGGGTACATGTGTCTTGTACACATTGCAAGCCCTCACTAATATCTTGTATAGAGCAGGGAACCTCTCCCAGTGGAAACTAAAGGAACTTCAGTCGTGTGTGGAGTGTTTTCACTCTTCCCCAGACGTAGTATTCTTAAAAGTCTTGGCGTAGTTTGCTGGTTGTTCAGCTGTAGTGATTGAGTTGGTGGTGATTGAGAGCGTTGTTCTACCCTGATCTATGCTGACCATGGTCCCATCCATCTCTATATTAGTGCCTGGAGTGATAATTTCCCTTGTTGGGAAACTTCTCCTTTGCCATAAATTACCCAAGCCATTGATGTGTGGCTGGGTTTACACCAAAGAATGTCCCAGAAGAAACAACTTCACTTCAGTTCAGTTCAGTTCAGTTCACTTCACTTTCATTTCGGTTCATTTCAATTTTAATTAATTGCATCTGCCCAATTCAGTCTATTAAACAAGAGATCCCATGAGTCCCCCGGCAAAGTCTCGCAACTGGCGCCGCATTAATAAAGAAATTCATATTCTTCCATTCTGATGATTGTGAAAAAGGACAATAAACTAATATTGTGACAATTGCCAACGCACAAAGGTCTTATCAAATGACATCAAATAATACAAGGCCACATACTGAGCCGCACCAAAAACACACGTTGCCAGTGTCCTTCGGTGTCCTCGCATAATGTACAGTTAACGAAATGACCAAATAATCGTTTTCCAAGGAAATTTTCGAACAAAAAGCAAAACCAAACATAACAAGAACAAGGAAAAATGCAGGATAAAGCAGAGCATATCATAAATTCCATAAAGTGTCAAAAAGTGGCTTGACACTGGCAACACTTGCGTGTGTGCGTTGCGTGGTAAGGTGTGATAAATGGGCGTTTCCTTCGCTGCAACTGGCCTGCCACCTGTACCTGCTCCTGGCCAGGAATCAAATAATTCGATACATCTTCGTATTCTCAAATTGTGCTTCTTTAATGTGCGTCGAAAAGAGCCACTTTAAACTTTTGCTCAAGTTCATTTGACCATGCCAATGGCATACAAAGCACCCTTGGGACTCCGTCAGCAGAATTGTGCAGATCATTGTTGCAAATTGACAACAAAAAAAAAACGAAAAAAACGAAAAAAGCATTCAGAAAAAATGCGAAGAAGCGAAATGAAATGAAAGGAATATTCAAGAATGCTCGAAAACGCCTCGCAAATTGACACTTGTCCACCCTCTCTCCTCCGCTGGCCAGACGCAGCGAAACAGGACACTGCCGCTCAGCGCACGAATGATGAATGTCGAATTTCCGGGATGTGCCAAAAGGACCAAGGTTAAATTGGATTGCATAACATTATTTTGCACTTGTTTGTGCGAATTTCCGTACAGGTCCAACTGCAACTACAGCCCGGAGTGTGGCAAAAAAAAGGATAATTTATGCGCCGGCAAAAGCGAAATGTAGAGGAAGAAAAGCATTTTTGATGGACATTCTTATGTCATGGGAGATGCGTTTTGTGAGCGCGCCTCAATATCCCTCGCTGACTAATGTTACACTTTTTGCTTCACTCATCTCACTCGCTTGGCCAGGATAATGCGTATAAATTGTTGTACTCGTGGGCTGTGAAGTGTGAATTAGTTTTATTGGATTTAGTATGTCGTGTGGCCATGTGTGGGTGAGACTGCGCTTGTAAGGTATGTAGTTGTTGGTCGCTTCAGTTTCGGATTTCCAAAAATTAGAGGGGATTTTTATTGGTTCGGTGTTTCTCAGTTGGGGGAGAGTACGACTTTGGCACACACAAATATCCAAATGAACACAATTCGGATTCCAAACAAAACAAAAAAAGGAGTCTTGCAAAGAAGCCGCTAATGAGCGTCCAAATGCGTACAGAAGTCTGTGTAATATTTGAAACATTACGTAAGGAAGAATGTCTTCGCAATTGGTCATGTCCGTGGGGATACTTGCTGCACTACATGGAACCAGAGGTAGTTATAAACTGAATAAAAAGGGGAACCAAAAGTAATCGTGTCAGTTCTAAAATGAAATCCCTGTTTGGAAGGGATAAAGGAAGTCCAAATCAAAATTCACGAAAGTGAAAGTGTGTGTAGGTGGAGAAGAAAATGGGGGTGGGGGCGGATGCTCGATTACCACAGTTAACTTTCTTGGGATACTAAATTAGAAACACCAAAACATTTAACAAAGCTGGTATCGGATTAGACCCACTTCGAGATATCAATTCTTGAAGATAAGTTAGGGAATACGCTCATATTCAAATAAAGTGGGCGTGTGAATGATATTCGATCGGGATATTCGATCCATATAATGTAATAATGTAATAGTACACATTTACTGTGTAAATACGGTTTTCATCTTGATGAATTCTTTGTGTAGGTGTGAGTGGCGGCTGACATGTTACGCCCACTTTGATCACAACGATTCATAAAGTAATTTTGAGCCATTATAGCACAGTTTACTTATAAATTTTATATAGATCGAGAGGTATGCATATGCGTTAAGAGTACGAGTGACATTAAATGAGCGTTGCTATTGTACTGTGATCCATCGTGATAAATGTTCTTGATGAATATGGGACCCAGTGATGAATTGTGGGCGTGCCAGTTATTATGCTATCCATATTTTGCAGTATACATTCCTACACAAATTTAATCATGTGTCACCAATCGGAGCATAGCTGAGGTAATGGTAAATGGGGTCCCGAAAATTAGTTATATGGAAAGGGCATGTCTCCTTTACATAATGCAATCTATATAGTGCTCTATATTGTCAATATGATTAGTTACACCAAATTTCATCCATAAACTTCCTATAGATCTTAAGTGATCAACATGGTTTAATTGTGGGCGTGGCAATGCACATAAACCACCAAAATTGCATAGTCTATTGGAACCCACATATAACAAAATTTGTCAACATATCATCAATTGGGCTGAAGTTGTACTAACTTTAAAAGAGTTGTCTACAGTTCCATATATGGCAGGTATTATACTAGCTATATATATTACGCTATCTGATTGTGTACATATCCTGTATATAAAGCCGATTGTGTACATATAGCTATATATCCCAAAGTCCAGATTCTACTTTTGCAAAGTTTCATTCAGATATCTTTAAAGGTGTGAAAAAAGCTCTTCACAGATGGACGGACAAAACCAAATCGTCTCAGAAAGTGATGCTGATAATTTATATGTATGTATGCCCATATGTTCTACCATGCCTTCTTATTCCAGTTACCAGCTAAACCACCCAAATGTTGTACACCCCTCATATAAGAAAGGTAAAGGGTATACGCGTACACAGTGAGGATTCAGCTTTATTTACTTTTACGGGCTAGTTAAACATTGACAACTACGCCCATAAAGTAGGCGTGCTAGTTAAACCATGGCAATATTATAACCCTCGAGTAGTTTTGAGGCTTTCTCTGTTCCGAAAAGCTAACCTAGAACCCTTTCCCAATATCCCAATATCAAACCCCTCGATAAAATCAGAACATCCATTGCTCTACTGATCACTGGCGCTCTTCGTACCACACCTACGAAAGCCCTTTTTGCCAGGCTGCACTGGCTCCCTTCGGGGCACCTGGTTAAGCAACATGCTTAGTTGACAGCGATCAGACGTAACGCTCTTTCGCACTGGAGCAGAACTGTGACGGGTAGGTAGGTAGGTAGGGCAGCCGCATCACCAATAAACCAGTGATGCCACTTAGACCACCAGTTGGGTCCGTTGTGAGCCGCGGATGCGAGGCATGGCTACGCTTCCCCCTCCAGATTAAACCACCCTGAGCCTTTTACAAAGCGAAGAAGGTTGTTAACACCTGACGGGCATAGAACATCTATACTTGTTAGTGGGATCCTGTCGAAGTGGGATCCTAGTAAACGCTCCCTATTTCTAGCAAAAGCTGGACATGAACAGAAGAGATACTAGACCGTTTCCAGTTCCTCCTCGTTGCTGCAGCTGCGGCAGAAATCATGCGTATAAATTCCCATTCTTCTGGCATGATTTCCTATTAGACAATGTCCCATGAGGGCTCCTATTAAAGTCCTAATTTGTAGTCTATTGAGTCTAATTGTGGCGGGACATGCCTCTATTCTGAATCAGGATCCACCTGTCCACAACTTTATCGATTACATGTCAGTCTATCCCGATTTGAATAGGGAGTTCGACCTCACTATTCCAAGCAGAAATGACTGGACTTCAAAGGACTTAATCGTCGGTGGAACGGTCGAAATCTATACCGTCAGTTCCAAACTTGGAGGTAGAGTCAGCAGCGGTATCTTTTCCGACAAACTGTACTTAAACATCTCCCAGACCATTGCAGCGTCTTTCAGGCTGAGGTCATGGTTATTTATCACGGATGCTGAGTAGCGATATCGGCGCAGTCGACGTATCTTCTCACACAGCCAAGCCGCCATTAAATCTGTTTTTGGCTCTACGGCCACCTCAAGACTTGTTCATGATTGTCGAACATCTCTAATGAGCTCGCAAGTTACTCGAGGGTGCACCTAGTCTGGATTCCCGGACCTAGCGACATCCCGGCCAACTGCGAGGCGGACGAGCTTGCCAAGGCAGGCACGCTACTGCACGAAATTCAGCCCTCCGTAAATATCGGCATCCCACTGGCAACAGCCAAGCTCGATATCAAACGGAAATACCTGGCTGATGCCTACCAATCCTGGGTTGACGAGGAATCCTGCCACACGGCTAGACTAACTTGGGCAAGAATGGACAAAAACAAAACCAATCAACTTCTTCGACTTGTTCGAGTATCACTGTCGACAACTGTGTCGTTTTTGACCGGCCTCTGCATACTGGGAAACCACGCATAAAGACTGGGCCTACCCTCACACGATTTTGGCCGTGACTGTGGTTCCGAGGAGGAGGAGGACGAGACGGTTTTCCACCTCTTATGCCACTGCCCATCCTTGAGCAGAAGAAGAATTCGCATCTTTGGTGCCCCATTTTTTACAAGCCTGACAGAGCTGTAATCCTTTAATATTAGGGATATAGCAAGGTTCATCAAACTATCAGGACGGTTTCCTGCAACATGATGAGGGAGTCGTGTGCTATCTTTGCGCTGACTGTCAACATCCCAAGTAAGAGAACATTTTCGTCAGTGCTTGAACATTGGGCCATTATGTGTGTTCAAGTGTGCTTTTGGCAAACTAGGCGGCCACTCCTACCTACCTTTCTACCTACCTACGCTGATAATATTTCAGTAGACTACAAGTATAAGTTTCAGTAGGCATCATCAGACGATGAAGCAGGAAGATTGCAAGAAATATAGAATACCCAAGGCGGATGATAATCGTATTCAGAGATATGAATGATTGAAATAAAAAGCTCGCGACCACAAATCAAAAGGACAACTTGGTCGCCACAATGTATGAATGTAAAGGCCAGAAGTAAGGCCGAGGGGGAGACAATACAAAATACGCTTAGTTAAGATTTCGCCCACAGAAGATTTTAGGAATTTCATTTGGATCAAGACTGATACTTGCTTACTGACAAATCTGCATAAGTTTAATTGTTCAATCCTACTTCAGAGCTCAGAAATAGTGTGGGGGTGGGATAAACCTGGGTACTTTCCACACATTGTCTTCCCTGTTCATGTCTTCTTAGTGTTGCTTCTAATATTGTTCTCGTACACCCTGCTAAGGTTGTTTACCCTTAAAGCACACACACTCGCACGTTGAAGTGCGCGGTAAGTTGGCCTGGATCTGAGCTCGGCGCTGCACTGCCATTTGTCACTATTTGGGAACCTGTAATTTCTTGATTACGTCGGAAATTTATCGATGAAATTCGATTTAACGCATTTCACAAAAGGAGGCAGACACGGAAAAATGAGAAAAGTAAACGAAATTAAGTTTCTCTGCCACGACAACACCAGCAGCAACAGCCGTAAATAGACATCGGCTGTTTTCCTAACCTTAGGTACCCCATTAAATGTAACTGCTCTGTAATTTACATAATTTTATATTCATTACATAATTTTGTCAATTTTCAATACGTTATAATTTGTTGAGCGCTGGCACCAACCCTCCCGCAATGCCCGGAACGCAATGCCCGCGCTCTGCTCGGAACGCAAATTTGGCCTTCACACAAATCCGCTTTCGATATATTGGGAAAAAATGTCATTGCTTTGTCTTCGATTTTGTTGGTTGGGCTTTTCTGACTGCGGGCTGAAAGTTGCTGTCTAAAAATATGCTCAAAATCAGTACACACTACAAGGAGGCAGAGGCGAACGGCCAGAAGCGGCATTGGTGAGGGGCAAAGGCGCCCGTAGCCTTTTGTGCACGAGTCATTTGTACGGGGTCACACATACTCGTAAACAGAAATGGCTTATTTAGCGACACATCAGCGCCCCGCACGGCCGCTCGGTCCTACGAATGCTGTTCCATTTCTTATGCCCTGCTCAGGTCTGCTCAGTTCTGTTCTATGATGTACGGTGCCGTGCCCAGCTCTGCCATTGTCTAGGCTGGTGATGCGGCGCATTTCACCCACTTTGCCGTATAAAATTATTATTTATGATTTATTTATGCGCAATATGTTTTAATATTAGCCGAAGTTGGTGTTCGCTGCTCTGGCGCGGGGGATCCGCCGTGACTGCCGCACACCGCCCTGCCACTGACTCGCATCGGCTTATTTGCCAACAGATGATATCGAGCTGATTTCTTCTGCGATGGCATTGCATAATTTTCCAATATTTCACATTGATGGAACAAATTTTTAACACGTTACGATAACGGCTCAGCCATTGATGAGATGCGCCGATAGCACAAACTCGCATAAGTGGGTGCAGACGCATAAGGCGGCTGTTCCACCGCCCAACAGCAGCGGCGGTTTGAAAGGATTTTCAGCTCTTTTGGTTACCTTCTAGCCAAGATTTGTGGGTCGGGCAGTTTTGTAGTTCTTTTGGTCGCTTTCTATCCAAGATTTGTGGATCGGTCAGTTTTTTAGCTCTTTTGGTGGTTACCTTCTATGCAAGATTTGTGGGTCGGGCAGTTTTGTAGTTCTTTTGGTGGTTACCTTCTATCCAAGATTTGTGGATCGGGCCGTTTTGTAGCCCTTTTGGTGGTTGCCTTCTATGCAAGATTTGTGGGTCGGGCAGTTTTGTAGTTCTTTTGGTTGCCTTCTATCCACGATTTGTGGGTCGGGCAATTTTGTAGCTCTCTTGGTCGCTTTCTATACAAGATTTGTGGGTCGGGCAGCTTTGTAGCTCTTTTGGTGGTTACCTTCTATCCAAGTTGGTGGCCGTACTTCCTTACTCGTACTTGGATAATGCCCTCAAGAAGCATTGGAAAAAGTGTCTTGTCATTGGGTCTTTTCACATGTGCGGGAGTGCCTCCAACTTGAAAATCGCAGCTGCACTGAACCCAGAGCCACTGAAGAAAATGTACGACGCCTGTTTAAGAGAAAGCATTTACCCAAAGCGATGGAAGAGGCAACGACTAGTCCTGGCGCTGAAAGCCAACAAACCAACAGAGGACCCTTCAGCGTACCGCCCACTCTGGATGTTTGATACGGCGGGAAAAATTTTGAAGCGGATAATCTGGGACAGGATTGATGAGGCAATTACAAAATTTGGAGGGCTCTCAAAACGGCAATATGGCGTCCGGAAGGCGAGATCCACCGTGGGGACGCCATCAACGAACTTGTCCAGACGACAAAAAAAAAACGATCCAGGGGAAACGATGGAGGGGTGGAATCAAGAGGTATTGGCTTGTGGTCACCCTAGATGTCAATAAACTCAACAACTCGTAACGAGAGCACCGCACAAAATTCAGATCGATTTATCACGGGCTTAAACTGTGCTTCACGAAAATCGCCACACCCATTTGTTGGTCACAATTTCGCATCTAACGTTGGTGTCAAAGACAATTTCAATTTCAGCCTAAATTCAAGTACCAATTCTAATCACTATAATAAATACTCCTTGACGGTTGGCACGAGATGGCACCCTACTGTAGGGTGTTTTGAAACATTTATTTAAAAACTACGAAACCTTTCAAAGCGTTTCCTTACGAGCTCAGACTTGAATGAAAATGAACCAAGGATTCTGTCAACGCCTGCGCTGATGTGACTTTTCTTCAGGATGGTGTGAGACCACCCATTGACATTATCTCTGGTTGCTGTGGTGGTGCGTAGCAACTGCCGAACAGCTGTCAACAACAATAAGAATTAGCTTTGTAGTCCATATTCGGGAGCTTCATTGACTATTGCTGCTGAAGTAGTTAAAATGAAAGTTGCTGTGACCAAATGTAACAACATTCCTTGTCGAAGTTGACTTCATCACTGCCTATATAGGCAAGTATTGCTCTCCTGCTGGCCGTCTTATCGCTGCCCTTTCGCAGTATTCAAACCTTTCGTTCATGAACTCGCAGTCCCCCATGGCCCACATTGTAGTCCACTACCCGTAGTTTAGTCATTAAATTTCATATATTAAAAGCCCATTAATAAGGCCGGCGTAGCAGACAAAAATGTCGGTTTTTTCATTTAAAATCGCTCAGTTTTCCTAATCATGCTGGATTACCTCTCCCCTTTCGTCCGTCTACACGTATCGTTTAATTTCTGCCATGAATTATTTATGAAATTTGCTCACATGTTCGCACAAACGCGACTTTCTTCTTCGTTCTACTTCGAACTCTCCATTGCAATTAGAAATTTCTTCTGCATCCCTCTTGGGCAGGCCGAGTCGCTGCGAAGCCTTCGAATGAATAACAGCAGACACACACACACACACACACACACACACACACACACAATGAAAGTGTTTAATTCGCTTCATTAGAGCATCTTTTGTTGTGTTGCTGATTGACCACGTGTCAACAGCGTTTAGCCGGAAACTGCCAAATAGAATGCTGCACAAAATCAATACCACCAACTACCGACTACGGCCATGGCCACACCAGCCCGGCACAACTGTTCTCGACCGGCACGGACTCCGAACACTACATTTTGCCACTGCGTCAGGGGGACGGCGGCTACTGTAGCTGAGGGGGTTGTTTCTTCGTCGCTTTGCTGAATTGCATACAAATAAAATAATTATAATAATACTATTTAACAAGGAGTAAGGATACCGCCTATAATGCACAGCCAGTGCGAGTCTGTGGCCGATTGGCCTTTCGGTCACTAATCACAAGTCTCTCGTGGGCCGTAAACCAATTTATAGGTACTGAATGTGTCATTAGTTTGTAATTCATTAATTTCGATTTTTATTGCAGTGGATTTTCAGGACATTCGTTGGGTCTCTCCGGTTTGCGTTGACGTCGCTGCGCACCACGCTGCACAACTGCAGAGCATGCCAAATCGTTCCGCCTCCATCTTACAGCAGCTCTTATTTCAGCCACATAGACTCTGAAAGCAGGCATCTGGGGGCGTCCGTTGCCCTGTTTGCGACCCTGTGGAAAACGAAACAACGCTGAATTCATCACCTGCGAGGAGGTACAGAGGCAGGTGGCAACTTAAACACAAGCAAGTTGTGTTCTTCGATGCTATTGTCGGCCTGAAATATATATATCGTGGTAAAGCTTTTTCCCACCTGTTAAACACCCTCCCTCCTCCCATTAGAAAATCCTTTATCAGTCGATTTTCCGGCTGTGTACTTCCCCTAAGTCCTTCCTTGTCTTTGCACACAATCACTCCAACCGTGCACCATGAACCTTGGATTTTTTCATCGGATTTGAATGGATTTACGAATGAGAATTTCAAATAGCAATACGAATATTCCTGCTCCAATATCACTCGAAAACTTTATCAAACCTTCGAAGTAATCGTCTCTGCATTGAATTTGCAAGAGAATTGAACATTTCAAATCAAATACAAAAATGTTCCCCCCGATTAAAAGGTACGTAAACGTATCCCGTATCCATTCAATCACATATTCTCTTATTGATATAAATTTTCCCAAATTAGTTGCCATTTTATTTGTGAAATCACTTGCAAAATATGCGCGACACACACACGCTCGCCCACATGCGACATGAAGGCGCTTCTCGTAGGCGTTGCATATGTCAAATTCAGCACAAATAAGTTGAATAGTTTCGATGCAAAATTACCGAACCATTCAAGTGTTCATCAATCCAGTATGTGGCTGCTCCTAGGAGGCTGCTTAAAGTCACTGATTGTGATGTATGCAACCCTTCAAGTTGACTGGGTTAAAGGCATCAAATCATTTCATTGAATTATCGCAGAACTTCTTTGTGGAATACGGTGTTATTTCAGCATCGCATTTAACGCAATTTTCTGTTACAGCATCTGTTCCGGAGGCCTCTGGTTTTACTTAAGGGATTGCAGTGCTAATGGCGTATTGCATTCCGGGGTGTTTTTGCAGCATTCTCAGTTCCAGAGACGTCCTTGTTGCCAAAGAAGAATTCGACTGTCTTTCCGAATCGTAGTTGAGGTTTGTTTTTGGCAGCATTCTCAGTTGCAGAGACGTCCTTTTTGACTGAGAAGAATGCGACTGTCTTTCCGCATCGTAATTGTGAATTATTTCTGTTACTGAATCTATTCAAGAGGCCTCTTTTTGAACTGTGTTTTCAATTAAAAGCTTGAAAGAGTTAAATGAAACATCAGTTTCTAGGTTTTGCTTATCTTCTACAGGGCTGAAGCCTTCAAGGTAACCACTTTAAAGGTTGAATTGAAATAAAGATCATATAAATGGCGTATGGACACGAGTGCTGCAATGGATGCTGGAGCTAAATTCTGTTCTGGAAATGAGTATTGGCAAAATATTCAAATCCCGCACATTTATACAAATTTTCTTACAGTTGTACGATGAACTCTGAGTATGGAACCTTGTTAGCAGGACGTGTGGTGGCAATCGAAAGTGTGGTCCGTATATACTTGCCTGGCGGTTGCATATACGATATAGGAGAAAGTCTACTCCGATATGAGTTCGCTTTGTTTGGAAGCGTTGCAAGTCAGGTGGTTCAAAATGCTTCATCGTCCTGCATCTAAAATGTAGGGCACAATAGATCGAAAGGTTGCGGTGCTTTAAATCCCCTACACACAATAATCCAAATGTATGTATAAATGCTCTTATGTCTAATAAAAGGCCGCCTTTGGAATATAATATAATAGAAGTGGGGTATGTTGGAGAACCGCCGAAGAAGGAGGTCTGAAAACACTCAGTCTGGAAACATATTTGGTGGAAGGGGGAGATAGAGGATTGTGAATAGGAAGTTACACCTTTTCACACTTCTTTGACTCTTTTATGAATCTCAGAGGTCTGTCCAGGGCTAACGAATGTACGTTGTCCCCTCCCAAAATATCTGACCCTAATATGTGGCTCCTAATTCTGGCAAAGGCAGGACAGGCGCAGATAAAATGCTCTGTGCCATTCTGTTCTTCCTCCAGATAGAAGACGCAGTTCGGACTCCCTTTACTTTGGCACACATTTCCTCCAAGGTCTCTAATTTGGTGGTCGGGGGTAAATTTTTTGTTTTTAATTTTCAACTCTCCTGGTGGTCCTGCATCTAAGGACAGGGATGCTTACATAGACTATGAGAGTGGGCAAAGTTGAGTTTCGTATCTGCAAGAAAAATAATAGAATTAGCCTCATTATTTATGCAAATTTAGTGTCAATAATTTTCACGTGTTTTGATTTTCAAAATAAATAATAATAAATTTTTGCACTTTTGCCAAATGAAATCGAGGCAAATATTTGCATTTTGGGTTTCGCAGCAAACAACGCCAACAAAACAGAAACGCAACCAAACGAAAAAAAGAGCCGAATTGAAAGTATTGATAAGGATGTCGTTTTGTGCAAAAACACTCGCAACACACAAAAGGTTAAATCCTGTGGAATGGAAAGACGTGTCCCGTACTGCTCCAGAAAATCAATTCAAATCCCAAATGTCAACAGAAGCGGTGGCAGCGGTGGCAGCGGAGCGAGCATGAGGCGCAGCAGCAGGCGAAGTTGCAATCGACATGTCGCATACAGATTAGAAGCGAACCCAATGAGAAGAAAATGTGGAAAATTGAACCGCTGGGAAGATAATGAACCCATCAACGTACAAAATGAGGACACGCACGCTGACTGTCAACAACAACAACAACAACAACAAAGCCGACGCCGACGCCGACGACGCTGAGAACAACCACAGCAACATCGACGACGCGAGTACGGGACACATTATGCCAAGATTCAGTTACGGATTCGGCTGCAGTCGCCGGCTGCCCGTGCAGGGAGGCTGCCGCCGCTCTACTTCGTATGGGTTGACATTGCACTCAGCTTGCCACTAAATTTTTAATGAATGAAATGAGGAAAAAAGCCAAAATGGAAAGGCACGCAAGGCTCAGCGAACTATGACCGCCTCCAGTTGAGAAGGTGTTGGCGCTGGTTGTGGTGCTGTTGCTGCTGTTGGTGCTGGTGGTCGTGGTGGTGGCAGTGGCAGTGCTGGGTGTTAGCACGATTTTTATCTCTTAAGACTTGTGATTATTTTGGGCACGCACCACATTTCCGGTTTTTGATATTTTATTAAATTTCTGTTTGTTTCTATTGCCTGGATCGCTCGTCCCCGCCGCCCGTCCTCCACTCAACGCCTCGACTAACTATTCGACAGGCAATGCAAGGAAAGGTGTTTTTATTTAATTTGTATCTTTTTCCTCGTTCAATCCTCTCTCTGATTTTATCTGGTGAGTTTTTGAGGCCAACAACAACAGCAACAACGACAACCACAACAAAGTAAATGAAAATCCAAACTGATTCTTGGGAAATTGTTTCGCTGACATTGGTGCTTGGCGCGCTGACGACGTGCCCCGCATCGTGATTAATATTTCAATTTTAATGTATTATTTTTTATTATTATTTCTATTTTGTCGTTCGTGGTTGAATTTGTATCAAAAATTTACTTAATTTTCCCAACAGAATTTAGACCCGTCGCATGGCTTTAGTCAGCATATATCCTTCCAAGTAGTGCTGCCAAGTGTGAGTGAGTGTGTGTGTGTGTGTGTGAGCGAGTGTGTGTGGGAGAGTTATTTCACTCATTCAATTACATTTTGTGCCCACTCAGCACTAAAGGGACATCATAAAGCGTCAAATTTTGTACAAATAAGTGCAAAGAAAGAGCCAGCAAAATGGAGCAGCAAAGAACGAATTCGTGTCCGTCCTTCAATAAAAGCGCTCCCAGGAGAGTTCGGAATGTGCAAGTGTCGGTTGGTGGGCATTGATGAAAACCATCAAAGTGTCCAAGCCTATTAGGCGTTGTCGAACCTGCCTGCCTGCCCGCCTGCCTGTCCGCCTGCTCTTCAGTCTCATCCCCCTGCCTTCGTGTCCGCCCGACCTGCAGGTCTCGCATGCAATATCGCCACATATGATGTAATATTAGCACGAGAGGCCCATTTGTACTGCTGTCCTTTAAATGCTGCTGACCCTTACACTTGTCACTTGCGCACTTGTGCGATGCCCGAGTGTGTGTGTGGGTGTGTGGCGGACTCTTTGAGTGTGTTTTGACTTTTGCCTGTCCTGACGTTTTCATAATTTACAACCTTAAAGTGTTGCTCCTGCTCCTGCCCCGGCTGCTGCTCCTGCCCCGTCTGCCCCGGCTGCTGCTGTGATAATCAAGTTGAACTGGCGTTTGCGTTTTTATTTTTATGATCGATGGAATTCCCAATTCGTCCTTTTTAGTGATGCACTATCATCATCATTATCAACACGAACAGCATCAGTATCATCGCCACAGCCATTGCCACAGTCGTCATCTTCATCGTGTTCATTCCGTTTGGTGGCCATTATTATCATCCCTGCTGTTTGTCCGTGCAGTTGTTGTTGTTGTTGTCTTTATGCCCGTGTTTATGCTGGCCGAGTGTGTGGGCTCGTCCTGCCGTTTGCATTTTTCAATACAATTACCGTTAGCCTTACCTTTTTGTTTGGGGTTTTGTTGATTTCGTTTTTTTATGTTGTTTTTATTTATTTATCTTAAGTATTATTGCATTATTGACCGCTGCGCGTACATGTCGAGCTGCTGGTGTGCATGTGTGTGCGTGTGATGTTGCGTCCTCTTATCTACGGCCTCGCGTTCTAGTGTCCTTTTGTGCACTATTCCCACATACTTGTTTCAATTTTAAATACAAATGAAGCCCATGAAAACTGATGCAATTTAATCCGATTGTAACGCTCGATACTTGTGAGTCTCTGTAAGATGAGTGCAGTAAAGATATGAAATCAGCATAAACAGAGTTCCACAACATCCTTCGGAATTATATTAAAATTATGCAATGTTTGGAATCGGTTCGCTCGGCGGACTAGGCTGAGACGAAGTGCTCCCGTGGCATAGATTCACTGATGCTGCCAGTATTAAATGTTGATAAGCATAGGCATGAAATGTATCAATACGAAGCGGAAGAACTTCGATGCTGAATCAGAAAGCTGAAGGACAATAAGAGTGCGAGGGCGGTGTGAAAAGTTTCTGGTATGAAAATGAAAGCAAGTATTTTGAACGTCTTAAAATATTTCATTTTTGTACATATGAATACTCTTCGCAATCTTTACTCGAGCTTCTGGATCCCTTCCAGGACGTAAGCATCTGGGAGGATTTCGAAATATCCATTTACGTCGCATATGATGGCAGTATTGGAATGACAATCAGTGCCCGGCCAAGACAGTGTTGAGTTTTGGAGTCTGAAGTAGCCAGATCTGGCAAATGGGAGTAATATTCTATTATTTGAACCCCTGGAGCCGGTGCATAACCGAGTGCTTAAATATAAATATATTCAATCCGCCACTGGCTCAGCAAATGTTATACAAATGAGATCAGAACCAGACTAAGATTATAGAGTGCGGAAATGACAGCGTTGAATCGAGATCAGACCCAGTCCAGGTATGCCTTAAAATAAGTCTTGATTGGGTTCTTTACGATGCAAGTTATGCTTTCCCTGCAGAATCTACTGGAATATATAGAGTGTGTTGGACGGAAACCAGATTCGTGCTTACTGAAAATTGCATAGTGCTCCTCCATAGATGACTATAGTCCTAATACAGAAAGACGGTTATAATATCGATGCGAAACATGCGGTTTCCTTAAGCGACTATTTTGGGATACCAACAACATTTTCTAGCTAACTTTTCTGGACTTTATTGGCATTTTCTCTGGCAGACCTTACAATGTCTGTGTCAACACAACGAGACATGGTCTACATTACCTTTATAATTATATACAATATGATTCAGAAATACCACTGTCAGGACAACGAAATTGTTCGTAAGTCAACACCAAACATCCCTTTAAGCTGCGCGGAGGTAATTTTGCGGTAGTTGCGCAGCCGATTTTGAATTCCCCGCACAATGGGCCGGTTGACCACATTTCTTTGTGTCATCTTCTAAAAGAATTGCATCTAAAACTGGCAAAAATCCAAACAGGCACAGGACGAATCCCCCCACTTGCACACTTTTGCACACGTTTTAAACATTTGCTCACACATACTTTGGGATCATTGATCAACACTCTTCAAATATGACCCTAAAATTGGCACAGGACGATCCCTCCCCCCACTTGCACACTTTTGCACACGTTTTAAATATTTGCTCACACATACTTTGGGATCATTGATCAACACTCTTCAAATATGACCCTAAAATTGGCACAGGACGATCCCTCCCCCCACTTGCACACTTTTGCATACGTTTTGAACATTTGCTCACACATACTTTGGGATCATTGATCAACACTATGCTAATAAGACCCTAAAATTGTCCAATTAAATCCGTTAAATTCAGTTAAAAACTCTAATCGGGTTGTCGCCCTGTAACTCGTATTTCCTGCCTGCTAAAGTCACCATTGCAATCTTCGAAGTGGCCTGACGATCTCATACCTGTGGCCTGAACATTCCGTCCCATTCGCTCGGCTATAATTGGGCATGAGAAATGGAACCTGATTGTGGCAAAAGGCGTTTAAATGCGAAGGGAAATTCTCATTTGATTCCTTCTCTTCAATGGCTTCTTTGCATTGCCAGGCAACGGGTTAAGCCGGTGGCGTCATTTATTTTGTCATTGTGACTCTAGTCAAGAATGAATGAGATCGACGAGTAAGTAAGTGAATAACAGTGCGAAAAATCCCATCGGTTCGGAAATCATTCGCTGAAGCGTGTTTTCCAAGCGATTTCAATTCCATGCATAACTAATGAGGGTCCATTCCGTATGCCAAGATGCCAAGGATAATGCCAGGGAAAATAGCAAATAAATTGCGCATCACATGTGAAGCGTGTGTGCATGCAACAGCCAAATGAAGCATCGATTGCCATCATTGGAATTCGGCAGCGTGCAGATTTTTCTCTGTCAGCCGGAAAAAAGGACACTGGGCGCACATGTAAGAGCGTGCAGTATTTAGAATGCTCCCGCCGCCAAACGCTGACGAAGACTAATGTGCATTCGGTTTATCAAGTATCAAGTGCGAACGTTTCAGGTCGGCAAAATTTCCCCAAAAGAAACTCATTTAAATTGTTGAAAAATTTCAATATTTTTCTCGGCTACTCGCAGAACTTCTGCGCTCGTACACAATTTACAAGTTCGTCTGAAAAGAATTATCTGCACCTTGGGGCCAATAACAAAATCCGCCTGTTTATATTTATAATCTGCAAGCCAACTTATCATATCCGCATGCTCCACGCCGACTTCGCCCCGCTGCTGGAACTTAATTAATCATCCAGGCTGCGTAGAAAAATGTCTCGTGAGATAATGTCAACATAAATGGGTTTGGCAATTTCGTACAATTTACTTGAATTATTTACATCTGCATGGAATATCATAATAAATGTTGTGTAATCTAAGATGTTCCGGGAAGAGCGGGAAGGCGGCGGCGAAATGCAAAAAGGCAAGCGGCAGGCAGACAGACGGTGAAGCAGTGGGACAGCGAGACAGCGAGACAGACGGAGTCGACTCACTTCCGCAGGCAGATACCTGTAAGCGTTACAATTGCTTTATTGCTTGCGAAAAAAGAAATATCATCCCTCTTAATTCACTCGGCGTTTTTTCTCCTGCTTCTCCGTTCGTTCGTTCGGTTGCATTTCCCTCCATGGCAATAAATTTATAAGAAAATGAGAAAAAGCCCAAAAAAAGGAGGAAAGCAAAGAGATGAATTATGAAAATATGTTTTATTTGTAAAGGCGTGCGATATATCACTGTAAATGCTACTGAGAGTGATATGCAAATTGTTGAGACAGTCTTGGGAGGGGGTGGGTGGGATGCCTTTAATGAAAATTTGCGCTCCTTTAAAGCATAATCGCTGATATCATATCCCTCGTTATTGTCGAGATTTAGTGGAGGGCTTGAAGAGATGATTTCGATGACTGCAGGGCAAATACGTTAAGATCCGATTGAGTTGTCGTTTCGGAATTACTGGTTCCTATATATGTGCACCCATAGTGTAACCGATGCAGTGATCTAAGTTCAGAGCGAAGATTTGTGTTTGCCAAACAAATACATTAGTGGCATACTTATATATTCACAATGAAGGCATGTGTCTCTCTCTCTTTCCCATTTGAATGGGCTACCAGAAAGATATACTTTAACTTGCATCAACGTACGGGTGCAATATGGGTCCATCCTAGCCGGTACCATAGAAAGAGAGACACTCTAAGTTGCATCAACGATGGGCACAACACGGGTCCATCCTAGTCGGTACCAGAGAAAGAGAGACACTCTAAGTTGCATCAGCGTGTGGGTACAACACGGGTCCATTCTAGTCGGTACCAGAGAAAGAGAGACACTCTAAGTTGCATCAGCGTGTGGGTACAACACGGGTCCATTCTAGTCGGTACCAGAGAAAGAGGACACTCTAAGTTGCATCAACGATGGGCACAACACGGGTCCATCCTAGTCGGTACCAGAGAAAGAGAGACACTCTAACCGTCATCAGCGTGTGGGTACAACACGGGTCCATTCTAGTCGGTACCAGAGAAAGAGGACACTCTAACTTGCATCAGCGTGTGGGTACAGTAAGGTCCTTCCAAGCTAGTATTATGTAGAGAGTTTCATTCATTTAAAGTTGGTAATTTGAGATTCAGGGCTTATTTTCCTGGACATTAAACAAGTGAGTATGAAAAAACGGAGAGGCATATGAAAAGGGAGTAAGCGACTCATACTCCACTTTGCATGCCATCGCTGGCACTCCCAGAGCATACTATACAAGTGGTTTATTTCCTGGCCACATTGCTACGTGTACATGTAAAGAGAAGAAAAGAAATGGGGAATGTTCATGAAAAGTTCATAGCAAAGAGAAGAAAAGAAATGGGGAATGTTCACGAAAAGTTCAGAGCAGAGAGAAGAAAAGAATTGGGAAATGTTCACGAAGTGTTCATAGCAAAGAGGAGAAAAGAAATGGGGAATGTTCATGAAAAGTTCATAGCAAAGAGAAGAAAAGAAATGGGGAATGTTCACGAAAAGTTCAGAGCAGAGAGAAGAAAAGAATTGGGAAATGTTCACGAAAAGTTCTTAGCAAAGAGCAGAAAAGAATTGGGAAATGTTTACGAAAAGTTCAGAGCAGAGACTGAGTGTACGAAAAGTCTATCTCAAATGATGTCTTCAAAATTAGCTCCAAATTTGTGTAGCATGTTCCACGTTTGCACCACAGTGGAATTCCTCTGCGAGGTGGTAAATCTGGATTTCTGCCCTCATTAATGCTCTATTTCAGCTCTCGATGTTCAACTCAAGAGTTCCTTATGAAGGTCAAGTCAAGAGTTCCTTATGAAGGTCACCTCAAGGATTCCTGAGGAAGGTAAACTCAAGCGTTCATTATGAAAGTAGCACACTTGTACTTGACCTATGCAAAGTCTTCTGACCGAGATAAAATGTTTCGGTCCCCTATTTCCATCCACTTGGTGCAGCTGCCAAATCTTCGAAATTAATTTGCTGAATCTCCATAACGCGATTATGAAATATGATCTGTAATATTGAGAGTTTTTAAGAAACTGGGCGTGGATATGTAAATATTATTGACGTAGCCTCCAGTTGGTCATTTTCGTGTTTGTACTCGTACCTCAGTTCAAATTTTATGCAACTGAGGTACAGTGGGTTGTTATGTTGTTCAGCTAAACTGGATTTGGTAACAAAAACGGTGTTGAATTGGACGATGCAGATGAGAGACAAGATCCTCACATAGACAGTAGCCAAGAGGTGGCTCTCTAGAAATGCTATGGTAAATGATCCACGAAAAGGAGCATTCATAGTGGCTGAATGTAAGTTTATAATTTTCTCTGGTCACTTAATTCTTTCTTGGAGTTGTTGTTGCTTCCATTTGCTTTATTCTCAGAACAACGGAAAATAAGTGACTCGTTGTTTACGTCCACCACTTGGGCTTCCACCATGGATAGGTTCATATTTTGTATTCTATTAGAGACGGAAGACGCGTTGTTGTTGAGATCAAGTAAAAGAGTTTATTTACATAGAAAACATTCATTTGTTTCATTAAAATTTACACCATAATTAATCATGCCTTCAGGGAGTTTAGAAAATTAGTACCAGCAAATAATGCCATGGACTTGAAGAAAAAAATATATATAAAGAATATTTCGAGACCAAGCTCTGGGCGAGATTCTGTGAAGATGAAATTTGTTCACTGAAAAATTTCACCCACACAAAATCTTTTGTTTCAAAATATAGAACTCAAAGTAGGCGAGTCAGATTTTGACTTCGTTTGTTTCGCTCTTTTGGTGTGAAACGATTTCTCAATCACGTTAAACTTTTAGTAGGTTAAATAGCGATTGAGAATCTTTCAGAGTGTGGAGGAACAAACGTTCGGTGTGGAAAAACAAGCGTTCGTAGTTAAACAAGAGTTCAAAGCAAAGACGAGTAGTTAAGGAAACCAAGATAGAATTGCGGCAAACACAGCTTCCATTGATTCTACAAAACTGCAGAAGTTCGGTCACAGGAAGAATTCAATAGCAGCAGACGTTCGGTCACAGGAAGAATTCAATAGCAGCAGAAGTTCTGTCACAGGAAGAAATCAATAGCAGCAGAAGTTCTGTCACAGGAAGCATTCAATAGTAGCAGAAGTTCATTCACAGGAAGCATTCAATAGTAGCAGAAGTCTACAGGAAGAATTCAATCATAGGACGAATTCAGTCAAAGGAATCCAATACAATACCCCAAGTAGTAGAAAAGGACGACAAAATTGGATTTTGAAATATAATAAATAAAATATTTAGAATTCGAGTCATTAATTTCCGTCACGAACCTCGGCAATCCGGGGAGCGTAACCCCGGCCAAACGGGAGATTCGTTACAATTCGAACCAGCTAACCCAAATAATGTGACTACTCTGTGGATGTATCCTGAATAAAGAACTATTTGTGAAAAATGAAAAGGAAAATATGCGCTGTCTTCCTCCAAATTTCGGCTCCCTCGTTCTTAGATTTAGCCTCTGAATCAAGGTTAACTTTAATTTAGAGTCTTAGCTCACAGAAGAAAGAAATATCTGGGGCATTACTGGCCCGAGGGCAGAGACATTAGAGCAATGAACCCCAACTCAGTGCTAAGCTTCTTTAGAACTGTTGGACTAATAGAAGACCTTTAATAGGTACATGCAGGAGGAGGAGGAGTACAATAGATCAAATTGGTCGAGGTACATTTTCCCTCTTTATTTCATTCATTCATTCAATTTCGAGTATATCCCTCTATATCACATATATATAAACTTCCAAACATCCTTGGGGAAATAAAAGCCTTGCTAAATTATGAAAATACGGTACATGGAGGCCCACTTAGATCGCTGTGCCAGTAGACTGCATGCTCCATGTCTGATCAAGCCACAGTGTCATTGAGGCCCACTCAGATCGCTGCGCGAGTAGCCTGCAGGCTCTGTGTCTGATCATGAGAGGTTCACATTGTGTGACAACAGTGCCATTTTCGTCCATTTTTCTCTTTCTGGTTTGTGGAAAGCATTGAAAAAATCAAACGAGAGTGGCATAATGAGTACCTAATATTATGGTATGCTTACCGTGGATCAAATCAGTGTAATTTTTGTGTCATATCTGTTCAGTTTGCTCTTACCTCTTGATGGGGAAATGAGAGACAAATAATAAAAAGTGGCATTAATGTCACACAATAAGTATCCATTCTTATGGTGTGCTTACATTAGGTCAAATCGGTATAGATATATATAATGTATATATATGTATAAGCTCTGTAAGTAGTCTAAACTGCAGCGAGACCTTCATAGTGAGTATACAAAGTGCAAAGGCAGAACTGAATTGGCACTCACCATTGAAAGGTCTGAAATAATTAATCAAAGAGTCCTCCTGCCGACACAAATCAATCCTAATGTTGTGGGAGTTTGTTTTGGCTTTTAATATTTTTTAAAACAACTTCTTAAAAATCCTTACCACTTATCAAAATAGATAAAAATCTTAAGTGCTTGTAATGCCAACAAAGGATCAAAATATATATAAAAACACTGGCAGGAAAAAAGCGCGAATAAACCCCAAACAAATTTTCAACCTCGAACTCATAAAAAATTGAAACCACCAAAGCAGTTAAAGCGGAAGGGCAACAAATATAAAAAAAGTGAGAAGGGAAAAGGGCAAAAAATGAACGAAATCAAAAGCATAATTCGCATTATTCGCACCCTAAAATTATTGAAAATCCATAACCGCAACACTTGTCCGGGCAAACGCCAGCCAATAAATAAATCGTAACACTCGAGAGAGCAAATCCCGCAACCGCAAATTGTGTTGCTGGCTGCGTACGCGCTGCCTTCTGCGAGTATTTTCCTTTGAATCAATAATGGCACAAGTACAGCAACAACAACAACAACAGCAGCAGCAGCAGCAGCAACAACAACAGCAACAACAAAAGGAGGAAATAAAATAAAAAGTGAATCCACTTCATACTTTAAAAAGGGTAATTCCCGAAATATGTGCAAATTTATACATTTTTGGCATATTGCAGCGCAGCGCATAAATCTTTCAGCCGCCTTCGGGAAAGCGGCACACGTACTTCTCGTCTGCGTACATATGCGTCGAGGAGGGGGTGGGGTGACGGCACTGTGAATGCACAAAGCAAGCGGAAAATGTCAAAAGGAAATTGTCAAATAAAAAAGCAATAAAAAGGTGTAAGTTCTTTGTAACACATGAGCAGCGGGGAAGCATCAGGCCGAGGGAAGGGGACTGACTCCTTGTAACGGCAGGGCAAGTACTTGAAAGAGAGGAAGAAGAATCCGCGTAGAAGCAGTTGCTCAAATTAGCGAATCCGCAGAAAAACAGACACACACACTGCAGGCAATCAAGTAAATTATCATAAACGTTTTGGTAGAAATCTCCGCAGATCAGCTGCTAAGCAAGCAATGCAGAGCGTAGCATGCTTTTAGGCACTTGGCGGTTTTGCTTCAGCGAAATAATATTGCTTATATGAGAGGCAACTCAATGAAAGCTCATAACTTAAGCTGACACTATTCAACGAAAATGACACTGATTTGACACAATGGGAACTCAACACAATGAAGAGTTCTCAGTATGTGACAACAATGAAATGTTCATACGGTTCCCATCGAAAGCGCAATTGCAGGGCTGATGAGCTGGCTACGGAGGGGACAACATTAACTGTCCTTCCGGATAAAGTGTAATAACCAATGCCTTTGCTAATAGATAGATACACTATCGAAATGGCAAATGTTAGATGGGGACATTATCATCCTGCCTAACAAGTCGACAAACTTGGCCGGAATGGAATCGCGGACGTTCAAAACTGCTGTTGAAATCTAATAGGCAGGATATTAAATTTGTAATAAGGCTACTGACGGGTCACTGCTTAATTGGTAGACATGCCAGTAGATCGATGAAGAGGAAACAGTGGAACACCTCCTGTGTGGGTGCATGGCTCTATACAGAAAAAGCTTCTCCACTCTTGGATTTGCATTTATTGACAGCATTGAGGAGATTTCACCGGATGAAGCTAACGAAAGTGGCTAATTTTATGAAATCCACTGGATGGTTTAAGGAGGATCGCGAGGTGTACGAGAAAACTGCCGTAGTGGCCACAATGGGCCTTGAACAGGCCTAAGTGAGTCTTAGGACAGCCATTTAGGGCTTTGAACAGGCCTAAGTGAGTCTTAGGACAGCCATTTAGGGCCTTGAACAGGCCCAAGTGAGTCTTAGGACAGCCATTTAGGGCCTTGAACAGGCCTAAGTGAGTTTTAGGACAGCCATTTAGGGCCTTGAACAGGCCTAAGTGAGTCTTAAGACAGCCATTTAGGGCCTTGAACAGGCCCAAGTGAGTCTTAGGATAGCCATTTAGGGCCTTGAACAGGCCTAAGTGAGTCTTAGGACAGCCATTTATGGCCTTGAACAGGCCCAAGTGAGTCTTAGGACAGCCATTTAGGGCCTTGAACAGGCCCAAGTGAGTCTTAGGACAGCCATTTAACCTACCTACCTACCTTCCCGTTTGAAAAATGAGAGGAAAGTGAACCTGATATTGATTTGATACAATGTAAACGCATCATAAGAATGGATACTTATTGTGTGACATTAATGCCACTTTTTTATTATTTGTCTCTCATTTCCCCATCAAGAGGTAAGAGCAAACTGAACAGATATGACACAAAAATTACACTGATTTGATCCAGGGTAAGCACACCATAATATTGGGTACTCATTATGCCAAATTTTGCCACTTTCGTTTGATTTTCTCAATGCTTTCCACAAACAAGGAAGAGGAAATTGGACAGAAATGTCACACAATATGAACCTATCATGATCAGACACAGAGCCTGCAGGCTACTCGCACAGTGATCTAAGTGGGCCTCAAGGACAATGTGGCTTGATCAGACACAGAGCCTGCAGGCTACTGGCACAGCGATCGAAGTGGGCCTCCATGAACCGTCTTTTCCAAATTGAGCAAGGCTTTTATTATCCCCAGGATGTTTGTTTATATATAGTGTCTGATATAGCCCGATGTCTCGCATCTCTTATATAAAATCAATTGATACACAACTGATACAAAGAACTATACACAAATTGAGTATTTTAGCAGTTTCTTTAGGCTCGCGAGGATATGGCACTATTGCTAATTGAGGCGCCAATCACTTTACCTACCTTCCACATACGAATTGTCTCTCATGTTTTCACCCTCCTGCCTCATAGTTGCCTCCTTGCTTCAAATTCCCATTCAATTGTTTATGATTTGCTGAAAAAAGAGAACTTTAGTTACTCACTGTGCACCTTCCCTAGGGGCACCTCCATCCCCCGCACAGAAGCCCACTTGACACATTGTCAACGATTATCTTTGCAATTGGCTGGCAGCTAAATTCTGCCTTCTTAATAGAATGGCATACATTTATTGGGATAATAAAATTTGACAAATTTTGCTCAAATAAATCTTATTAATTTCGATTGACGTCCTCGCTGCAGCCCCCTCCGGATACACTGTACTCTCTACACACATAATTCGCTTGCATTGCTTAGGCTGGTCTACTCCGCGCGCCTCCTCGCACCATTTTGCATGATTTTGATTGAATTGCATGCAATTTGGTTAAATTTGCCACAGCACGCGTCAGTTTATGTGTCAATTTGTAACCGAAAACTCACATGTCAGCAGAAGGTTGACAGACGCCCCCCCCCCCCCCCCCACACTGCACGACGCACCCCTGTTCCAAATATCAACTTGTGCGCTGCGGCGTTTTTCACAAATTAAGGGTCATGTGTGCCAATCAAACGTGGCCTTATTTACTCCTCCTTTTGATGTTCCCTTGGGCGAATTAGTGTGTGAAGTTTTATAAGTTCGAGTAATTATGACGGGAATTGTTGGAACACACTGCAGCGACCTGAATTGTTCAGCGTCTTGGGTCTTCCTCAACGCATTCGGAGCAATTTAAAGTGCAATTTAGCGTCAATGCAGTGGAATTAGTTGAGCAAACAGGAGCTGCCAAGAGAGAAGTGTAGGACCATTTTGACTTCACACACAAAATTAGTGTTCAGTGGGAAGATTTAACAGAGCACAACTTTGTTCGATAAGGAAGTTCAGTTCAGGATTCATTACAAGCAGATTGGTAGTGGGGGTGAGCGGAATCCACAATAGACACACCATTACATCCAGAAACAAAACACACACGGCTTAGTATGGAGAGTGAACTGGCGGTCTCATTGGACCTGATTGCTTTAAATATGAGGCACGACAATGCGTCACGTGTAATGGAATCCAGTACAGAGCAGACCAGAGTAGAGATCTGCGACTTTTTACTTCGTGTAATCGAATCCAGTACAGAGCCGACCAGAGTAGAGATCTGCGACTTTTTACTTCCACAACTTGACGAGGGCAACATTTGGTTACATCAGCGCGGTGCTACGTGCCATTCAAGGATGGAAACAATTTATTTTACGATTATTGAAGAAATCATTCAAGGATGGAAATAATTCATTTACGAGTATTGAAGAAACCATTCATGGATGGAAACAATTAATTTACGAGTATTGAAGAAACCATTCGTTGAGAACGTCCGTCATTGATGAAACCGATGTCAATTGGCCTCCAAGATCGTGAGATTGAACACCTGTGGAATATTTCCACTGGCGCTATTTGAGCTCTCTGGTTCATGACACGATTCAACCACAAATATGCGAAATATTCGCAATGTAGCTTTCTTGAAATACTGATCCGATTCCATGGTTCTAGCAGTCAGGTGCCATCTCACCTTTCGTTGTGGTCCTTCGCCAATTTCAGAGCTCTTCAAATGTTAATTCGCGCGTTTCATTCTTTATGAATATGAACAAAAGAAATTTGCTTTAAAAAGGGGACCGAGTCGGCAGTCTGAGGCGGATGCTGCTTCTATTTTACTGTTCATGGTGTCATCGCCTGGAGTGTTAAAGATGGCTTGAGTTAAGGTCCACGACGAAGAGGAATGTGCTTTACACTTATTCACCCATCTTTTGAAACTTATCCGGAAAGCAACTGGCAGTGCACTCGTAGTACTCGCAGCATTCGGCACTGACTGCACGATAAACTCTTTGTGGAAATAATAGCAGCATAACTCTAAATTATAAACGAAGAACTTTATGACAAAAATGCCGATACTCGCACCAACACCAGAGCAACTACTTGGAACAGTTCCAAGGACGAATTCAAAGGCACAAAACTACAGCGTATCTACGCTCTAAGGGCGTTCCTGTGAGAAGACGCATGTTCGTGTGTGTTGTGCTGGTCCTTGTGTGTGCGTGCTGGTCCTTGGAACAACTCGCTTGCAAATGGTACTTCAAAACTGGAACGCGAATGAGTGAGTCGTCGTCTTCCCTCCCCCAAGTGATAATGTCAGCGAAAATGTATTTTTAAATTTCCGCTTCCAAAGCAGCGCATTTGCATATAACCAGCATTTTAATAATCTTTAACAACGCCGTTGGGATAAGTTGACACCGCAGCACTGGGCAGGGTGGGTGGTGTGAGTGATGGCGGTGGGTGGTGTGGGCGTTTAGGCATGCAGCTAGCAGGAAGCAGGCAAGCAAACAGGCAGGCAGGCAAACAGGCAGGCAGGCAGGCAGGAAGTCTTGGCGGGCCCAGTACAAAATGCAAATAAGATTTGTGCCGCTGGCTCCTTGAAGATGCAGGGTACAGAGCAGCACGGCGGATGGTCAAAGTATTAAATTACCACGCGGCAACGCATAACTCCCGGAACGAGAGAGAGCGGGAAATAAATCTTCACACAGATAAGCAAGGACACTGCAAGTGCAGATATTTATGAGCGGGCCCGAAAGTGTTCGTTCGCACTGGAGTGGAGTTCTGTGCTGTTGCCGCCACAAATTGCTTTGTATCAAAGGATTGTGCATAATTCAATACCTTCTGGCCTTTGTGGCTGGCATTGTCCTGCCCTACTGTTGCATGCGCTGCTATGTTACGAGTACGCAATAATTGTGCCGCATCTTATCTAAATTGCTTTACAATTGGGAACTTTTGTTTCGTAACTTATCTGCGCAGTTTGCTTTTGAAGCCGCAATATTTGATGTTTGGCTGTGCCCTGAGCGAAGGAGACACACTTGCACACATACGCGCATCCCGACGCCCACATTCAGTGCGCTGCCTGCGACTAGTTGCGGTGGCCGCTTGGTAAATAATGCCTAGTTTCGCAAAACAAATCGTTTTATTATGCCGCATAATTGCCCTGAAGGACAAACGGATATAAATAATTAATTTAAATGGCCACTTTATCTCCCGCTGTGCTTTGGGGTTATATTTTTCGGTTATTTATGGCGTGGGGTTTGGGCTTCTCGGCCACATTACATCCTCAGTTAGCTGAGCACGAGTATGTGTGCGTGTGTGTGTGTGACTACTGCTCCGTATAGTTCACTCTGGCTAAGGCAGAGATTTGTGGTTTGGCATTTGGGACACAGAGGAGCGGCCGACCAAAGCCAAACTCAAAGTCACATTAAGATGCCAGATTAACTTTTATGACAATATTTGAGCATAAATTTCGGCAAATAAAATTTCTTGAAGTCTCCACCAACAGCGTGCTAAGGAGAGGAAGCCAGCCGCCGTCCTGCTTTGTACGCATGCAAGTAAATCCTTTTAATTCTGTCCACTCTGACCGGACCATATGTAAATAAGAATTTTAATTTCTGGCTTTCGCGCACTCCGATACGCCTAATCCCAGCTCGGCACATTCAATCTGAGTGTGTGCATGAGCGAGTGTGAGTACCGCGTACGGGGTGTGCACCCCGCCCAAAACTGACCTCATTGCAGCAACATTTTAAAATCGAATTTAAAAACAAGTCAAATAAAAAAGGGTTCTCATCCGCTCCGTAATGCGATTAAGTGCAATGTGACCTGCTGTCGTCATCTCCAGGCAGCGCACAGGGCCCAAACCCCTGCATGCGGCGCAGCATAAGGGCTGAACTGGGCTGTTAGGGTTGCACATTTGAGAGGATTTTAATGTGGAGTGTAAACATTAATTTAATTTTCTCTAATGTTGCAAATTAGTGGTTTTATTCTGTATGAGTATGTTTGCGTGTGTGTGTGTGTGTGTGTGTGTGTGTGTGTGTGTGTGTGTGTGAGTGAGTGTGCCCGCCTGGACGTGTGTGCCTGTATATTTTTAATTGCGTTTGTGTTGTCGCCGTTGTTGTCATTGTTGTTTTTGCGTTGTTGTAATCAGCGGCAGCAACAATTGAACTCCCATAAATTGAATTATTTGGTTAATTTCATTACTCAAAAAAGTAAAATAGACAACTCTCGAGCTGAACACTTTCCTTTTCAACTACAAGTTCAGAGTGTGGCCGGAGAAGGCTGAGGAGGTGGGAGAACGGTAGCAACCAAATATGGCACTCATTGCCAAAATACTCTAACACAGATTTCTTCAAACACAGCTTTGTCATTGATCACCACCCAAAGTGTCTGAGTCGACCCAAAGCCTGAAGAAGGAGCAAGCACGATTCTGTCCACATAAATCTTGTGACTACTTTATCAACCGTCTGAGGTTACTGTAAAAAATATTCATTGACTTTCCAAAAGTGTTCGAAAGTTCGACAGACTCAATCGCAATAAACAAGGGTTCGAAAGTTCGACAGATTCAATCGCAATAAACAAATCTCCCTTGCCAGAAAAAAGGACGAGCTCGCATGTTGCCGAATACTGCTTGAAAAGAAAATGAGCAGGGTACTAAGTGAGGGACTGCAGTCAGCCAACATTCGGCTCCCATTGAATATTGTTCTTGCCACTGTTATAGAAGGAGTCACCAGAGACAGCATAGGTATTGCATGGGATCTACAGGGTCAGCTAAGGGACCTCGACATGCTTAAAGCCACTCAGTCAGGTCTACAAACCAGGAGTAGTAGAATATGCGCCAGAATCTGTTTTGTTAGGTTAGCTGGATCGTGTGTCCGCAAGCTCACTCAGGTTTGCTCAAGGCCCATTATGGCAGTATCAGTAGCTGCATAGGAAAGGCTCTGAGTGTTTAGGTGAGTACGTTTCGATAGTTGAAAATCTGCGATGCAAAGATGAAACCCCGAACACCAGATTGTGGACAGAAACTAAATATACGAATAAAGTAATTGGCAAGAAGATGCGAAAGACTAAATGGATCGGCATATACTATACTAGACCTAGCAAAAATATACTAGAATCCCCAAGAAAGCAGAAGAAGAGGCCGTCCTGAATACACAGGGAAGTTTCATTAATGCGCCGAAGCTTGGGATAGACTTAAAATCCTATCTAATTTCGTTTGAGATTCTGAAGTCTGACTGATAATCGTTATATATATAGAACTAACTTCATCAGAAGGGCATAAATGGCCCCGGGCTTCTTATTACTCTTATTAAGAAATACTTCTACATTCATGACTGAGCACAGAGACTCTCATGGCCTCATGTTGCTGTCTAAAGGGCAGAGTGACACAAAACATAAACGCCAACAGAAACAGAGATTGAACAGAAAATTATTTCTGGAGTTATTTATGTTTCCGTTAGCGTTGCTCGTAGGAGTATTTGAGCCTAGAACCAACTACTTGGGAACCAATGGGTTCTTTCCCAAACAGTTTTCAAGGGGAGATTCATACTATTGATGAAAGATGTGCCCAGATCAACATTGACAGGAAATATCGGGGGGAAAAACATCCTGATACTATCCGATAGTCAAGCGGCACTCAAGAGTTTCAGGTCTAAACTTGTATGGAACTGTATTGGGAAACTGAACTCCCTAGGCAGTATGAAGAAGCTATCTCTAATGTGGGTACCAGGCCACACAAGAATAGAAGGAAATAAGAAGGCTGATAGCTTGCCAAGAAAAGCTGCGGCCTCTCCTTTCAACGGCTCTGAACTCTTCTGTGGACTATCATCCAATACATTGGAGGTCTGCTGAAGAAGTGTACAAATGCAAAAAGAAGTCAAACCTGGAAAATTCTTCCGGGATTAAGACAGTCCAAAGCTCTTCTAGGAGATTTTAATCTTAAAAGAGCTAAGGAGTTAATAAACATGCCTCGAAGTAAATTAAGAAACATCACAGGCATTTTCAGCGGACACTGTAGACTCATCTACCATATGAATAAGTTGGGTATATCTTCAGATGCCATCTGCCGATTCTGTGGAGAAAGTGACGAAACCTCACTGCACCTGATCACAGACTGCGGACCATTGACACATAAAAGACTCTGGTGTTTGGGAGAATATATCTTAGATATGAGCAAGATCCCTCAACTTGATTCCTCCAAAATATATGAATTCCTGTCGGAAATCAACCTGACAGACGATCTGTAGATGAGACTATCCTCATCTTTCAAATAAATAGGGGCATCACAATAGATCTTCAGGACCCTTAATAAATCCATAGGGCCGAGCTTTAGGCCACTATGGGGGCAGCAGGTGGTGGATAGCTGAACGGTCTACAGACATATGGGTCAGCTGAGAATATGAAATAAATAGTCCCCGACCAATAGCGGCAGGAATTGAAGGCGTGGCACAAAAGGTCACAAAAGCCTAATGAAATTACTGTTACAGGGCGAGTCGATACCGCCTCTTAAATATGTATCTCTGAAACACCCCTGGGGCGGATTAATGTGTCATACGATATGTGCCGAGAATCGACCTGGCTGAGGGCCCAGTCTTAAAAATAGTTCAGTCACTAACGGAGTATCCGGATACCTGGCGCCCTCCGGATTATTTAGCCTTACCTGTATATAGCGGATCTCTGTACAGATGGACCACCCTATCTCTGCCACTCGTTGCACCTAATATCCCTTTAACTAATAAACCAAACATCATAATCTCAGAGACCTGATCTCTTATAACTCCGGCGGGGAACGCGGTTCCCAACACTACAGGGGAGTGCATGGGAGAGCGCACGGACCCTTTCAAGAAGAGCGTGGAACTTGTCAGGTCTCCTAAGGACCCCACGCGTAGCATGCCAACCAGGCAACCAGATGATAGCAGTAGCAAACGAACGCCAACACCTGCAGTTAGGAGTGATCTCGCAGTTCCGAGTCACACATCTTTTTGGAAACTTGGGGAACAGATCGCGCTGCTAGGGGAAATGCTCGAAGATGGAATGAGGCGCACCATTCATCAACCAATGCGACACTTTACGAGCTTTCAGCTATAGAAGCGAAGGATGAAGCTGCGAAACAAGTTTTAAGAAGGCAAAATTCGTCCCAAACAACTCCATGTTCCATATCATCAACCAAAACAGGGACAGGAATGGACAAAAGTCCAGCACAGGAAACCGAGGTTGCGATCGCGTTGATAATCACAGCTACGTTCGGGCAAACGTATGCGGAGATCCTTCGGACCATTAAGGGAGATGGTGTGTTGAAAGAACTGGGTGAGAGTTTAGCTAAGATGTGAACTTTTTCGCATTCGCGCCTGTTTCAATTTGACTACGAACTCAAATTTGTGCTCGGCACAGGTGATAAACCCCATCCACACTGTGGTGACCATATAAAACATACTAAGGTCATACTATATTTCTTGGCAGGGCATGTGGCGGATCTTTGTGGTGGAGTATCGGGTTGAAACCCTCTCTTTGACAGTTTGTGCGTATGCTTAATATTCCCCACCTACCGGAAGAGTTTAGTCAAGCGATTAGAGAGGAAAGAACCATGTGGATAGACATCGCATTGGTGTGAATATAAAATTTGGCATTTTCCAGCAAGTGAGGAGTACCTGAAAACCAGCCTTTCAATTGAATCGAAACTTCTCTAATATAAAAATTGTGCTATCTTGCTCAGCAAGAAATTGGACAAACGCTACTCTGCCTTCGCGATTACCTCGATTGCCTCCAGGAAGTGAGTTCCACAAACTTCGATCCTGTTTATGGGTTACAAAGCCCACTTAGACCTATTGCTACTTAGTGGTACCAGATGGAGCTATTCCTCTACATAGAGTTGTAGTAGACATATTGAGGGATGTCCACGTTTTAGAGAATTTCAGGAGTGCTTCCTGAGACGTATTCCAGTATCCCAAATTATGGGGCCTCCAAGCACTTTAAGCGTGCTCTTGATAATGCTGGACACATACATAAGAGATGTTCCCAAGTCTCCTTTGTATTCGGCTGTCTTCACTTTCTACTAGTGTCGTCATTTGTGACTCCCATGTTCCTGTTTATAACTTGTGTATAACTTGTTCCTTGTATTCCCTTAAACTTGACTTAGTCAAAAATTGGAAGCAGTTTAAATTTCCTAGGACCCCATTTTGAAGTTTCCAGGGATGCGGATCGTTGCTGACAGACAACACTTGAATGAGCCGTAGATTAGATTAGATTTATTTTCTTGAAACATCTATTGTGATGCCCCTATTTATTTGAAATATGAGGATAGTCTCATCTACAGTTCTTCTGTCAGGTTGATTTCCGACAGGAATTCATATATTTTGGAGGAATCAAGTTGAGAGATCTTGCTTATATCTAAGATATATTCTCCCAAACACCTGGAATCTTTTGTGTGCCAATGGTCCGCAGTCTGTGATCAGGTGCAGTGAGGCTTCGTCACTTTCTCCACAGAATCGATAGATAGCATCTGTAGATATACTCAACTTGTTGAGTCTCCAGTGTCCGCTTAAAATGCCTGTGATGATTCTTAATTTACTCCGAGGCATGTTTATTAGCTCCTTAGCTCTTTTAGAATTAAAATCTCCCAGAAGAGCTTTGGACTGTCTTAATCCCGGAGGAGTTTTCCAGGTTTGACTTCTGTTTTGAATGAGCCGTAATGATGTATTTATGTTGTAACCACTCTGTAACTGGTTTTTGTGATATGCTGCAGTCAGATTAACCAAAAATATAGCATAGTAGGAGTAATCGTGGTTAATTTGCATGCTGATGTATCCAAGAATCAACGACAATCTCCAGTCGGGATATGAAGTCTGTTTTATATCTAGATAGTGGAATGCTTAGCTTTATCATTGTCTAATTAGGAATCTCTCATAAAGACGACATTTAGTTACAATCAGGGAACCGTGGAAACGCGAATTTAATTGTATCACCTCCTTCAGTATGAAGTGAAGGTGTCCAAGAGATTGGTTAACTGGCACATCCATAAACTAGCCACTCAGAAACTGAGAGCAATAAAGCAAAGCCTAGGCACATATGCCCAGAGAACACAGAGAAAGGGAACTTAAACGTCAAATGGCAAAGCAGCGAAATAAAGCAGACGGATGTTGTAAGCGAATCCAATCAAAATGTTGGTGAATCTCTGTGTTCTCTGCATACACCCATGATCAGAGAACACAGAGAAAAGAAACTCTTTTTCACTGCCAGCATCTGTAGCGGACACACCACGATTCTGAGTGGATTCAACACGATTTTCAGTGGATTCGTGTACAACGTCCGTCTGCTTTATTTCGCTGCTTTGCCGTTTGACGTTTAAGTTTCTTTTCTCTGTATACTCTGCCCATGATACCGATCTAGCTTTATTCATACTTGTCTGGATTATACGAGGGCATGCAACAACAACTCTAGTTACAATAGTTAGTCGAACAACGCGAAATACCACTGCAGAAGCTTTCTCTGCAGGTGACCAGCAGCGGTTCGAACAAGATCTCCTACCAGGGACTAAAATGTTTTCGGCAAACCTGGCTACCTAACAGAATATAATAGAGTACCCACACTCATGGCCGTAGCCAGGGGGTGGCCACGGGGGCCAAAGCCCCCCCGAAAATTGTACTATTGTAATTTCAACATATAGATTTACGGCCTTATTCATAAAAAAACACTAAAATAGCTTTTTAGCATTTATTGAACGTTTCATAAGTATCACATTCATAGAGAGTGTTTTAACTAGAGAGAGTTTTTCCACTGTTTGTTATTTCATTTGGTCTTGCCCCCCCCCCGAAATTAAATCCTGGCTACGGCCCTGCCCACACTTATGTGGATATCAGCGGCCACAGTGCTTTCAGGCTACTGGTGTGCTTCTGTACAGACAGGGCACCAAACCAACATTGCCACATTTTCCATACGAGTCTTATTCGAAGTATCTCAATCGCTGAAAGGACATGTTAAGAAATAACACACATCATTTCATGGCTTCAAAGCATGCAATTGGAGAATTGTTGCGTCGTATACAGAGATAAACTCCTCCGTATTCACAGTTTATCAGACGAATTATTTTATACTCAATTTTGTCATTCAATATGAGTTTTGTCCAAACTTCCCACAAAGTTTGCCAAACACTTCAGTTGAGATTATGGAAAAGCCTAAACAGATCAGGCGCTACGAACGTGTTGACTCTCCGTTCCCACTGCTATGCGCAAATTTGTTTGTTATTTTTTCCTAAAGCCTCCTGTGGCTACGACGGAACGCACCGGACTTCGATGTGTGCATTTCAGAATCAAACCTTGAGAAGAGACGTAGATAGTTAGAGCGGTTTGCATGAGACTAGTCAAGCTTTGGGTCAACACAATCGACAATTCCGTCACAGGACGCGCAGCGCCACAAAGGTCAACGATGTGTGCGGCGCATTAAACACTTTTCATATGTTGATGCTGGAAGAAAAGAATTTAGCGGCCAAGAAGTAATTCGAGCGCAGTTGAGTGTTTTGCTGAGACAAACACCAGCGCCGCCAATGTAAACAACATTTTGGCCATTTTCCATTTGCGCGGGCCAGAACGGAGCAAACAAGCGACAGGATCTGCACCTGACTGCAGGCTTCCTCAGGCACACGGGACACCAGCGGCATTTTAAGCAGCGCCCCAACTGCCGTCCAGTGACGTTGTCGCTGGCCGCTCCGGCTGTCGGTTGTTGGCTGTCGGTCGGCTGCCGAAATGCGGGAGCGAGCGAATGAATCTAAATGGGCGGGACGTGACTGCAAGCGACGCAGCCATCGAATCGGAATTAACATATGAATACAACGGCGTGACTTTTGCTTCCTCATAGCGGTACGTAACCGAAACGAAAGCAAAACAGACAAAACAGCACAAGAACAACAGCAGCAGCAACACCAACACCAACAACACCAACACCAACAACAACAACAACAACAACAATAACGAAGCCAACAAAAGAAAACAACACAAAAACACGTTTTTGTATCTCATAAACATGCGAGTGCGGCGCAGAGTATCTCTTCGATTCATTCCCTCGCACAGCACAGCAGCCACGCCTCGTGCACCAACCATGTAAAGCATTCGTGACGAGACGCGGCGAGGCGGCTACGACTGGCGATGGTGGTGGCTGTGTGTGGCTGCCAGTTTATGTACTTGCCACTCGCTACAAAACTACAAGTGCCTATTGTTGTCTCGCTCTCTCGCTGTGCGGCCGAGTGCAGGACATGCTGAGCTCACGCATACGTATGCGTTTACATGCGCACACACACACACACACACACACACACACACACACACCCATGCTCACGTGTGCAATGAAGTCCTGGTTTTTGTTTTAAGTTCGCCGTGTCTGCTTCGCCTCTCCGTACATGGGAAACTTGCCCGCAGAATGCTCGACTGCGATGCTTTATGGGTTTAAATCGCTTATTTATGGATTTAGATGCCTCCAAGTATTTAAGTACTTTGCAAAAAATCAAGAAACACACACAAAAAATGCTCGTGCACCGCACAGAAAGTTTCGCACCTCTGCTGTACGAGTGCGAATACGAGTATGTCCTTTGGAAACTTTCTTAATGCATAAATTATAAACACCTCCGCTGCTGTATAATCTTAGTTTCAAGTTTGGCAGCTTCCGTTGGAATTCACAACTTTGCAGTTGATAAAAATGTTTGCAGAAGTTGTGCATTTTAATTTTAATAGTTGCATTACCTCCCGTGAGGACTACGATAATGGGGAACATTCACAGCCACTGAATCCTTGCGACGTCGACTTGCAATTTTAGACAAACAAGGGAGTAGCCAACAGCATACAAGCGCCAAAGATGCAACTAGCAAAATGAACATGCTGTGTATACACTGATAAGCGCTATGAATACGAAACGATTCGACGATGGGCATGGTTTTGAAGGGATTTCCAGATCATGAGGCGAACAAGGCAGCGATCTAGCCAGAGATTAAGATTATTTGGCCAAGTCGCTTTGGGAGGAGGACAACTGTAATAACCACTCGTAGCTGGGAGCAATGGCGATATCGCCAGACAATAACAAATAGGGAACTGATCTTGTGAACGAACTGAAAACCGAACTATTTATAAAATTTCCTGATTTCTCTCATTGACTTAACTCCTTCACTCTCTACTTTAAGAGTAAGAAATTTTGTACTTAACGAAAGGTTGACGAATATGAGACTCCGAGCACAGGTGGCTAAAGCACTCGTACCCATCCAAGCGTCCGGGTACTTTTGACTTACATATACATCCCATATCCGGATATGACTGCTAAACAATTGGTGTTAATTGGTGGCTCCGACTTTTAGCAATGCATTATTGCATAACCTAACTATTGCCATGCCTCTATTAGGTGCAGCAAACGTCTGCCTGGCTATCTGTGGGCTGATAAGATTCGAGGCAACAGTACAACTAAATTGCTCTTAATTCGATATACTCGTATGGATATTGGTTACTCAGCTCAAGGTATTCAGATTGAAAGCAGGATCTGCGTTAACAATTTTTCTACATCGAAATACTTGCAGAGCTTTTATTCTCTCTTTCCGAGGGTCGCAGGTTCAAATCCTGCCACGGGCTTGGTCTCCAAAAATGCTTCTTTCTATAAAATCATTTTTTCTTCGAGACGAAAGCCTCTGTAGTTAGTACTCATTCCCCCAAAACCTTGCACTCATAATTAATTATGGTGTAAGATATAATAATAATAATAATAATCATAATAATATTCTCTCTTTCTCTTTTTTTCTCTAAGTGTTCTCTTTTATTCGTAGGTATTCTCTTTTATTCGTAAGTTTTCTCTTTTATTCTAAGGATTCTTTTTTATTCTAAGTGTTCTCTTTTATTCTAAGTGTTCTCTTTTATTCTAAGTATGAATTTATATCGTATCAGTGAACAAATGGGAGTGTCTGAACACCGATTTACAGCATAATTTAAACCTTTTTTCGAACTGTTCTTTCGCAACCACATTTAAAATTTCAGTGGAACATCTCACTTAACATCTCTCCTCAGTTATTCTCGAAAGAAAAAGGGCGTATAGATCATAGACGATGTGGTCGGATTGTACCAGAATCGCCCACAGGTGAAAGGTGTGCATTTCGCTTTTCTGATATGATCATTATAAAAATTTAGAATGTAAAAATCCTTTTGCAGGATTCAGCACTGTACTCAGATTGCTTTTGTGTTCGACCTGAGTTGTTTGTGAGAAACTATAACTCGACATTTTATTTACTCAAACAGTGGTCCTGGGTCCTGTGTGTCCATAGTTGTCACTCCTCTCAATAACTTCAAAGCAAACATAAACAAGAAAGTGAAAATACTGTGGCGCCAGATCTCCAACTGAATAGTGTTCGCATCTTTAGAAGAAGAAATCATATCATTGAAGATTTTGTTCAGTAGAAGGCGAAATCATATCATTGAAGATTTTGTTCAGGTACTCAAGACTACCAAGAAAATCCTAGTTGGTTAATGTTTTCGATAGAAATCCCATTCGAAATTTCCCAATTTTAAGTAAACTAATATTTTCACAATTTATGGAGAATTGCCTTAAAAAACAATCAATTTGAAGATGGTATATATCCATTAAGTGGCCTGCCTAGGTTCCAGACATTCCGATGGACCGTTGTCAAAATCCAGTTCTGTAGATGGCTGAAAGCGTTTCAATTCAGGTAAATCGTGGGATGGAATTTTTATGATTACATTGGGATTACACTTTCATCTAAAGCACTTAATTCACATACCAATTGTCGTACCGATCCTGAAGCGTGGGACTGTGAGAATCTTGTGTAAGGAACAATTCTCTTGGAGAAGTTCAGTGGTCTTGAGCGCTAATAATCTGGACAGTGATTAGACACTTAACCCACATAAATATTTTCGAATAAAAACCATGGACGTGCCCAGTGATAAGATTCGAAAGATGTGGTCTCATCTCATTGATTTGTTTCTATAGCAGGACCTTTCAAGAACCCTTACTTAATTGTAATTTTCATTACTTTCAGAAAGCATTACGGTCGCTCTCAGCAGGACTCATCTGGAAGGTTGTTTCTTTCAGAGAACATATACCAGAGAACACAGATAAAATAAACTCTTTTTCGCTGCCAGCGTCCACGATTCTGAGTGGATTCACCACGATTCTGAGTGGATTCACCACGATTCTGAGTGGATTCACCACGATTCTGAATGGATTCACCACGATTCTGAGTGGATTCACCACGATTCTGAGTGGATTCACCACGATTCTGAGTGGATTCACCACGATTCTGAGTGAATTCGTGTACAACATCCGTCTGCTTTATTTCGCTGCCTTGTCGTTTGACGTTTAAGTTTCTTTACTCGGTATACTCTGGTTTCTTTGATGGTATCTTTAATCTCGCCTCGAATTTCAAGCCACGTAATATGCGACGAGGGAACGAAAAAGACTGAGATCTGTGACATCAATATGGAGCTCACCGTGTCCGCTGGGGTCACTTTAGCGCAACCTGATCTGTATAACTGACTGGCCTCAGAGTCATAGCACAGATGGCACAGGGGCTGTATTGGCACTTTTTTAGCACTTGGGTCACATACGGGAATACCGAGAATTAACTGAATATTAACTAATATACAGATATATATTGTATATCAATTCAATATACGAGCTAAAGACATATAGTCGCTTAAAAGACATATAAATATCAGGGTATCCAACCATATCCAATGAAATGAAATATCTGGGAGTAATCCTAGACAAAGCTCTAACTTGGAAAACCATTTATCATACATAACTAGTAAGTCCTTAAAAGCAACCTCAGCCTGCCAGAGGCTGTACGGTAAAACATGGGGAATTACGACCAAAAATGATGGCGTGGTCATATAAAACAATTATAGTACCAATGATCACCTATGCTTCTTTGGTATGGTGGCCAAAAGTAAATCAAACAAAGGCTCCGATGACCCTTAACAAGATTCACCGAATAGCCTGTTTGAGTGTGACGGGAGCAATGAGAACGTGTCCCACACTAACTTTAGGAATGATCACTGGAATCACTCCTCTACATCTTGTGGTTAAGAGGATGGCAGCCATCTATCATCAATAAATCTAGCCCATCTTAAAGAAGGCAACCTAACGGGGCACGCAAACATTCTGGGCACTGTCTGGAATTCTCTGTGCCTCATGGTCTTTGACAAGATGGACAGACAATTAGACTTCTCCAATCACTTCAAAGTAGTCATCAGTGACCGTCCAGCGTGGAGAAACAATGAAGTAATATTAAAACAGGACTCACAGTTGTGGTATACAGATGGGTCCAAAATGGAAGATGGCACTACTTGAGCGGGAATTGTAGGGCCAAATTTCCAAAAAGCAATTGCAATGGGAAAAACAGCTTCCATTTCATTCAGGCAGAGGTCCACGCCTTAGAGTTGTGTGCTATAGAATGGCTACGCAGGGGTACACGCAACACCAAAATATGCATACTCTCAGATTGCCAGGCTCTAAAATCATTAATAAACTTCTCATTCCAATCAAATCTGGTCTGGGAATGGTCTAAACTCCTCAATACCCTAGCAGCGAGAAACTCTGTTACTCTAATGTGGCTACCGGGACATGAGGGATATGAAGGCAACGATATGGCAGACTCTTTGGCAAAAAGGGGCGCAGACACTCTCTTCATAGGCCCAGAATCCTTTTGTGGGGAAAACAGCAGCTTCATAAATAACTGGAAAAACGAGGTCTGCTGAAGTACTGGAGAGCCCAAAAAGGCATGCGGCAGTCGAGACTACTCATTGACCCTGAACACATCAAGGTAGATACTGCTTTAAACCTCAGCACAAATGACATTAAACTCTATACTGAACTTTTAACAGGACACTGTAGACTTAATTACCATCTGGAAAAAATAGGCGTGGTAGAAGAGGATTGCTGTCGACTCTGTCAAGAAGAGCAGGAAACAGCACAACACATTCTATGCATTTGCCCAGTGGTGGCAAGAGACAGACTTAAGTACCTAGTCAGTGGGGTTCTTATCTCCAAATCACCTAGTTAAAATTGAGCCCCCAGGAGCTACGAGATTTATAAATAGTCTAGGACTGTTTTAGTTGGGTACGAGGCTGCACCATAGATCTCTCTTGAGTCGCGGTGTTCTTTTAGCCTGTTAAATACTAATAAGATAACCGTCCTTTGAGTGTAGTAGCTATAGTACTCGCAGCCTATAAAGGACAGCCGAGAGAAGTACTAATCTCAAGGTTAACTTCACTTCTCTTCTTCGCATTTGTGGGGCGGTTGGATTTGCTCTGATGATGGATATACATGCTGACTTTGCATGGAGGCCTCCAATTGAGCACCAAGACGTCGCCATTAATGAGTGACCGCCCCTAACGTCTCAAGGGTAGCTTCTATGGGCAAAGATCCATGTGTAGATACGGCCCCCCTCCATTTCCCTTCCAATTAGTTCTGTGCGTGCAATTTGTCCGGCGTAGTTTTCGATTATGATTCTTCATAAATTCATGGGCTCTGGGTTGGTTGCAAGAAACTACGAATAAGTATCCGGAAAATCTCAGTTGCAAATTCATAAAATATTTATTTTGAACAAAATCTTCCGACATATTTATATCGCCAGGCACCAACAGAGTCAGCTTTGAATGTCGGAGTTTTTATGTCGAGCGAAAAGAAAACTTCATCAGCGCTCTAGTATTCGGTCAAGTCACCGCCGAACTGCTCCCTGTAATTGGTGATGATACGCTGCCAGTTCTTATTGGAAATACTTCCTCTCAACACGTCCACCAACTCGAAGAAAGTGTCTTTGTTGAACGAATAAATTTGAGGACAGCGCGATATGGGGTAGGCACACTTCCTCACCGCCTGCAAAGGACAGAAGCATGAATGTACGCCAGTGTCTATATTACTTGTACGTACCTTCTTCATCACTGGCAACAGTTTGATGCACCAGTTGCAAGCGAAATCGAACATTTCCACTACGTCCAAGCAGATCAGGTTGCCGTGCAACATGTGATACCGCATCGACTTGATGCACGCAGCTTCCAGGGGATCGATTATGTACTCATAAGCGAGGAAGAATAGGCCGATCAGTGTGCTAGTCGGCAGAAACTTGCAGCGATAAAAGTCGTTTGAGTGCAGCAGTTCCAAAAACACTCTAAAGTCGCTTGGCTTAATCGCGGGCAAATGGATGCGGTCGGCGGGCGTCCAGTTTCCGCCGTTGGGGTCAAACATGTACCGGAAGACCTCTGAATGCGCGACCAGCACTGATTGCGGACAGTCGTATATCTGCATGCGGCCGTCATTCGGGCCGACGTAAAATACACACAGTGGCTCAGGACGGGCAACGAGGCTGCTGACTCCGTAAACACTGCGTATGCATAAGCAAATTATTAAAAAAATTGGAAAATTGCTTAGAATATGAAATTGAAATTGAATTGCTTAGAAAATGTGCAACGAGAAGAAGATGCCTGGAACACTTTACTAGGTGCAATTGGCATTGTGATAGCTGCAATTGTCACCGTCATCTTAAGTCGAGTAGTCAAAATTTCCCACCATAACATACAAATTTACTCTCATTATGGTATGAAAAGGTTAAAAGTAAATTAGAAAGTTGAGTCCTCTTTTGTGTATTGCAGGCTGCCACAACTAAGGAAACCCACGATACGCGCGAGCCGAGAAAAACTCTATGCTACCCATCCTATCCCGGGAAAGTGTGATTAGTCAATATTTTAGGAATCTTTAGTAACAACTTTCGAAAGATAGAAATAACCAATGAAAGATAGAAATAAGCATAGCAATCCTTTAGTTACTCGTAAGAAGTTGACTTGCTCATACTTTCCAGCGAAATACTGAAATCAACACTAACCGTAGAAAAAAAAATGGTTTGTCGTAATCGTGCATATATCTCCGATCCGTAGAAAAGTGTTGACGCCCTATCACATGCCGGAACTTGAGATGATATTCGAAACGTTCAAAGTGCCTTAGCGCTATTAGGAACAAAAGCAAATTTTATGTACCTGCCAAAGGGAGATGAGTCCAGTTCCGTCTTCTGTCACGTGTTATGTGAATTTTCAAAAAATTATGTCAACAAATAAGGATTTATTCAGTTATAGGGGCATTTTTTATATAAACATTCGACCACTTATTGAAATAAGGGGAAATAACAAAAGAACTTTTAAAACACATTCACAGTAGTCACGTTCGCTTCGCCATCCGAGTTGGCAGCAAGGTACCACGCTTTCTACAAAATTGGCAGCACTGGCCACAAATGTTCCGGCAATATTTTATGTTTTACATGGAAAAAGTTGTATTCTACGCACAAACCATGTTTGTATAAAATCTAACTTGGCAGCACCTTTCCAAGTCGCTACTTGGTATAAGCGAACCAGGCCTCGTTAAAAACAGCGATTGGGTTAAATTGTATTGTACTGATCTTATACAAGTATCCACATAAGGGACTTTTAATGAAATTTCCTTAGCTTTTGTCATACACCAACACTGAGTGGTCATTCGTCTTTATTGGGCCTGACCTATGCTGATGTTTGCGGCACCTCGATTCACGCAGTGATCCATGTGGAAAGCATAAGATCCACCTGACATATTATACTCATAACCTAAGAGAACAATCAAAAGCGTTGCGACTAAGGTCTCAATTGCGGGAGGACAACACCAACTGCAACTACGCTCCGACAATGGGTGCTACGAAGCAGGACAACACCAACTGCAACTACGCTCCGACAATGGGTGCTACGAAGCAGTGGTTATTTGGAACTGGAATTTTTTTAATAGAACTGTACTTAAGTATGATGCAGGCATCAGTGACATGGATTGCCAGGGAATAAGTCACAAATGACATGAAAGAAGACCGGAAGAGTAAAATGTCATCAGTTACCAAAAGACAATGTACCAACTGAAAAGAAGATAAAGAAATGGACCCTTCTCCAAATTATCGTCAGTGCCACAGAAAGTGTCATTGTCACATGTGCCCAGAGTGATGCCAATATGAGGGTTGGTGATTCAAATAACTTCCAAAATTCCCAACTTATATAATAGTATATCGATTTTTGCCGAGGCTGTGGCTCCGAGGAGGAGGACGAGATGGATTTCCACCTCTTATGCCACTGCCCATCATTGAGCAGAAGAAGAATTCGCACCTTGGTGCCCCATTTCTTACAAGCCTGACAGAGCTGTCATCCATTCATATTAGGGACATAGCAAGGTTCATCAAAGTATCAGAGCGGTTTCCTGCAGCATGATGGGGGAGTCGTGCCTTTCCTGGCGCTGGCCTTGCGCTGACTATCACCATCCCAAGTAAGATAACTTTTTAATCAGTGCTTGAACGGCGCCACACCGTGGTATCACAATGGGCCAGTATGTGTGCTCAAGTGTGCTTTTGGCAAACTGGGCGGCCACTCCTACCTACCTACCTATAATAGTATATCACAATGAATGAAGTCTTAGCATAAATGAATTACTTTAAAAAAGTAAAGTTGATTAATTCGTTCATTTTGGGAGTAGTTTATTTGTTGCAATTATCAACCGGGAGAGTTTGTTCATAAAGCTATGACCAGCAATTAACTAAGTGGGGCCCACATGAATGTACACTCAAATTGTCGGCAGCCCTCATTCCAGTCCTCATACACAACGTTGTCAACTTACATCTTCAGTTGCATATACTCATCACACCTGACACGTAAATAGTTGGGAGTTATCCTACAATGTGAAGGGTGTGAATCATAACTCACGTCATGTATGCGAATAATAATGAAGGACATCTTCTTACGAAAGACAATTTTCTCTATACGTCCTTTACATAACCAAAACAGTTATTATATTCGATCATCAATGATGTTATGACGTTATAGATATCGAACAATTACTGACTAAATATTGTGATTAAAGACTACCTTCGCTATACATAATAAAGCACGGATAAACTTTAAAATGATATTAAAATCGAACTACTAATTAATGAAAGGTTACTATTCAGTAGAGAGGAATGGTCCAAGAAATTAGTGGTCACTGATAGTTCTACTGACATCTACACGGATGGCTCCAAACTGGAGAATAAGCTCGGTTGCGGCATTTTCTCCAGCAAACTTTGCATTAGGCTCTCCTATCGTATCCCTGACCATTGCAGCGTCTTTCAGGCGGAAGTAATGGCAATATTCCAAGCGTCCAAGTGGCTTATTCACAACGAAATATTCGATGTGAACATTCGCGTATTCATGGATAGTCAGGCGGCAATCAAGCCCCTAGTTGGGGACCTAAGCTCGTACTTAACTGCCGCTCCTCCCTAAACGTCGTCTCAGGTAATTCACAAGTTCGCATGTGCTGGGTGCCTGGACATAGCGACATTTTAGGACTCTGCGAGGCCGATGAATTGGCCAAAATAGGGACGCTGCTCCCTGACATCTCTCCCTATTTTGTTGTAGGTGTCCCACTGGCCACGGTCAAATGGGCCATAAAACATATTTACTTGAGGCAGCCAAAAGAGCATGGGTAAAGGAACATACTTGTAGTGTTGCCAGACAAATCTGGAGCACTATTGACACAAGGCGTACTAGTCAGCTACTTAATATTAGCAGGAACTCCATCAGCACTACAATAAAAGAGCTCACGGGACACTGTCCGATTGGTAAACATGCTGAAATACTAGCACTGCCCCACAATCTGTCGCAGCTGCGGCTCTGTGGAGGAGAAAGAGACAGTACTTCATCTCATGTGTCAGTGCCCAGCTCTGGCCAGGCGAAGATTAAAATCTTAGGCTCACCATTCTTCACTACCTTAACCGAACTATCCCCCATCAACATTAAGGACATAGCCAGGTTCATTTCGGAATCACTGTGGTTCCCACAACCCTAGACGGGAGAGTCGCGTCGTCTTAGTGTGGTATCACAATGAGCCATTGTATGTGCTCAGGTGTGCTTTTGCTTGGAAGGCTGCCACTCCTACCAACCTACCTACTACGCAGTAATCAGTAATAAAAATGTTTAGTACACTGCCATAAAGAACAAATCATAAATAGCTAGTCACAAACAAGGAGTCAACAAATTGGTATCCCTTTTGCAAAGATGCACTTACGAATAGTTGTGGAATCGGTTCGAAGCAACTGAAGTAGATTATAATATAGCATACATCCCAACGCGTGAGTGCAGTTGTGACTTGAAAACAATAACGATAAGAGTGTTATAGAAGTAAAAATGCTATTTGTTATACTATAGGTTAGAGCTTAGGCCACATATAGACCTGCAATATCCTTTGCGGTGCCAGATGGATATCCATTTAAGAGCTGTAGTATGAATCGCTGAACAGGGAGACGCTCTTAGCACAATGTCAACTGGAGACCTTGCCAAGGTTAGGTTATATTAGACTGGCCGGCAGCGAAGGCCACAGTTGATCATTACAATCAAAGATGAACATGACCGCACCATGATCAATGCATTATTTTTCCAAAAGTCGGTGCCACTAATCTGAACAAGGTTTGGTTTCAGCAGAATCGCTCTCCACAGCGACTAGGTTAGGTTATGTTAGACTGGCCGGCCGTGAAGGCCTCACATACACCTGCAAGCTCCTTTGCGGTGTCAGATGGATAGCCATTTAAGAGCTTTAGTATGAATCGTTGAACACTGACACGCTTTTAGCAAATCTTAAGAGAGAAACTATTCCTTGTTGTGCGACCTTTTCTAGTCCTTCAAACCAGGGCGATCCCAGAATGATAAGCGCTTTTTCGATATTGCGGGGCATAGGCAGAGTAGATGCTCCAGAGTTTCTCTTGTGCCTTGCTCCCCACATTTCCTGCATTCATTGTTGTTTGTGAGTGCCATCCTTTTAACGTGTACCGCCGTTGGACAGTGACCTGTGAGTACTCCTACTACCGTTCTGCAATCATTCCTTGGAAGTGCCAGTATCGATTTGGTCTGAGTGCCGTACGATTTGCACTTGCCCTTGCCGATCTTACATGTGGCAATACTCCACCGTTCTTCCACCTTTCTCATCATGTCATCTTCAAGACGACTATTGAGCATTCTTGGTTTGTTAAACTATGTTGTGTTGTTGTCTATTGCTTAAGTGAACTGTAATTGAATAAAACTTTCAAGACTCCACTTTCAACGAAAATAAGATGCAAATTTGCAAACCACCGTTTTTGGGATTGCCTAGAGAATCCAGTGATCGGTAGGTAGGTAGGTAGGTAGGTAGGAGTGGCCGCCTAGTTTGCCAAAAGCACACTTGAGCACACATACTGGCCCATTGTGATACCACGCTGTGGCGCCGTTCAAGCACTGACTAAAAAGTTCCCTTACTTGGGATGGTGATAGTCAGCGCAAGGACAGCGCCCCAGTGGTCGGACTATTAGCAAAACTTATCTACGTAACGATGGATTGTGACGACACAGTCTTCTAAGTAAATTTGAATGAAACAAATCATTGATGATCATGTGTCAATATTATAGTAGCACCCATCGTTGACGGCATCTCTTAACGTTAATATTGTTGTAGTCTCTCTCACGATTATTTCGAGTACTTTAATATAGCATAATGGCAGAAAAGGTGCGTGAATACTCTCGGAAGTGGAAATTAGCATTGAAAAGGATCATGCGAATTGGATATAATAGAGATATGTTTGTGTTCAATGAAATACAGTGATTTGCTTCAAACTGAAACTAAACGGCACAAAGCGAAATCACCGAACGCGGAGTGTGCTAAGAAAAAGAAATTTTTGAATTAATATGATGCGAATCCTGGTTTTAGAAGTGTGCTAGCATAAGCACTCAGTTAGTTTTGGAAATTTTGGGCAGCCACGTTGACCTGCCGCCAGAATTGTTCGCAGCGTAATTCGCACTTTGCTTGCATACCGTCCCGACGTAAATGGTTTGCTCTGCTAATTACAGAAAAATGCTGGATAATTGCTTCCTTTTTTTCGTCTTCATACATAAGTAATATAAGAGTCCTTGCTTTCATGCTCATGCCACACCATAGTCTCCGTCCTCATAGGCATTATCACAGGCATTACCATCATCACTATCATTATCATCATCATCGTAATCATCATCATCATCAATGACTTCGTCATAACCGCCGTTCGGTGAACAAAGCTAATTATGTAGAACAATGCTCTGCTATTTAAGCTCCCTTCATATCCAATTAGTCGCATAACACGCTACTTGACAAAAACTAGCAAGCGACCATAAATAGTCAATAGCAAAATAGCAGCGCAGCAACAACAACTGCAGCAACATGAAAGCAATTGCACCAGAATACACTTACCGGCCAATGCAATGCACACACGAGCCGCACCAACTCACTTCAATCAAAACAAAATGCTCGCTCCTACGTTCCTGTGGGCAGGGCGGTAGCGGGCAGCAACGGCAGCAGCAGACTCGCTAGAAACCTAGCTCTATCAGGAATACAACACCTGAAGTGCACGACAACAACAGCCCGCAAAAACACTGAGCAACATGTTGTCTGTCGTTCGCTGTTGTTGTTGTTGCTGCTACTGTTGGTGCCGGTGCCGATGCCGGTGCTGGTGCTGGTGGTGTTTATGTTGTACAGCCGACTTGCCCGGTTGTTGGCTCGCTGCGCATTTGTCAACAATGCTTGCTGCAATGTGCGACATGGATTGCTCTGTCGACAGTGGACAAAAAAAATTGCTACAAATCGCAACACAAAAAGTGGACCTTCGGCTGGCGTGGAGAAGTTTGTTATGTCAGCAGCTCGGCTGGAACACTTCGCTGCGTGTATGACTATTTGCTCGACCATGAGATACTCATAAAATATGAATAGCTCAGAAGAGTCGCAGACCACATTTAGGCGCGGTGGAGTAGCGTGGATGTTTGATGTCCTGCGGGAGTTGGGCCATAGACAGAATTGGGCCTGAAGCATGATTACGGTTGCGTGTGTGAGCAGGAAGCCGGAATTGTTTCGGCTGCATTAGCGTTAAATGACGCAAATGTGGCCCCAGGATGCCGCCTGCTATTGCTGCAATCATCACTTTTTCCCACCTCAGGCTTAGCGAATGCTTTTTCTGAAACGCTGCGGCTACTCATCGTAAAGACGCGTCTGTCAAGCAGCTACGAGTAAAAGGAAGAAAAACCATTGTCGCGCTCGATCAAAAGTTATCTTGCCAGACACTGTTCGCCTCTTGTTGATGTTCTTATTGATGTTGTTGTTGTTGTCGTTGTTGCGGCTATTGCCGTAGCTGATTCTGATAATTATTTCTTGCAGCCAGTACACAGTTCGTTATGCCGTGGCTATGATGAGCGCAAAACAAAATCAAAGAATCAGAAAGCATTAAGTACGCCACCAATTTAAACGGTCGGTCTACTTCCTACTGCGCATCCGCGGGGGCCTATGCGTGTGTTACACTTGCAACAACAGCAATCGGCGCTGTGAATTCTGTGTCTTCTTTTCGGCGGGTATGACTCTCGAACCTCAGATCGAGTATGACTCTCGAGCCTCAGATCGAGTATGACTCTCGAGCCTCAGATCGAGTATGACTCTCGAGCCTCAGATCGAGTATGACTCTCGAGCCTCAGATCGAGTATGACTCTCGAGCCTCAGATCGAGTATGACTCTCGAGCCTCAGATCGAGTATGACTCTCGAGCCTCAGATCGAGAGCTGCTAGTGCCCATTTTCCCAAAGACACCACGTATTCAGTTGGATGGATCAGGCAGTTTTCCTTATTCTTGCTGGGAGACTGGGATAACTTATGTCAAGAATGGGGCCGATTTAATGAGGGTGTGACAGTTGGAGCTGCTACTGTGACACAGGCATTACGCTTGTGTCCTGCCTGCCAACTTGCCAGCCAGTCTTCGAAGCTGTTGGCTCGTCAATACTTGATAATCATTGATCACTTTTTGCTTTCCCTTCGATCGATCTCGTCCGCACCTTCTCCACGGCGTTCAGTAATCGCTGTGCTCTTCGGCTACTGTTCTTTCTGTGGGCTCCTGCCAACTATTGCTACGTTAGTCCAGTTTTTTTGCTGCTGGCCGTGATTTCTGTACCATTTGCTGAGTGTTCGGTGCGGTTCCGTTCGCAGCGCAGCGCAGCCCAGCGAAATACGAAATCCAATTGCTGGCCAGGAATTTGTGGCATTCGCAGGAGCAAATGTTTTTGCCCTCCGCTAATTTGGTCAATGTTAAATGTCACAGCAAAAAGTTGAATTGGTTTGGTTTTTTCTGCCGTGGCGAAATAATTTTGGAGCTACTTCTGTCAGACGCTCGAAGTGCGTTTGGACGCACGAAGTTATTTCGTTTGGCAGGCAGGTGATTCCTGATGGTATATTTTTAGATTTTAATAGAATTTTTCGCATATTTTGCGTAATTTCGGTTACAATTCTTCCCAAGGCCTGCGAGTACATGGCGAAGTTGACAAGTGAAGCAGTACGGACTCATTAACTGGCCTACTCGTACGTTTAAAGGATATTTCTGAGGGTCGATACCGAGCAAACACCACAGTAATCAATAAACGTGTGTCATGTCCTACGAACTAATGCTATCAAAGAGAGATCGGAAAGTACCTACACTGGTGGTAATTAACGAAAAGCTTAAAACAGGCGAGGATTTGTTTTGTGCATGAAATAAACAGTTTTGTTGTGCACTCTACTATGGTTCTTCTTTGCCAGAGCACTCTGGTACTGTGGTACATTGTACTCCAAAGGCTTGAATCTGCCAAGTAACAGTTCGTGTTGATTACTGCAAAACGAAGAATGTGAACATAGCAAAGGCCAACATGACGACTGACAACATGAGTAACATTTCATCTTTATTACTGCAAAACGACGAATGTGGCCAACATGAGGACTACTCGTGTTTTTCTTGCTTACTCGCGCAGATGGTAGACTTAGAGATGATCAGAGGATTAGTATGCAGTTGTAGGGGTACTGAGCTATGCTTAACCCGACTACCCACCCATAACACAACAATCCTGCCTGCCTGCTGCATACAAGGCGAATGGGCAGTAGTGACTCCGCAAAGGCAACTTCCAGATCTGTGAATAGATTTCCTCTTTGTTCCATAATTGTGTTGAGGCTAACAACGTATATACAACCATATGAGTCAAAGATCTACAAGAATGAATCTATTCCCTGGAATAATTCAAGTCACTTTCCTTCTCAATTCAAATTTGCCGGTGGAAGCATGTAACTTGCGGGGTAGCGCGTAACTTGCTTGGTAGCTCTCTACTCACAAAACCGAGTGTTTCCCAAGTGTCCACTTTTGCGGTGATAGTTTCTGTGCCAATACAAACGGTAACGCGGATTCGTTCCCCGTCCCAGCTCAATGAGTTTTTCAATGGTGAAGTCTGCTGCCTCTGTTTTCACGGTATTCCCTAATTGCATGGTTATCTGTATTTCCAGCACTCAATCGTTCTGATCGGCCAAGGACCACACTCCTCACAGAACAGAATCAACGAGTTGTAAGATAGGCAAGCTGTGTGACCATTTGCTGGTAGACTTATCTGGGTTCTATGGGTGCCCCTCTCTCTCTCTACAGAGAGGATTGTGGAACGTGCTCGTCTCGCCGTTGTGCCTGTGGAGCTGCTATTAGTTGACCTTCTTCTCGTACGCACTGCAAGACTTCGGCCACTTGTACTTGTAGCAATCTGAATCCTCTACGGCGCTGGGATTGTGGCAGGCTGTGCTGGAATATTTGCTGCAGTTTTTGCTGCTCAGAATAATTCACGTGCCGCATGAAATTCTCCAGTTCGACCACATGTGTCTGGAACTCTCCCTTGACTCTCTAGGCCATTGGCGACCCTGCCGGATCAGGTCTTGTAGAACTTAAGAAAGTCTCTCCTCTTTTCCATTTCCATTCTCGCTCCCTTCGATTGTGGTACCTGCACCACACGAATCTGCTAGCCTCGGAGCGAGAATGGAGCTTATAGAGAAGAGACTTTCTTAAGTTCAACAAACAAGACCAGATCCGGCAGGGTTGCCAGTGGTCTAGAGTTTCAAGGGAGAACAATGAACAATGCTCTTCAAATGGAGATTTTGTTTATATCGATTTCAGCAGTTATGGATTCCAAGTACCCTAGAAGGGCAGGTCCTATCTACGCATGCTGAACAAGGCCTGCTACCATGACTCGTAACTGTCCCAAGATAGTTTCAATTTCAAGTTGCTCCTCGCACTGGAAACACTTTTCTCAGTGAACAAGAACGACAGTACCCCTGCTTAAAGCCACAGCCAATCTAAGGGAACAGGGACCATCCCGATGTGTTCTCGTTTCGCCACAATTTATTTGGCTTTAAGCTTCCGACAAGGGAATTACAGAAACAATAAAGCACAACAAACAAATACCCATCAAGTGAATCCAATAAACATCAAGGTGGGAAAACAATAAAAACTTCAATTACCATAAAAAAGAAATTTGTTTGTTTTCGCTCACCTTTTGCACAGCCAACAACAACACCAACAACACCATCAATAACAACAACAAACAACACACCCAGCCCAGAGCAAAGAAAAGAACACAAAAAAAGACAAATAAAGATTAATGACTTTTGAATTTGAATGGAATAATGAAACCTGAGCAGGCACCCCCACGGAACTTCAACTATGCCAAGCGCCAACAACGCACGGAGCTTTAATTTCCACACGGCGCGTGAGGGCGCCAACGAAGTGCAGAATTCCATGGAGGAAAACTGCGTGAAATGTTTTAATTGGCGGCACACACAAATTATACGTGAACATAATTAATACGCTAATGTGCCACACCCACCCTCTATTCTAAGCCGGCATATGTGTTAAAGATTTGCGAGTTGTTGAGACATGACTGACGCGTAGTCGTATTTGACAGTCAACCAGCAGCCAGTAGCAAGTCAGTAGGTTGTATCTATGGGAGTAAGGGATGTGCCCCACGACCGCTTCCTATCGATGACAAGGATCATTGAAATACTTGTAATTTCGATGCGTTTTGTGTTTGAAGTCAATAATTCAGCTTCGAATTAATAAAGTGCTTCGCTCTTCCTTAGCACCCTACACCGTTGGTAATGGGCTGTTTACGTGTGTCGTGCAGCCGTTCCAGGATACCACGACTATGACGGATAAGTCAGAAAAAGTTTCTCCACTCATAGTTCATGTTTCTACAAGGGTTTCAAATTGCTGTTGGGGGCAATGCATTCAATGAAAGTAATGTAATCAAAAGGAAAATGTAATGAATTCGATAGGGTCGCAACACACATCCATGAATATATCCTAAGAGCTTCTCTTAGATGCATAAGCTCTGTTCCAGAATCAAGTTAACACACTTCCCTGTTCCAGAGTACAGTACAGTATGAAACTAATCCTGTGTCTGTTTCGAAATGTAACTGATTGGAAGATTTGTAGATATTTGAATGTAGTTAGCAGAGGAGAAAAATGAAGCTGGAGAAGAGGGAAATCTCTGGAAACACTCACAACTATGGACGTTATGCTGACGATCCCAAACATTTGGAGGCAGAGGAGAAGCAAAAATCTCTCACAACACATTGCGCATTGGACACTTATATATAGGGTCCTATGGCTCCGCGGGGGAGCAAACGCACTTATTAAGAGATCACTAATTACTGTGGGGACAAACGCATATGAGGATGAACTGATTTATACGACCAGCGAAGCTTGAACACCATTTTTTTGCTGGCTCCTGGATGAGGAACGGAACCAAGCACTACAGGGATAACTGAAAAGTGATGAGTCTTGAATCTAAAATTTTATGATTTGCTTATTGAAGCATTTTGCGAATATAAATGAACGAAATTCAAAGGTCAGGAATTTCTTTTGACTGGGCACCGCTCACTTCAGGTGTGGATATTGAGTCCATTCTCGAATACAATGCTCTCTGTAGCTTTATTAAGTTATACTCTTTAGAATGGAAGATCTCTTTTATTATTATGCGAGAAATTTACATCTGATACTCGTAGTTAGTTGGGTGAGTTATTTGCTTCCCTCTTTTAGGACTACTCAAAGTTCAAAGGGCCTTCGAGATCGGTTCGGAACATTGGACCTTGTTATTTACAATGGTCTGAAACAAATAATGCAATAGTTCGCTTTCTTTGCATAGCACAAGTTTCAAATAAGCAAAGGGGGTTGAAGTCGGGTTGAAGTAGCGTCCACGAGATTCCATACACCCTAAGAAAATGCATTAAACGATGAGGTTAATGACAGAAATATGCGAGCACAACCACTTAAAACTAAGAATTCCGTTTTCACACACCGTAGTGAAGATTTACATGTACTGCCGGCACGTGACAGTGTGTATATCAGAGCCTCAGTTAAAGATATACTAAATATATACTCCATTTATATGATTTTGCGGGAGTTGTCCACGCAACACAAAGTTGGACCTTGAAGTGGCAGTAGCTGCATCCTATCCATGTGTATTAGCCACAAATTCTATCATTATATCATCAAAATAAGCGAAGATAGACTAAAAACGCACAATAGATCTCTCAGGTCGCAGTTTATAACACCCTTAAGTAAATCTATCTATCTATCTAGACGCTAGGAAGGCTGCGGTCTCTCCTTTCAACGGCCCTGAACCCCTCTGTGGACTATCATCCAATACCATTGGAGGTCTGCTGAAGAAGTGTACAAATGCAAAAAGAAGTCAAACCTGGAAAATTCTTCCGGGATTAAGACAGTCCAAAGCTCTTCTGGGAGATTTTAATCTTAAAAGAGATAAGGAGTTAATAAACATGCCTCGAAGTAAATTAAGAATCATCACAGGCATTTTCAGCGGACACTGTAGACTCATCTACCATATGAATAAGTTGGGTATATCTTCAGATGCGATCTGTCGATTCTGTGGGGAAAGTGACGAAACCTCACTGCACCTGATCACCGACTGCGGACCATTGGTACACTAAAGACTCAGGTGTTTTGGGGAATATATCTTAGATATGAGCAAGATCCCTCAACTTGAGTCCCCCAAAATATACGAATTCCTGTCGGAAATCAACCTGACAGAAGATCTGTAGATGAGACTATCCTCATATTTCAAATAAATAGGGGCATCACAATAGATCTCTCAGGTCGCAGTTTATAACACCCTTAAATAAATCTATCAATCTATCTAGTCTAAAAAAAATCAGGGAACAAGTTATGTTTCAAGTGAACTAATTATAATTATCAGGGAGGTACTTCTCCAAGGACAAAAGAAGAAAGGAACAAAGCATTGGAACAAAATTCAACCATTGATCTGTGCACTGAAACAACTTTGGGATCCATCATTGACTCCGAGCTGAACAAACCTCGCCCCCGGCTTATCTGGCGAGCGGCCCACATCCAAGTTGGAATGTCAAAATGGTAGGGTACTGAAATTCCAGCTACGCCGCACAAAAATCGTTTTCCTAGTAAAGCAGTTTTTGGTGGAAACGGTTGTTGTGGCTGTTATTACGGTGCTGTTGAATGTGCTATGCATGCACATTCCTCATCATCGCCATCATCATCAGCAGCAGCAGCAGCAGCAGCAGCAGCAGCAGTTTTGTGAAATTGATGATGAAAAAATTCCAAAGCGATGTAAATCATGATTATCTTTTTATTGCTGACATATCCGGGATTATGTGTGGCGCCCACTGTGAGTGGGTAGAGTACGAGCAGCGTTCCTCACTGTACTCGTAGAGTAGTAGGTGAACATGAGCCCTGAGCACAGTGTCACTGGCATTCATTCCGCTTTGTTGTGTTGCACGCCATGCAGGGGGACGAAGGGTGGCGGTGGCAGTTTATTTGAGAAATATTTTCCACTTACTCCGCTTTCACTCGCTTTTCCCATTGTCAACGACTTTATTGACTTGTGATCAGGGCTTGAACGGTGTTAATAGCGCATCCGCTTATCCCTTTGTACTTTTGCATATCCTTCATGGTTACGTTTCCTTTCAAGTACGCGAATTGCGTGCTTTTGTTAATTTTCCGCAGCTTACTGCGGCGAATATTTCAATTTAAAGCCCACAAATCATGGCATTGAGCCTTTAATATTTGACAGCAGCAACAGATTTCTGACATTGCGAGCGGCTGCTGGCATCCAAGGAATGTCCTACACAAAATTTATATAGTTTTATAATTGTTGTCGTCGTCCTCGTTGTTGTTTTTATTGTTGTTGTTGTTATTGTTGTTGTTGGCCGTCAGCAAACAATTGAAACCACATGCGTCGCAATCGCATTCGCATTCAAATGAAATTCATCATTTCATAATTAGTGGCAATAAATTAACCACAAACCCGCACCCAAACGCACACATGAATGAGAGAGCGTCGGCTGATGAGGCTGGAGGGCGGGGGGACATCACATGACCGCATTCCTCTGTGTGATGGTCACAAGTGTGAACTATTGTTTTTGGTCCTACACAGCTCTCAGCGCTGCTCAATTCAGTGCGGTGGATTTGGCTTCGTTTCGCTTCGTTTCAGTGTGTTCAGTGTTCAGTGTCCTTTCCGGCTTCCTGCGCAGTACAGTACAGAAAATTAAATTAAATTGTCCTTTTTCATTTCGATACACTCCTTTTCCGGCAAGGCAATAAATTAATATTACAACACATTCGGTTTACAAGCCAAAGTATTTGCGCCCATGCCGCACAAACTGTTGTTGTCTGCTGCCTCGTTGCTGCCCCCGGCCCCCTGCGACAGTTGGACTAATAAAGCATTCGCTTCATGCGTTCGCCCGCCTGTGCGTGGGTGTGCGTACGAGTATGTGAGTGGAAGTACTCGTGCTGGCCACATCCAGTTGCCGAAGCGGAGCGCTGGGCTTTTGTTTATTTTGTGTGTTCCACACTTATGCCAATTCTTATCTCCTCGCCACGCGGGACACTGTTCGCTGCTGGCTCCTGGCACATCCTGGTAGTCAATTTGTAGCTGATGACTTGCGCAAATATTAATAAGCAGGCAGCATATTGCGTGCGTTTATTTATGCTCGCAATTAACTAATTTATTTGGCCAGTTTGTGTGCAATAAATCACACACTTCAGGGTAAAAATTAATTGAGAATTTGGCGCATCCGCCATTTTCACGGGACCAAGCTGCGAGATTTGGGCTTACATCTATTCACATTTCCTCAGATCTATTAAACAGCGCCCATCTAAAGTAGAATGCTGGGTCTTTGTATGGCTGCGGCTATTGTCACGAACTTTTTCGAAGCCGAGGTAAAGCTCAGCCATTCCAGGGTTCGTCAACAGAATATTTTTGCTGGTTCACAGCAGTTCTCCGGTTTAGTCCAACTTGCTTAGATTCTTTAGACTTTTGTTACTCTGCTTTGGACGTTTGGTACTCTGCTGTGTTTGTTACTCTGCCTGGTTTCTTACTCTGCCTTGTTTGTTACTCTGCTGTGTTTGTTACTCTGCTGTGTTTGTTACTCTGCTTTGGACGTTTGGTACTCTGCTTTGGACGTTTGTTACTCTGCTTTGGACGTTTGTTACTCTGCTTTAGACGTTTGTTACTCTGCTTTGTTTGTTACTCTACCTAGTTTCTTACTCTGCCTTCTTTCTTACTCAGCTTTACTCTGCCTTATGAAAGATTCTCAATCACTATTTAACCCACTGAAAGTTTAACATGATTGAGAATTGGTTTCATACAAAAGAAAGAATCAAAATCTGATTCGCCTACTTTGATTCATTGTTTTTTGAAGAAGCAAAACTTTGTGTGGGGACGAATTTCATCTTCACAGGATATGCATAAGGATATTGAGTGATGACACAAAGCCTTTCAAAATGTGGGCATAGTGGGCATGGTTGTATGTATACACGACTCCTTCTGGACATTCTTTGCCTATCGCAACACAAATTGAGAGGTGTTATGAGTGTATTGTGGAGTAGTGACACAAAAAGCTTTGAAAATGTGTGCAAAGTGGGCGTGGCTGTATATATACACGACTGCTTCTGGGCATTGTCTGCATATCGCAAAACAAATTAACTTAATAAAGAGATGTTATAAGTGCAATGTGACCGCTGGAAACCTGACGACGACGATGATGGCCTGGGTCCACGAGTACGTTAGAAATAATATTAAATTCACCCCGATTCTTCTGTCGCATTTCAATAAATTCCAAAAAATATAACAAAACTCCCAATAGAACACCCAAAAGAAGGAAGTACCAAATATAAAAAGGAAATCAATTCACACTCAATTAAAACACTTCCTCATTGCTCTGTTTTAAACTGGTATAAAGCAGAAATAACAAATTGGTGTTGTCATCAAATCGTACGAATATGTTTCAAATCCTTCTTTAAGGACTTTTTTCATAGGCCCACATTCACGCATATTCCTTTGCAAGTTCCGCAACGAGCTGTGAATATTTGCCGCAAGTGTGGCAACAACTCGAAACTCGGCTTCTTGTCGCATTCGGGAAACTGGATCGCAGAGCCTATTGAAATATCGTCCTTCTGGAGTTTTGTTAGTTGGCAGAGCCAGGAGCGAAAACACATAATTACAAGTGCTGCATGCGGCTCAACAATGTGCCAAAGGAGGCACAACACTTCAATCAGAGTGCTGCGGCTCAGGGATGTTCGGCGTACGTGAGCGTTAGCATGAGTGGCAAACATAAACACTCGAAAGTGTTCCTTTTTACGGCATTGGCACCCGTGCGCGCTCATAACCAGGAGGCAGGCAGAGCGACAGACACGCCACATGCCGCCGGAAAGTAAATGGTGTAAAAAATGCGAAAAATTTAATGTGTTACAAATTTAAAATGTTGTCACGGTGGCTGTGCGGGCATCAATCGACAACAACTGTCACCAATTTCCAGCAATCCGCTCAGCGGCGGCTGGAGGCAACGAACAGCCAGGCAGGCAGGACTAGGCGAGGACAATTGGCGGTGGCAGTTAAAAATCGCGAGTGTTCTAAATGACACAGATTTATCAAATGGCAACGAAGGTGTTCGTACTTGCGAGAGCGAGTGTGCGTACGGGTGTACGGGCGGCTGCAGCCGGAGCAGGCACGGAGACGCACTGCCAGGCAGCAGCCAATTTCACGCCTGCTTATTTATGTTTGCCAATTTTAAAACTTTCCTGGCAAATTTAAATAAAATTGCAATTTTTCGCACATTGCGTGTTTTCCTGTTCCAGTTGTCACTTCCTGACAATTCGTTGCGTCACATATCACGGCCGCGACACTTTGCCACATTGGAAGGTGTTGAGAGCGGCGCTAAAGAAAAATATGCCAGAAATATTTATTTTGTGTGCTATTTCAGTTTGAGAGTTCCCTATTTCGTTTACAAATACACACACACTTTGCAACACTCGTAATCCCCACCCTCAGTTGGCCCCAGCTGCATAATCCACACTTGCCTGGTCTGCCTGTGGCCGCACTCGTGGCTAAGCTCTTCATTACAGTGGCTCATTAAAGTGACCGCGGTCGACGTCGGTTTGCCCGGGCCTTGTGCAGTCAAGTGAAAAACCCTTAAATGCCTCCATGTACTCAACCCCCCCAACTACAGAGCCAGCAGTCTAGTCAGTCCCAATCACAATCGCAATTCCAAATCCAAGTTCATCTCCAACTCAATTCAGCATCATTACTGCAGCCGTTTGTGGTCATGCGGTGTCCTCATATTTGCTGGTCCATCAGTGACGAATTCGATTGTATTTGCCCGCACTCGTGCTGGCCTGTGGTGTGGTGCTATTTGTGCACTGGTAAGGGTAATTATTTTCCTTTCTCCTGCTGCGGCCACAACGCCTCATCCCTCCTGCCAGCTTGCTTGTTTTGCTGTCAACAGGCGTGTGCCTGTCCATCAACAATGGCCAAACGTAAACACACGGAATTAAATGCTGCTCACACTCAAATAAACATTTCTCCAATTGTTTGCCCTCTTTGCCACTGGGAGCACATGTGGGTGTGTGTGTGTGTGTGCGATTGTTTATTTATATGTTGATGGAGCGTACATACACACACAAAGTCCTTTTACTCTACGACCGCAAACATGCCAAGTCAGAGCTTTCTTCGAATTGCCGCTGCGCCTTCTCTCACACCGCCTCCAGTCTAGTACATACGAGTACTTGTACATTCACTTCCTACTTACTTACTTACTTACTGACTTACTTACTTGTGTGCGTGTGTATGTGTGTTTGTGTGTGTGTGCTGGCTCCTGTCGATTAAAGGATTTCGATTGGATTTTTGTTGAAACAATTCATGCATTATTCATCGCATGCCTACGCATTTGCACAACTTTTATTTTGGCCTTTTAATTCCTCTCCATTCAACTCCCTCCGCAGCGTAACGGTTTAATCATTGAAAAACTGCACGCCGATAACGAACTTCCTGTTTAGTGTTCTGGCCACTGGCAGCGCCAATGTCAGTGCCACCGTTTGACTTGCGTTCGCTTCGTTGCCTCGTTGCCTCGTTGCTTCGTCAGCTGAATTAGATGCCCTTGCTCTGATTGTGATGGACACACTTGTATATTGTCCTGACAGTCGTAACGATTGCCATCAACTATTAAAACTGGCGAAAGTGAATTGCTTCAATTGACTGCTCTCGACGAACTCCGAGCAATTCTGATGGAGGCATACATCTTTTACGGTTGACCAACTCCGAGCACCGCCCACACTTCGCCAGCAAGGCAGTTGCTTTCGTCTGGTTATGCCGTCATTTAATGGCAGAAAATCACTCATATTCTGTCAACGATCGGAATGACCTTGCATCGGGAATTGTTGAACTCAGCTTGCAGAACAATGCTTAATCTCAGATGCTCATCGCATATAGTTGCTTCCAATTGTTGGACTACAATGGATATTCAGAAACAATAGCTTGATTTGTAGTGCTGGTTCTTTCGTCGGACGGGGAATCATCGAAAGACGGAAGGGGTGGTTTATTTTAAATGGAAATCACTTTAGCAAAAGTTGACAGTAATCCATGTCTAAGTAGCTTATTAACATTTCAAGAAGTTAGTTGTACTTCTATAATATCGCTTCTGCTTCCAAGTCACAACAAAACACTCTCGTCACGACGCATCTGCTTGTTACTTATCTCAGCTGATTTCGGGGTATTTCCAACACATTCCAGAACTAAGTCCATTAGTGCAAAAACGACAGCATCATTTATGACGTATTATTTGTGATTTGTTGTTTGTGGCCTTTATCTAAAGGCCTATCAGTAATGACCTTTCACTGATGACTTGCACGTTTATACATGTTTAGTTATGAATGACGAAAGCACTATTTCGTCACAATACATTCATAAAAAGCATATAAGTCTATACATTTGTATACAGTTAGTATACTTGATCTTAGTCTATACTATAGACTAAGATCAAGTCCTATACTTAAGACTCTATAGGATTAAACATAAGCTTTTGAAATGGCCAGGAATGTTCCAATCATAGCTAGAGGGAAATCTGAATCCACCCTTTGTGACATCATCCAGAGGGGCTTATTCGCAGCTAGTGAATGGCGCAGGGGAAGAGGATTCAAAATCACTGCCTCGAAGACCACCATTGTGCCGTTTACTAGGAAAATATCTCTACCATATATGAGACCTATTATTCTAAATGGTACACAGGGCGATATTAGCTCTTAGACCAAATACCTCGAAGTCAGTTGCGACGAAAGTTATTGTGGAAGGCTCGCCTGACAGCAACCACCAAGAGGGCTACAGCTTCCTTAATGATATATAGACGGCTTGCTGGCAAATCTTGGGGATGTAACCCAAAAATCGTTAGCTGGATGTATACCATAATGGTGACACCAATCATCATACTCTGTGCGACCGCTCATCATGTTCTGTAGCCTGGTAAAATAGAGTCAAACTTAAGACAGCGAAATCTGCATTAAGTAAAGTACAACGCCTTGCCTGCCTTATCATCACTGGAACTATCCGCACCTGTCCAAGGGCGGCAATGGAAGTTATTCTGGATCTAACACCCTTACATCTAGTAATACAAGAATTTGCTAGGAAATCTCTTAGAAATGATATCGAGAGAATCAAATTGCACCCGAAATATATGGGGTAACAATTCAGCTCAAGAATGTGGTATACTAAAATCTCACAAGGATTTTATGCCAAGAAAATTCAACTTTGCCCACAAATTCAGTACAAAGATGAGTTGCAAAAAAGAATGGAAAGGTCTGAGACGTAGAAAATTAGAGAAAACTCCCTCTTATGGTATACAGACGGTTCTACGACAATGGACGGAACTGGGGCAGGAGTATTAGGGTCTAGAACCAACTATTTGGAACCAGCTTTTTTCAAGCGGAGATTCACGATATTGAAAGATGTGCCCAGATCAACATTGACAGGAAATATCGGTGGAAAAAATATCGTGATACTATCCGATAGTGAAGCGGCACTCAAGAGTTTGAGCTCATCCCTGGTGACAATACATTCCCATACAGACTAAACTTGTATGGGACTGTATTGGGAAGCCGAACTCCCTGGGCAGTATGAACAAGTCATCTCTAATGAGGGTACCAGGCCACATAGGAGTAGAGGCAAATGAGAAGGCTGATAGCTTAGCTAGAAAGACTGCAGCTTCTCCTTTCAACGGCCCTAAACCCTTCTGTGGACAATCATCTAATACCATTGGAGGTCTGCTGAAGAAGTGTACGAGTACAGATCGAAACAGAAGTTAAACCTGGAAAACTCTTCCGGGATTAAGACAGTTCAAAGCTCTTCTGGGAGATTTTAATGCTACAACAGCTAAGGAGTTAATAAAGCCTCGGAGTAAATTAAGAATCATCACAGGCATTTTAAGCGGACATTGTAGACTCAACTACCATTTGAACAAGTTGAGTATATCTTCAGATGCCATCTGCCGATTCTGTGGAGAAAGTGACGAAACCTCCCTGCACCTGAATACCGACTGCGGACCATTGGCACACAAAAGACTAAGGTGTCTGGAGAATATATCTTAGATATGAGCAAGATCCCTCAACTTGATTCCTCCAAAATATATGAACCAGAGAGAAGATCTGTAGATGAGACTATCCTCATCTTTCAAATAAATAGGGGCATCACAATAGATATTTCAGGTCGCAGTGTATAACACCCTTAAATAAATAAATCTAATAAATCTAAACAAGACGCGGGTGAAAGGCTTAGATAGAGTATAATATCGGTCCAACATATACTCTCATTTATATGTAGGCAAGGTACTTGTATTTTGTAGTGTACCACACAAGTGTACACTGACGACCACACATCGTCATAAGCACCGCAGCAAGTCGCATATGCAAACGAACTGACAATAGCGCAACGTGTGCAATTGCACTCAATACCCAAATACGCTAGACAAGCATTTTGGTGGTGCGTTGACACACGCTGCCTATATTACAGCGCCATATGCATATTGGACAGTGCAGTGACTCTAGCCCTGAACTTGCACTCAAAATTATTAATATAAACAAAGACGATGATTCGTCAATGAATAATATCGGTAATCCGATACTTGAGACTAATTTCGGGAATATGATTTGTAACTAGTAGAAATATTTTATGTTAGTTAGAATAAGAAAACAATAAGAATTAAATGATATAAAAGAGCCAACGAGCCACCAAATAAACCAGAGTTAATCTGAAGACAACTAAAGCTGCTACTCGCATTAGTCAGTTCTTTTATCTCTCGTGCTCTCAGTCAGGAAAGACTTAGAACAGCAGAACCAATAGCTTGGCCAACGGCACACTCTGCCGGTCAAAACCTTTGCTGAGGGCGTCATTCCGCTTCGTGTCAGGCATTTATTTTCTATAGCACTCTTTTGCATCTATACTTTGTATGGAATCTGCAATTGAATCAAAAGCAGATCCTGCGTGACCAACGTATGCAATCAACCATACATGACGATCCTACAAGGCTAGCGTTCATCATACCCTACAATCTTATTGCATAGAATCAGATGGGAAGAGAATCCCTTGTGGGTGCCAGTCTCAATTCAAAGTCCCCAATATGTTGGTCAAGTAGTTTCATGTAAAATGGCACCTAGCTATATGTAGAGAGAAAAACACTGCTGTCAGATACAATGAGGATGTTTCGGGATTTATTGGTGCTCTCGTAGCGAACTTCAAATAATAAGTTGAGCAAAAGACCCTTAAGCAAGCTGAGATTAGGTCACCAGAAGGTTCCATTTGTCACGTTAGCAGATAAATCTGAACTTGAACCTTCGAAACCTTTCCAGAATTCTACGATATATATTTCGAAATCTTTCCAGAATTCTACGCTATATATTTCGAAACCTTGCCAGAATTCTACGATATATATTTCGAAACCTTTCCGGAATTCTTCGATATATATTTCGAAACCTTTCCAGAATTATACGATATATATTTCGAAACCTTTCCAGAATTCTGCGATACATATTTCGAAACGTTTCCAGAATTCTACGATATAAATTTCGTAACCTTTCCAGAATTCAACGATATAAATTTCGAAACCTTTCCAGAAGTCAACGATATATATTTCGAAACCTTTCCAGAATTCTACGATATATATTTCGAAACCTTTACAGAATTCTGCGATACATATTTCGAAACGTTTCCAGAATTCTACGATATAAATTTCGTAACCTTTCCAGAAGTCAACGATATAAATTTCGAAACCTTTCCAGAAGTCAACGATATATATTTCGAAACCTTTCCAGAATTCTACGATATATATTTCGAAACTTTTCCAGAATTCTACGATATATATTTCGAAACCTTTCCAGAAGTCAACGATATATATTTCGAAACCTTTCCAGAATTCTACGATATATATTTCGAAACCTTTCCAGAAGTCAACGATATATATTTCGAAACTTTTCCAGAATTCTACGATATATATTTCGAAACCTTTCCAGAATTCTACGATACATATTTCGAAACCTTTCCAGAAGTCAACGATATATATTTCGAAACTTTTCCAGAATTCTTCGATATATATTTCGAAACCTTTCCAGAATTATACGATGTATATTTCGAAACCTTTCCAGAATTCTGCGATACATATTTCGAAACGTTTCCAGAATTCTACGATATAAATTTCGTAACCTTTCCAGAATTCAACGATATAAATTTCGAAACCTTTCCAGAAGTCAACGATATATATTTCGAAACCTTTCCAGAATTCTACGATATATATTTCGAAACCTTTCCAGAATTCTGCGATACATATTTCGAAACGTTTCCAGAATTCTACGATATAAATTTCGTAACCTTTCCAGAAGTCAACGATATAAATTTCGAAACCTTTCCAGAAGTCAACGATATATATTTCGAAACCTTTCCAGAATTCTACGATATATATTTCGAAACTTTTCCAGAATTCTACGATATATATTTCGAAACCTTTCCAGAAGTCAACGATATATATTTCGAAACTTTTCCAGAATTCTACGATATATATTTCGAAACCTTTCCAGAATTCTACGATACATATTTCGAAACCTTTCCAGAATTCTACGATATATATATTTCGAAACCTTTCCAGATTTCTTCAATATTTATTTCGAAACTTTTCCAGAAGTCAACGATATATATTTCGAAACCTTTCCAGAATTCTACGATATAAATTTCGAAACCTTTCCAGAATTATACGATATATATTTGGAAACCTTTCCAGAATTCTACGATATATATTTCGAAACTTTTCGAAACTTTTTACGCTTTCCGCCCACACTGTTAGTTTCATAATGCCAAGTATAGTTCTACTTAAGCGGCAGTTGCTCAGAGTTTCCCCACACTCCATTCAAATGCAGTAAATCTGCGATTCAGAAAGGTTTGCTGTGAAAAATGAAAATACTCGATTGCTTGAATGCAACTGGCTTCCAAACGCCATTGAAACACGACCGTGCCACACTTTTCCGCTACTGTTGCCCAAAGCCATTTCGATGGGAATCTACGCTGCAGCCGAGCTGGCAATGGCTTCGAGCAGTTCCCAGATACTCGAATTTTGAAATACGAATTAAACCGCAGCAGATTTTCAACGTTGATAACACTCATTTCAACTGTTTTCTGTGTTTGTTTGTTTGTTTCTTAGTTGGCTTTCGTTGTTGCTGGACAAATTTGTGACCTGCTTAAAGCGATATCATTATCAAATGGACAGAAAACCCGAAATTAAAAATTGTACGCAAGTACGCGTTCGCTGGCATGCAAGCGGACGGCCGCTTGGAGGAAGCCTTCGTTAAAGCAGTTCCATTGAAAGTAAGGTTGAATTTAAATGTGCGGCAGCAGCGCGACTAGACCGACTATCGCGCAAAACTGAGCCACAACTGTTCGGCTTCACGCCAAGCCAGCGAACCAGCGCACAGAAGCACCTTATCTGAAATGAGAAATCATTACCAGCGTTTCTGCTGCATTAAAAAGATTTTATGTAAGATTTTATAGCGCAAAGTGGCAATAAAAATAATTTTAACAACATTTCACCTCATTGTTAACAAAGTAATTACGAAAGTATTTTTACAAGTGAGTACGTGGAATGTACCCGTAATCAAAACTTTTCCTTTGCTGCTGCTGATTGTTGTTGTCTTTGTGTGATTTGTTGCTGCAACTGCTGCGAATGCCTACCGAATTCTTTTAAATGAGTTTTCAAACTGATACTGACGCGGGGCGTGCTCAAATAGAGCTATCGCCGCTTTGGAAGAGGGCAAAGACAGGGCACACACTTCGTAGATGTGACATTCTGAGCTGATGCGCGTCTGTCCAGTCTCCGACTAGGATTGACCTACAAGCAACAATGTATCAAGCCGGGGTTCAGTCACTGGTGTCGATTCGTAAAAAGTTGACCTCAACTACGACCCTGGGTATTCTTGGCTGTAGGCTAGGGATTGCCTCTAACGACTTCTGCAGGAGCTGTATGGCCGAGGAAAAGGAAGAGTTAATTGTACACCTGTTATGCACGTGTCCAGCGTTGTCTAGAAGGAGGCTGTGGATTGCCTCTAACGAGTTCTGCATGAATTGCACGGACGGGCAAGAGTCTATTGAACACCTGTTATGTACGTATCCAGGGTTTTCCAGAAGGAGGCGTACTCTCCTGGGCGACCACTTTCTGGACTCTTTGGGAGATATTGCAAATAAAAAGATAAGCTCCACCAGCTGGTTCATTACAAGCTCCAAATGACTGGACCTTTCAAAGAGATGGGACCTGCTGTCTCAACGGTATCACAAGAGGACAATGATGGCCTAATTGGCCACGTTACCTGCCTACCTACCTACGCCCCAATGTCTATCAGTTATATTTCCAAACTACAGCACTCAATACGGCAACGAACTGAACCAGCGTTTTTATCCTTCGTAATATGAACCGACCATGATTTCTGTGTTCACGGGTGTGGAACAATGGGAGCTAGCAAATAAGTCCTGCGATGCGCAGAGGAAGAAAGGATAGAAATAACTGATATAATGTTTATATAATGATAACTGAGTATCATGCTTTCGACTCGACTGCGGAGGTCGACTATAATACGGCAATCCTGCAAGACCTTCTGTCGATTTTACTCCATTGCATATCTGTTCACCACTTATTTAGCTATGATGGGGACGAGAGTACTGGCCAATTGTGCAATCTCAGCCAAGGAAGACAGTCAAGTTCCCTTAGCTCCTCGTAACCCCTTCTGAGCAAATCTCTGAAGACTGCGACTTTCCTGTTGACCTTAAACTGGAGAAACTTTGCAACTACCCCAAGTTACGTTAGATTAGGTCAGACTGGCCAGCCGTGAAGGCCACACATAGACCTGTAATCATGCAAGAAGAATGGGAGTTTATACACATGCTTTCTGTCGGAGCTGCAGCAACGAGGAGGAGCTGGAAACGGTCCAGCATCTCTTCTGTACATGCCCAGCTTTTTCTAGACAACGTTTACTAGGATTCCACTTCTTACCGAGTATAGATAATCTATACCAGTCAGATGTCAACAGCATTCTTCGCTTTATAAAAGGCTCCGGTTGGTTCAATCTGGAGGGGGAAGCGTAGCTACGCTTTCCATCCGGGGCTCACAACGGACCCAACTGGTGGTCTAAGTGGCATCACTAGTTTATTGGTCACACATGTACCTGTAAGGTCCTTTGCGGTGCCAGATGGATATCCATTTAAGAGCTATAAAATGAATCGTTGAACAGGGAGACGCTTTTAGCAAATCTTAAGAGAGAAACTATTCCTTGTTGTGCGACCTTTTCTAGTCCTTCAAACCAGGGCCATCCCAGAATGATAAGCGCTTTTTCGATATTGCGGGGCATAGGCATAGTAGATGCTCCAGAGCTTCTCTTGTGCCTTGCTCCCCACATTTCCTGCATTCATTGTTGTTTGTGAGTCCCATCCTTTCAGGGTGTACCGCCATTAGACAGTATCCTGTAAGTATTCCTACTACCGTTCTGCAATCCTTTCTCGGAAGTGCCAGTCTGAGTGCCGTACGGTTTGCGCTTGCCCTTGGCGATCTTACATGTGGCAGTACTCCACCGTTCTTTCACCTTTCTCATCATGTCATCTTCAATACATCTATTGATCATTCTTAGAGGCATCAGTACGTTACTTACTTGCTCGTTTGGCAGTAAGATTCCGCTTTTTGCAATGGCATCCGCCCTCTCATTTCCTTTTATGTTCTTATGCCCTGGCACCCAGTAGATATGTAGCTTCCAATTGATGGCCAGTCCATCCATTGCTGTCTTGCATTGCAGAACATTTCTGGAAGATGCACAGCAGGAAGTTGTAGCTTTGATCGCAGCCTGGCTATCTATGTAAAAATTTATTGTGGAGTTCGTAGTTTCTGCTGTGCAGGCGAGCTCTGCGGCTTTCCATGCTGCAAAAACTTCCGCTTGAATAATGCTGCAGTAGTTTGGTGGTCTGAATGGCTGTTTGATATATCTTGTTCGGGGCAGTAGACACCTGCTCCAACACCGTCCTCCATCTTCGAGCCGTCCATGAATAGGTTGAAGGCGTTGCATTTAGCATTCTTGCCCTCCTTTTCAATAGTTGTTTTTATTTATTTCCGCAGGCTAAGAATAGGAGTCACAAAGTCAGTGTTGACCGTGAGACTTCGACCTACAGAGCTATGACCGAAGGGCCGGGAAGAGAATTGTTGAACTGAAAATCTGCGGGAAGGTTGCTGGCCACTAACCTTCCCGTAGATTTTCCCGCAAGGCTTTCCGCAAAGAGGTCGATGATTGGGGGTAAATTGAGAATGATGTTAAGAGCAGCCGCTGGTGCTGTCCTTAAGGCCCCCGTCACACACAGTGCCACAAGTCTTTAGACTCTTATGTATGCAATAAGTTTTCTTCCTAACAGCATTCCACCACACCAAAATACCGTAGATTAAAATAGGTCTTTCTATGGCTGTGTAGCACCAATGCAGCGGAGAAGGAGAGAGGCCCCAAGTACATCCAAGCATTTTTTTACAAGCATAGAGAGCGTTGGTAGCTTTCTTTACCCTTTCCTCCACCTCCACATTGAGCTGCCATGAAAGCTTACTGTCTACTATTCCCCCTAAGTATGCCCCAAGTTAATGGATGCACAATTCAAGGAACACAGCTTCATTTTCAATGTTTTTTTATGGAGATAGCAACGAAATCTGAAGAACACCTGTATGCATATAAATGAGAGAGTAGAAACCCAAGATCGAAAATCAATTAACAAAAATGTTAATCGAGGGATAAGAGAAAGGAGGCGGATGACTGCTTGGATTTCTGGCGTACTATTGAACAGATCTCAGCTCGAGCCAGGCTGTGTCATTTACTGAGGATTGAAGGGCAATATTCTGAGTTGGGTCAGTATTGTTTACAGTGGTGGTGTTGTCAAGTGAAGACTTCGTCAGCACCAGAACATTATTTTGCTTACTATTTTAAGTTGTTTGGGGATGAATTGCATTTACTGACTATTGGCCAGGATTTTGAGGAATTTCATTAACTAGTCCAGTTGCAGGTCTGCGATTATATTAAGGAAAGTTAAATAAGAATGCGTAATATCCTTATTATCTGCAGCCGGCATAGCTTTCTCCCAAAGTCTCCTGCTGACAGCACTTGCTGTACTTCATGACATCCTGCATATACGTGGGGACTAGGTTGACTACTTATAAAAAAAGGGCAATAAAGTGTGGTCCAATGACTTTACTAGTCTACCAATAAAGTGGAAACCCGGCAAATTCCATTATGAGTTGAGCTAAGTCAGGACCGGAAGCGAATGCAACCCACTTTGCATTGGTGGGTACACACAGGTAGCCGAGGTGAGCAATAAAAGGTAGTCCAATGACTTCACTAGTCTACCAATGAAGGCCTCGGGTAATTGAGGTGAGCAATAAAGTGTAGTCCAATGACTTCACTAGTCTACCAATGAAAGCCTCGGATAGCTAAGCTCACCTCAGCTACCCGAGGCCCTTATTGGTAGACTAGTGAAGTCATTGGACTACACTTTATTGCTCACCTCAGCTACCTGAGGCCCTTATTGGTAGACTAGTAAAGTCATTGGACCACACTTCAGTGCCCTTTATTATAAGTTAAGCTCACCTCAGCTACCTGAGGCCTTCATTGGTAGACTAGTGAAGTCATTGGTCTACACTTTATTGCTCACCTCAGCTACCCGTATTTACCCTCCAATGCAAAGTATTACATACGCTTCCGGTCCTGTCTTAGCTCAACTCATACTGGAATTTGCCGGGTTTCCACCTTCTTCACATTGTATTGGAAGTTGGCATCTCTTTCTTCCTCTGGTGTTCTTGATTTTTTGCCCCAATTTCGGTATTTAGGGTTTGTATTGTTCAGGCTTCGAATCGAACACACAAAATCCCACCACAATCCGGCGAAATATTCACATTAAAGCCTGAAATAGTTTATTTGTGCAAGCCGGCAACTTTTTAAAACGCTTGACGCAGGCCGCAACGCACCCGACCATCTCTGGCATCCCAGTGTCGTTAGCCTCAGACGCATTTACATTCTATTAACCTTAATGTCGCACTCCCCCTGATAATCCTTAATAAAACACAAATGAGACTAATTTCATTTCATTATCCTTATTTGAATATGCCCACACACAGCGGCAGCTCTCGCACTCTTAGAGCCTCCTCCCACTCACAGCGTTGACTTGGCAAGCGAAATGCTAATTTCAACTTGAGATAAAAGTGTTTGGAGCAATAAAATATGTCATATTTTAACAAAATTACAATAAACCCATTTTGCATGGCTCGTATGTGTGCCGACGACTGGGTGAGCGGGTGCGGGCGCGCGTGTGTGTGTGCATGCGTGGATCCTTGTGTTGGCTCGTGTAGATATGTCCGTTCTTTTATGGGACATACTTGTGCGCCGTGGAACATTTACGCTGGCTGGCGTGTTGCTAATAATTAGCTTTACTGTCTCTCGCTCTACCTGTGGTGTATCACTCCCAGCATCCTTCTCTTGTTTACTCCCCTACACTCTGCGTCCACACCGACGCCAGAGCGCAGTGAAAGTTTGGCTTCTTGTGCAAAGATTTTCAAAAACCGTAACAAAATATTCTTAATTACTTTACGGCACAATGGGAATCCCACATTCATCCTGCGATAGATGTGTGTATGTTGGTGGGTGTGTGTGTGTGAGTAGCAGTTTCGGCAGCATGCGTAATGAAGATCTCACATGTGGGCAATTGCCAGTCAGGGTTGCTCTTAAAAGTTTTCACATTCAAATTTTTGGTAATAATAATTTAAATTATTATTTTAATTTCGCAAGTAAATCAAATGTTTCTTATCTCAAGGTGGGTGCGTGTAAGAGTGTGTGTGCGCGCTCTGTGGGGGTTTCAATTATAAAGCAAAGAGAGCCAACCGTACAAAGTTGCTTGCTTGCTGGAACGAAGGAAGATTTTATCAAGTTTCTAACTTATGCGCAATTTGGGAAACGACTTATTGCATTATTCTGCACCTTTTCGGGTGCAAAAGCCAAAAATAATTACGAGCATTAAGATACGAGTGCTGTGCGGTGCCCACTCCTCGGCCCTGGCTCCAGTGGGTACGCATGTGAATGCATTGGCGCCCGGGGTGTTCCATTAACATAATGGCTTTTTTATGCCAGTGCCAGCGTCAGGAATTCCAGCTCCGCCACTATTAACTCCTCATAAAAATGCACATTATTGTAATAGTGCAGTGAGCGCCACACACACACACACACACACACACACACACACATTCACACACACTCGTATTCCATATCGAATGCCGTCGTTGACATTTTACCACATCCGCAGCCCCATTCGCATTCGCAATCGCATCCCAATTCGAGCCAACTTTGCAGGTGGCTTTCCACTGCGAACATTGCTGTCGATGTGCTGCCAGGCAGTGTTGCCGCACTGGTCTGCCAGCAAGCAAACCGTACCGCAATGTTTCATGCCTTTAAAGTAGGTGAAACTCCAGTCCCGTTCTGAGGGTACTGTATGAGTATTTCCGGCTAATCCGCAAGAAGCGTTCCACTGCGACAACACTGAACGCAGCGCTGCGTTGCTGCATTCTTTTGGCAGCCAGTGGAAAGTTTGAAAATGTGAAAATGTGCTGCTCGGACACTCCTGACGTGGTGCACGTGAACGTGTGCCAATGTCTCCTTGGATTACCGTTATGTGCGATTTTTATCGCCTGTTGTTTTGCTGAATCGTTTTTCGCAGCAATTGTCGTTGCAATTTTTTGACTCCTTGCGAAAATAGCTGAAGCGATTTCCTTTCCTGCTCCTTGCCTTGCTGCCGACGCAGTGCATAAAATAATCATTTCCATTGTTAATGGGAAAATTGAAATTTTTCTGTCATGACCTGTGGCGCAGCAAGGATTTCGTCGATATTCGAAAAAAAATAACCAAACTCCACTTGCCGAGTGAGTGTGGGTCAAATGCTTGGGCCATAAAAGCGATTCTTCCAATCGTAATACTCTAAATCGGACATAAATACCACAATAAATGTTAACAACATCGCTTAAGGATCTGATATAGAAGTAGGTGGACATTTTCTATGCACTGTCTTTATATGTCTCCATGGCTGATGTTGTAGTGGCTTTCCAGAAACTGTTTGAGGTCAAGAAGGGTTGCCACACATAACGAGGGTGAGCTCAGTTACAGCAGATAATGTTGTCAGCGAGGTAAGAGTGGATGATGGGAAGAATCTTGATATGAGCTATGCTAGACTTTTATCAGTTCCTTGAAGCTATACTAGATTTTTATCAGTTCCTTAACACCCCTCTGCCAAATGAGGAGTCTAGTTGGGACTATGTGAACTAATTTGAGCTTTCAACAATAAGCATACAATAATCGTCGAAAACAGATCAATTTATAAACTCAGAATTTAGTCATAGTGGCTTAATCATAGTCCTTTGTATTTGTGGGTGTTTGTTCTCGACAAACAATTCGTGGTTTACCTGAAATTTCGACCCACATGATTGTCCAACACGACCCTCAGACGTATTGTTGGAAAATCCCAAACAACTCTCTATAAACTGTGGATGAATATCAATGCCTGTTCATCCCAAAGGCGGCAGTCAAGTGTAAATATCCCCTCCGTTGGCTAAAGTGTGCGTAAGAACCCGGTTCTCTCTATTCCGCAGGGTTCGCAGCAACTGGTCATTCACAAACTTCTGGAGATATATGCGAAAATCCTCCCATTTATGAGATGTACGAGTATAAGATGCTTCTCTGTTTAGACCCTCGGTGATCGAAGGTCATTCAGTATCCAACAAATAAAATTTTCAGCGCATTTTTAGTTGACTGAGGTGCATTTTTAGCTGACTGAGGTACATTTTTAGTTGACTGAGGTGCATTTTTAGTTGACCGGTCAGGATTGTCGAATTTTCGAGAAATGAATCTGTGCTAGATCGTCCACCGTCAGAATCTACCTAATCGGCCTTTTCTTCTTGAAGGAAGCACAAGGACGAACCTTTAACCGTCAACAGCGATTTCGTGATTTATTTTGAACCATTTGCCAGAGATGCCGACAAGTTCCTCAACAAGATAGCACCAAGTGACACACAGCATGCCCAACAATCGGTTTGGGCCACATTTAGGCGAAACTCTGATGTCAACTGGTCCCCTGTTTTGACGTCATGTCACTCCTTCCTATGGACTTTTGTTGAAACACTCGTTTACGGGAACTCCCCAAAACACAATTGGAGAGCTCAAGCAGACTGTCATACGGAGAACTGGTGACGTTCCGCATCATTTATGGGGAAAAGTTGTAGAAATTTGGACTTTCGTGATGCGGATGGCCAAGAAAATCGTGGAGGTGAAATGCAACTCAAGCGTCTGTAAATTATTAAAAGATAATTCATACACAACTAAAGATTATATCATTTTCAGGATCTGTTGCGTTTAATGCAGAAGACTGTTATGGACAAAAATACCTCAGTGGAATCACTTTAAATAGTGATGCTGATAGAGAGAACGTCTGCTGCGATCTCTATGGTAGCAGGAAACCACATGAACCCCGAGCAACCCCGCATCCAGACAAGCACAGCACATTTGCATGCATGTGAGTGCTTTGTTTACACCGAGCAGCTGAGTTTGAAAGGACCACCATGGAAAGCAATATTCCACTCTCAATCAAAGGCCAATTTAACACACTTTTGAGTACAACTCTTCCAGTTCTCCGGTGTGAGCGTGTAAATTAAATAACTGAATGCTAGGAACGCCGCGATTATTGAAGCTTCATTCGTTTAAGTGATTATATCCTGGTTGCATTTCTAATTCTTCCATTAACTATAAATAAGACTCCTGTCTGGCTGCTGCCTTTTAGTATTTCAGAAACCTTTTCAGGAAAGCAAAGTAGTGCTCACTGGAAAAACATCACACCCATACATGTAGCTACGGAAACTGCCTCGGACCCCTAGCTCCAGGCCGCAGTCACAATGAACGCGCTCACGCTTATCTCAGTGGCAGAATTTAAGCTGATTATTTATGTCCATCGCACACAAATGCCACCAATTTAATAAATTCAAATGCACGCAACATTAACCCTTTGCCTACCAGCCGCAGCTTGGCGTCGTGCAAGGAGCCCGGCTCTGGTGCCAGCCAAAATCCAACACAATGGAAAAGTTGGAGAAGAAAAGAAAAAAATACGCAACTAATTTTTATGATTTTCGTATGCAAATTGAAGCAATTTTATTAGAGGCAAAACGGAGAGACGCCTTCTCGCGCCCTCCTCGCCTGGGTGGGTGTGGGTGCGCCTTCAGAGAAATGGCACAAGGAGCAGAGTAAAAGGCAAAGGAAAGAATGCTTCAATTGTCATACAGGTGGCACATTTGTTGGGTGGTTGTCCTTCTTCCGCCAACAACAACAACACCAGCAACAACACCAACAACAATGGCAGCAACAATGCCAGCAGCACTGGCACCCTATTGTAGCTGTGGCTCTTGTTGTTGTTGCCTCTTGCTGATTGTTGTAGTTGTTGGGTGTAAACATTATTTTTATGTCTGTTAATTTCTTTTTGTGCTTTTTTCCATTTTTTTACAATTTCACGGAAATTTGCATTTCCTTTTTTTGCTTTTTTCCCATTTTTCCCTTTTCTTTCCTTGAGGCATGAACAAGCAAGGAAAAACGGATCGTCTGGGGATGATTTTTTTCGCATACTTTCGCGTTTGTTGGAAGAAATTAAAATTAGACAATAATAAATTAGAAAACATGTTAAAATTTTGTAGCGAAGAAGGCATTTTTAATTAGTTGCACATTCAGAGGACAATTGAGTCAGTTAAATTAATCGTCTGTGAACTTAAGGACTCCCAGCGAAGTGTGTTTAAAAGTGGAAACTGGAGCGCCGCAAGTGCGGAACAAAAGGTGGGTTGAATTTGGGTTCCTTCTTTAGGGATATACACATATACTCGTATACATACATATGTATGCGTGTATGTTATGGGAAGGGACAATGAGGACTACCCATAAATGTTGGTTCACTGTGCCATAGGAGTCACGGGTGTGTTGACTAATAATGCAACTATTATGTTAGGATAAGAAATGAAAGCAGTACTTTCGAAAAAGTGTCCTTATATAGTTCAGATCAGTGGTCTGATGAGCCTATACACAAGATCATAGGTAAATTGCAGTAACTCCACGAACTAAAGACAGGGAAGTCTAAAGGCCTTCCTTACTTGTCACCTTGTCCGAGATGACAAACTGTCGCTCATGTGTTTGGCACCTCAATATCGGAGGTTGCATTGTCCCCACTTAGTCTGAGTATTAACAGGTAGAAGCCAACGTGAGATTTGTGTCTAGCAAACCCTAAACTATTGAAAGATAGAAAGCTATTCAGTGCGATTCAATACTTCTGTTCCATACTTCGATACAATGGGTGCACTTGTGAAGTGTTTGGTAATTGGCCCTCACAAAATTATTCTCTGATACTGGCATCGCAATCTTGCCAAGCAGTTCCAGTAGGAATCATGTCTGCCAACACCTCTCATCATCATGTTTCATGCACTGAAATAATGCTACAATGAAAGTACCAACCAGAGAACACAGAGAAAAGAAACTTAAACGTCAAACGGCAAAGCAGCGAAATAAAGCAGACGGACGTTGTACATGAATCCACTCAAAATCGTGGTGAATCCACTCATAATCGTGGTGAATCAAAATCGTGGTGAATCCACTCAGAATCACGGTGAATCCACTCAAAATCGTGGTGAATTCACTCAAAATCGTGGTGAATTCACTCAGAATCGTGGGGAATCCTCTCAGAATCGGTGTGAATCCACTCAAAATCGTGGTGAATCCACTCAAAATTGTGGTGAATCCACTCAAAATCGTGGTGAATCCACTCAGAATCGTGGTGAATCAAAATCACGGTGAATCCACTCAAAATCGTGGTGAATTCACCAAAATCGTGGTGAATTCAATCAAAATCGTGGTGAATCCACTCAGAATCGTGGGGAATCCTCTCAGAATCGGTGTGAATCCACTCAAAATCGTGGTGAATCCACTCAAAATTGTGGTGAATCCACTCAAAATCGTGGTGTTTCCGCTACGGACGCTGGCAGCGAAAAAGACTTTCCTTTCTTTGTGTTCTCTGGTACCAACGTCCTGATGGGATTACGAAAGTCAACCTTTTGGGAATTGATTTATTAGAGAAGAGAGACGGGAGTTCAGAAAGTGGTTCGGAGTTGATTCCGAGAACAAAATGAAGCAACTGACGTTTACGCTTTGACACGCTAACTCAGGTGAGCCTTTACCAGATTCCACTAACCATTCATCAAATTCCATAAATGAATCTACTAAAAAACCCAGAAAAAGAAAACGCAATTAAAAGGAAGCGGAATATGTGAATTGAATGGATGGTATGGAAAAAGAGATCAAACACTAAGAACAAAAATGATTCTTCAACCAGATGTAAGAATATTCTCCTGACTTATTGGGGAATGACTTGCAAGAATTTTTTCAAAAGAACCCCACAAATTTCACTGGGCGGCCACTTCTACGTACCTACCTACCTACCCCACAAACTTCAGATGATCGCATATCAAGATCCTTAATCAATAAGCTCTAAGGAGACACCCCTTCGAAAAGAAAAACGTGGTCGCCAAAGTTCTTCAGACAAGACGCCAGATTATAAAATGTAACCTTGTAAACAATTTTATAGAAAAGGTTCCGAAATAAGAACGTCATTATACGAAACACCAAAACATGAATAGGCAGTACTTCGCTCCTGACTGGGAGTACTTTATAAACTGTGCAAAGAGGAGATAATGAAGCTCTATCTTCATGTTCAGACAAATTTGCATTGTACATTACAATTGATGCTCCGATTTCTGATTCCTGTGGGAGATGTGATGGATTTAACGTTAGTGACGACGCAAAAACACCAGAGCTCGAAGTAGAAAAGGACTAATCTTAGGAAGGCTGAGAAGGCTAGAGAGGAAATGCGTAAGCATCAGGAATTGACTAAATAACCACTCCGAGATCCAAAATATATAGCTTTGGACCTAATGAAAACACTCTACTACGCCAGTGCTCTCAACAGGAGTGTGCTACTATAAGAGGCAATTGTGGACTTGCTCTCAACAGGAGTCTGCTACTATAAGAGGCAATTGTGGACTTGCTCTCAACAGGAGTCTGCTACTATAAGAGGCAATTGTGGACTTACTGTTTAAGGGTTCACGACCTTGCAACTAAAAAAGCAGTGATGTACGTATGCATTGAGACAATTGTTTCCCGAAAGCCACAAGAAACAGCCTCTTGTCTCATTCATTATGTTAAAAATTTTGTTCAAACGACATATCGAATTATGTATTCTAACCAATGCGGGGGCAAAAGATAAATATAAACCTCTCTTTGATATGCAGTTATATAACTTAAAGCCCCGACTGTACATTGTATCAAAGAGATCACAAATCCTTATGTAGACGGCATTCATGCCTACCTTGTGATCAAGAGGGTTGACAGAAAGATCAAGGATTGATAGTAAGATCAAAAAATATCACCGCAACATAACTTGAAAGCAGTGATAAGAAGTGCAAGAACGAACAAACTGTTCCAAGTTGTTGGAATGAAGAAGAAACCCTTCTTTTTTAGAGAGAACACTTCTTTTTTAGAGTTTAGAGAAGAACATAACTAGAGGAAAATTATCAAATAGAAAGAAAAGGTGGAATGTCTCGAAATCCAGCCAAGGCAGCAGTGGCATCCGTCTTGGTACGGCCGATAATATCAATGTCATCAGCGTGGGCAAGGAGATGGACGCTTTTACAGAAAATAGCCCCTTTCTGATATAAACCGGCTTTTCGCGGCACCCGCAGCAAGAGGTGGCATGACTCTAATTAGTTATTAGTTCAGAAAAGAAAAAATCGCCTCGAATTATTGGCATACGTTCCACCTCTGCATCTCGACATCAGATCATCAAGAAGCACACGTACAAAATATTGTGGAAAGCAAACTTGCATGTATCTCCAAAAGATACTGGTCGTTTAGGCCACTTTTGCTCTCATGCCCGCATATAATTGTTTAGTTCGGTAACTATTTTAACGGACAAATAATCTATTATTGAAGGCTGCGTTCTTTGCATAAAATCTCGGTCCAGAGATTGACCCAAATTTAGTCCACTTGGCTAAATTTTGTGATCCGCATGTTTAAAGCGAGAATGTAGTTGGGGTGTTTTTGAGAGCTACGATGACTCTATTAGATGCGCAGTGGTGAGTTATGGTCTGTGTGGCTTGGAGGTATATGAGCTACAGCGACCAAACAAGTGGTGAGCTAAATCTCCACAACAATTTATGGAGTACAACCTGTGTCTACCTGCATTTAGGAGTCATATTTATTGCACTTGGAACTTGACTTACTGACTCCACCATGACACAAATACTATCAACAACCAGTCCACCATTACTTAGCGAGATAGAAAACTTACCTGAAGAGGAATGTTGATTTGGGTTTGCAAGAAAGTACACCTATTCCACCATCGTATCCTACCTTCATTCAATATGGTTCAGGAACATGGTGTAGTAGGATCAGTCAAATAAACTCCTGTCAGCCTCCGAAATTGGCTTAGCATGATAGGAGCTGCGGCAACGAACAGCTAAAATGGAGAGGCCATAATGGACATGCCATAATGGACATGCCATAATGGACATGCCATAATGGACATGCCATAATGGACATGCCATAATGGACAATGAAGAGTGCAACAAAAGCTATGAAACCTCAAACCAGTCAACCAAAAACAGCTTCCAGAAATGTGACCATGGGCTGCGAAAGATAGATAAGAATGCCTGCAATACTTGAAGTCTGAAAGGAACTCCAAGCTGCATTAAAGATGTGAAGCCCAAAACTGATATAAAAAAGGAGACTGGAGTAGACGCAGGCATATTAGTCCGACGCTGCCATCCCCGTGCAAAAAACAATAATTTTCAGTGCAGAATTATTCATTATAAACGCAGCCACACCAAAAGTCCTCAAACAGATCCAAAGATAAACATTCAATGCAGCCACACCAAAAGTCCTCAAACAGATCCAAAGATAAACATTCAACGCAGCCACACCAAAAGTCCTCAAACAGATCAAAGATAAACATTCAACGCAGCCACACCAAAAGTCCTCAAACAGATCAAAGATAAACATCCTATCCGGGTCTACAGACAGTAAATAGCTACAGCTACGAATTCCAATAGGAGCAGCCGTTAAGTTAACTGGCAGAAAGGAATACTGATACACTTATTTGATAACAAGGCACAAGTGAGACCATGGAGACCAAATTAGGAACTATCAAACCATTTGTGGAACCTCACCCAATTTGCGGCTCTATTGATGAATTGATAGAAAGCAAACCTACTCAATGGGGATGAGAGAGCAAACACAGGCAACTCAGAGGCAGTTATAGCCCTAATATACAAATATCTTCCAACCAGAAGAGAAAAGCTACACCGAGAAAATAGACAGACAGACCAGTGTCTCTCAGTGTGGGGTACCAGCAGACTACCATGTCAATATCATCAGCTTCAGCGAAGAATTGATGAGATGTCCAATGCCATTATGTGTGCTCAAGTGTGCTTTTGTCAAACTAGGCGGCCACTCCTACCTACCTACCTACCAATGCCATCACACATGAAAGGGCAATACAAACGGATAAGTCTGAGCTACCAGGATTCGAATAACAAAAGATCCCTGAAAATTCCTATGTTTACCTTACTACGGTTCTCTGTGATTGTGGAAACACGTCTATGAGTGACGGCTCTAAATAATTTGACGATTATTGTAGTCTGTTGCTCCTTACCAGGACGATTCTGTCCCACTATGACACAACAACGAAACGAAATTGAAACGCTACATATAACTCAATATCGAACCCTACGGAGCTGAATACACTGCAAATACTCCCAGTAGGCAGCCAACTACTGTGTAAGTAAGTCCCCACCACTTAAGCCCTTTACAGTGTCGCCAATTGTACATTTCCACACTCGTGGATTCAATCAGGAGCGAGAATTGGCGAAGCACAATGGAGACACCCCAAAAGCCTCTTCCGTAAGCCGGTGCATTCACAGTAGTGACGACTCTTACTCGTAATTATTGAAAGCCCACTCGCTCCGCTGAGCAGGAGTCTCGATTGCAAACAATTGAAACAATGAAACAGTTGGTAAACAGAATTTAAATCCACGCCGGGTTAAGCGCATTCGAAGGACTCGACTCTGTGTTTATTTACGTAATGGCAGCTCGGCCGGCATTCAAGGCAAACGGGGTAATTAAGTTATTTGAAGGCGACATGTTCAATTGTCGCTGAGCAAGGGCCGCAAGCGGGCGTGTTGTGCGTGCGGCAGCAGGTTGCTGTGGTAGCGTCAGCGGCAGCAGCAGCAGCATCATTAAAATGCAATCAGTGTCAGAATGCCAATTAGGCGGAGCTAGATAATTGGATTTGTTGTTGCCGACTGATTTTGTGTCGCTGCTGTATTGGCAATGAATTAAAAATTGTAAACTTCGGAGTACGTGTGCAATTTCGGGCATATTGTTCTCGATGCTCTGCTGTGTTCGGTGCTGAATGAGCATCGATAGTCCTTGATTACCAATAGAACAATAACAGCATTTGCAAAAATACAAATAAAAAATATATAAATAACAACATCAGCAACAGCAACAGCAGCAGCGGAGAACCCTTTTATTTCGCGCACAGCTCCCGGGAGGGTATGCGGCGCTCCTTCACCCTTTGGCTGGCACACTCACTCACTCACGCACACACCCCGCACGCACCGGGCACAGCATTTACGCACATGCCACACATGTTGCAAACCCACATGTTTAGGTGATGTCAATGGCAACTACAACACCAATAACACTAACAGCAACAGAGGCAGAGGCAGAGGCAGGAGCGGCTAAACACGCTCTTCGATGTTGTTGTGTGCGGGCATAAATCTTATTTTCCGGTTTAAAGAAATTTGGAAAAAGATTTATTGGCAAGTGGCGGAGACATAAATTGTCGATTTGTATGATTGCCTGCAATAATCGATTGAATAATTGACTCGAACTGGGACTGGGTTGGAGTTGGCGTGTACGATAGCGTTGTGCTGTGCTGTTCTGTGCCGAGCGCTGTTCTGCCCTGCTCTGCTCTGTGCCAGTGCCAATAAATCTTTGTCGCTTTGATAGATTTTCTGGCAGCGTACTCAGATGTTGTTATTAATTTCTGAAGCGCTTTTTGATTAAAGTAGCAGTTTGCATTAAAGGAGCAATCGAGCCTGCCTGGCCTGGCACAAGTCCACATTATCCTTCTACCAACAATATTTCAGTGTTTGGTATCTACACACCAAACACGGCTCTGTGTTGACAGCATGCACACGCCCTCAATGACAGACACCCCCAAACCACCCATCAGCACACCACTGGCACCTTTGACAACAGCGGAAACTAATTACCTTCACTTGTCTGACCGGCGTTATTGAGGCCACCGCAGGGATTTCACCCATATGCGAACTCGTACGAGCTGCTCTTGTTGCCGCTTCCACGTTTGCTGGCCCGGCAGTGCGCCCGTAAGCTCGAAATAAATTAGGCAAACAGAGATTTGGACAAGTGACCACTAAATTGAAATCAAAAAGCCCGCAGCCAAAGCAAACAACCAAACAAACAGGGACGAGCGGTCTTGAAGGCAGAGCAAATACACAATTTGTGCTCCGGATTTACTAGATTCATTCGGACAGGATTCACAAATTTACCTACAAGTTATTTGGCCACCTTCCACGCCTCCCAGGATCAGGCGGCGACTGACTTAATGACATTGCTCGCAAGCAAAGTGCGGCAAGCGTTGGCAGACCCGGAACCCGGTGCAGTTTTAAGGGCATATAAAATAATGGTTCAATCTCCCAACTCCGGACACTAACACCATCCGTAGGAGGATACGGATTGGTTTAGAGTCACAAGAACTTAACTACAATCGTTTTTAATTCATTGGTATTGCGCCGAAGTAAGCAATTCCATTCCATCCAACTTTCGAATTGACCAATTGCAGTGCATCCAATTTTGCGGCACTGATAGGAGCAATGCGTCCAAATCATTGCGGTGTCGAACGAACATGGAATCCCATCGTCTGTAGTCGCTTACATCTTTGTCTGGTATACATGGTATAAAACCGAACCTGCCTACAGCTGATACCGTATACGAGAGACTCCAGCACAAGAATCCACCATGCAGCTCTGATCGATGTGTGTTTGTATAGTAATGTGGTGCTCTCATGGTCCAGGTAATGCACTCATTAAAATGTGTGTGAGTAGGGGTGCGGAAAAAACGTGGATCGAGCTTATGGGAATTCAATCAGAAGGAGGTCCAATAATATAATATATATATATATATATATATATATATATATATATATATATATATATATATATATATATATATACTTGTATCTTCCATGCATCCTTTGATGTGCTAATAAAATGATCTCCAATTTCTTACACATTTGTAAGAGTGTAGTGTGTAGAAATCCGAGAGATATTCCAATCACGTACGATATAATACAATATTTTGCCCCCTGCTATTCACATCTTGACCACAATAAAGAGCAGTTCACGTTCACTATTCAATGAAATCCTGCGATTCACAGGCCCCAAAGTGTCGTCTGTGCGCGTGCCATAGCAGACCCCCTCCTCTTGTGGCTGACTTCGCTCACTCCTAGGTAGGTAGGTAAAATAGCTGGCGACTTCGGGTCGCCTCAATTAGCAATAGTGCCATGTCCTCGCAAGCCTAAAGAAAATGGTAATACGCTTTTGTCCATTTACAACCATCCGGAGTTGCTGACAAATTTGAATAGGCCTGAAAGTTCTAAGCTAGAGCAATGCCCCAGACTCTCCAGAAAAGGACTTCCGAGACATTTAAGTCTCAAGCGAGTGAGGGCTGGGCAATCACAAAGAAAGTGTACGACGGTTTCTTTCTCCTGTGGGTCCTTACAGCTTCTGCAATGTTGCTGTTCTGTCCCGATGGTCCAGTGACCCGTGCAAACAGCTGTAATTTTGCTAATGGTGTGTCTTGGTATCTTGAGAAGACGATTCGTTCTTCTTGGTCTGTAATTTCGCTAATGGTGTGTATTGGTATCTTGAGAAGATGATTCGATCTTCTTGTTCTTTAATTTTTCTAAGGGTGTGTCTTGGTTTCTTAAGAAGATGGACTCGTTCTTCTTGGTCTGAAATTTTGCTAATGGTGTGTCTTGGTATCTTGGGAAGACGATTCGTTCTTCTTGGTCTGTAATTTTGCTAATGGTGTGTCTTGGTTTCTTAAGAAGATGGACTCGTTCTTCTTGGTCTGAAATTTTGCTAATGGTGTGTCTTGGTATCTTGAGAAGACGATTCGTTCTTCTTGGTCTGTAATTTTGCTAATGGTGTGTCTTGGTATCTTGAGAAGATGATTCGTTCTTCTTGGTCTGTAATTTTGCTAATGGTGTGTCTTGGTATCGTGAGAAGACGATTTGTTCTTCTTGGTCTGTAATTTTGCTAATGGTGTGTCTTGGTATCTTGAGAAGATGATTCGTTCTTCTTGGTCTGTAATTTTGCTAAGGGTGTGTCTTGGTATCGTGAGAAGACGATTTGTTCTTCTTGGTCTGTAATTTTGCTAATGGTGTGTCTTGGTATCTTGAGAAGATGATTCGACCTTCTTGGTCTGTAATTTTGCTAATGGTGTGTCTTGGTATCTTGAGAAGACGATTCGTTCTTCTTGGTCTGTAATTTTGCTAATGGTGTGTCTTGGTATCTTGAGAAGATGATTCGTTCTTCTTGGTCTGTAATTTTGCTAATGGTGTGTCTTGGTATCTTGAGAAGATGATTCGTTCTTCTTGGTCTGTAATTTTGCTAATGGTGTGTCTTGGTATCATGAGAAGACGATTTGTTCTTCTTGGTCTGTAATTTTGCTAATGGTGTGTCTTGGTATCTTGAGAAGATGATTCGTTCTTCTTGGTGTGTATTTTTCTAAGGGTGTGTCTTGGTATCTTGAGAAGATGATTCGTTCTTCTTGGTCTGTAATTTTGCTAATGGTGTGTCTTGGTATCTTGAGAAGACGATTCGTTCTTCTTGGTCTGTAATTTCGCTAATGGTGTGTATTGGTATCTTGAGAAGATGATTCGATCTTCTTGTTCTTTAATTTTTCTAAGGGTGTGTCTTGGTTTCTTAAGAAGATGGACTCGTTCTTCTTGGTCTGAAATTTTGCTAATGGTGTGTCTTGGTATCTTGAGAAGACGATTCGTTCTTCTTGGTCTGTAATTTTGCTAATGGTGTGTCTTGGTTTCTTAAGAAGATGGACTCGTTCTTCTTGGTCTGAAATTTTGCTAATGGTGTGTCTTGGTATCTTGAGAAGACGATTCGTTCTTCTTGGTCTGTAATTTTGCTAATGGTGTGTCTTGGTATCTTGAGAAGATGATTCGTTCTTCTTGGTCTGTAATTTTGCTAATGGTGTGTCTTGGTATCATGAGAAGACGATTTGTTCTTCTTGGTCTGTAATTTTGCTAATGGTGTGTCTTGGTATCTTGAGAAGATGATTCGTTCTTCTTGGTGTGTATTTTTCTAAGGGTGTGTCTTGGTATCTTGAGAAGATGATTCGTTCTTCTTGGTCTGTAATTTTGCTAATGGTGTGTCTTGGTATCTTGAGAAGACGATTCGTTCTTCTTGGTCTGTAATTTCGCTAATGGTGTGTATTGGTATCTTGAGAAGATGATTCGATCTTCTTGTTCTTTAATTTTTCTAAGGGTGTGTCTTGGTTTCTTAAGAAGATGGACTCGTTCTTCTTGGTCTGAAATTTTGCTAATGGTGTGTCTTGGTATCTTGAGAAGACGATTCGTTCTTCTTGGTCTGTAATTTTGCTAATGGTGTGTCTTGGTTTCTTAAGAAGATGGACTCGTTCTTCTTGGTCTGAAATTTTGCTAATGGTGTGTCTTGGTATCTTGAGAAGACGATTCGTTCTTCTTGGTCTGTAATTTTGCTAATGGTGTGTCTTGGTATCTTGAGAAGATGATTCGTTCTTCTTGGTCTGTAATTTTGCTAATGGTGTGTCTTGGTATCGTGAGAAGACGATTTGTTCTTCTTGGTCTGTAATTTTGCTAATGGTGTGTCTTGGTATCTTGAGAAGATGATTCGTTCTTCTTGGTCTGTAATTTTGCTAAGGGTGTGTCTTGGTATCGTGAGAAGACGATTTGTTCTTCTTGGTCTGTAATTTTGCTAATGGTGTGTCTTGGTATCTTGAGAAGATGATTCGACCTTCTTGGTCTGTAATTTTGCTAATGGTGTGTCTTGGTATCTTGAGAAGACGATTCGTTCTTCTTGGTCTGTAATTTTGCTAATGGTGTGTCTTGGTATCTTGAGAAGATGATTCGTTCTTCTTGGTCTGTAATTTTGCTAATGGTGTGTCTTGGTATCTTGAGAAGATGATTCGTTCTTCTTGGTCTGTAATTTTGCTAATGGTGTGTCTTGGTATCGTGAGAAGACGATTTGTTCTTCTTGGTCTGTAATTTTGCTAATGGTGTGTCTTGGTATCTTGAGAAGATGATTCGTTCTTCTTGGTCTGTAATTTTGCTAATGGTGTGTCTTGGTATCTTGAAAAGACGATTCGTTCTTCTTGGTCTGTAATTTTGCTAATGGTGTGTATTGGTTTCTTAAGAAGATGATTCTTGGTCTGTAATCAGGCCACATCATTCTTGAACTGGCACATGTCGCAGTGTTTTTCCACCTCTCGCGAGCCTTGCGGAGGAAGTGACTATAAATATTTCGCTTAACAACAATTCGTGGGGACGCCCACATCCATAAAGGAAAATCTTTGATCGGTTTCCGATGAGCCTCTTCGTGCTATTTCATCAGCTCTCTCGTTGCCCTCAGGATCGCAGGATTTTTATTTTTTTCAATCCGATAACTTTATTGCCGAGAAAGTACATGCTATCAAAAATAGGCGTGGCTCTGCGGTGACTATAAACGCATAAGAAGACAACTGTTCACCTACTTAGGAGATTAGATTAGATTTCTGGAGGCATATTCGACATAATTGATTCATATGATTCCTTTATGTAGCCCCGAGATAGGTTTATCAAGTCACTTATCACAAAATATGGGCATGGCGTGCCCACTTTTCTTTGTGCCATACAAAAACTTGTAACACTGATTAAATAACATGAAAAAGCTGAGAACTTTCACCAATTCAAGTGACTGCGGCGCCACAAAGCCACCGCCATCCAGGACTCCCCCACTGCGGTGGCATCTTGCAGCCCCTTAGAATGCTGCCAGGATAATTGCATTAAAATTAGAGGTTTCGAATGGCACTTTAATTTATGCCACTGTGTTATGATTTAATATTATTTACTTATTATTTTAATTTTTACTCTGGCAGCGTCAAAATTTGGGAACTCGAAAATTCCGCCTGAAGCGTGTTTTTGCAAGGGATTGACGTGTGTCGTCGTTCCAAGCAGACACACACCCTCGGTCGCTCGTGAACATTTTGAACTTGCGTCACAAATTCAGCCGCTTCTACTACTGCGCTGCTGCTGTTGTTGATGCTTCGCTCTGGCCCTTTGCCATGCACGAATATCTAAGCCCCGGAAGTGAGCAGGAACAATGGGAGCGTAATTTTTAAAAGGCGAGAAGAGCAGAAAAGATGGAAGTCAATTTTGGCAAAGCTGAATGAAAGTGGCTGTCGTCAGTTGTTGTTGGTGTTGTTACTGTTGTTGTTGTTGTTGTTGTTGATGCTGCTCTGTGGCATGTTCAAGCGACGTTACGATGACACAACAGCCACAACAACAAGCACAAGAACAAGAACAACAACAACAACAACACCGACAACAACACCACCGACAACAAATTCGATTTCAACACCAGCCGCCAACAATTATAATAATATGCTTACTTATATTTATTATTGTATTTACCCGTACCCCGCCGCCGCACACGAAAGTGGCTCTAAACCGAATTTGCATAATTTCATTTGCGACGAGCGGCAGACGGACAGGCGGGAGGGCCGACGGGCGCACTGCGGCATTAGCAGCAGCCAGCCGAGTGCAGAGTGTGGCTTTGAAGAGGTTAAGTGCGTCATTGTGCGAGCGAGTTTATGGCGTATTGATGGGCGGTGCAGTAACTTTAAAATTGACAACACAACACGACAAGAAGAGGCTGAGGCTGGCAGGCGAGCAGGGAGGACGAGACCGAGCAGAAGGTTGCAAGGCGGGCGGGGGTAGACACACACACACATCTGTAGGCAGGGGTGGAGGTGGTTCAAAATGATGGAAATGATGTTTTTGATTTTGATTATGCAAATTTAAATGTTGGAACAATGTTGCCCATTAGAGCAGAAGGATGCGCTTCATGCAGTTGCTCTTACAGAACGATGACAGAACTCTCTGTTATACGAGTACCTCAAATTGCGTGCTCTCGAATCGATTTTAAATGGAACTCTGCCTTTGAAGCAAATAGTTTCGAGACCTGAAGGTTAATGGGCCTGTGTGCAGGAATGTGTGAAAGTGTCAGATTCAAACAAATTGAGCAAAACAACCAGATAGACAACTAGAACAGGCTACCTAGCATTGATGATCGGAGTACCAAATTGCTTGGTCAGTCAGTGTCAATGTTCTTATGTGCCTGCTCGTGATGAAATTGCCTTAGACGAGGTCACTTCAGAGACTTACTCGTTCTATTCCGCTTGATCGAAAATAGTCATCATAAAAATGACAAAGAATGAGCGACTTAAAGCTATTAAAGCAAAGGAATAGAAAACTTTCAAGTTGTATGCGTTTTGGCCACTTTTTGAGGAGTTCAACATCAGCACTTTCATGATTATTTTCTCGAATGCAATCATTCCTGTCGGAATCCTACACAAATCCTAGGGAAGACTCAGCTTAGTCAGGCCATACAAGACCGTCACCCTTACTTAAGAGTGCTGCTAAGTTAGCAAACAGTTTTCTTCAGGTACACTTTTCCAAAGCATATGAACGCCTCTGAGGTATACCGTCAGCTTCAGTCGCCAAGATCCTCCCTGCAATTGGTCTAGCCTCACTCTCACGCATCTACATGGCTGCTTAGTCAGCTAGTTTCCTCTTCAGCGCAGCAGTTTAATAACTCCATTTCATATAATTTAACTGCAGACGCCTGCATTGCTGCGCTCCAACCAGCCGCTCTGACAACACCTGTGGGAGTCGTTTTCCGGTTAACAAATTTCACTAATTTCCGTTGTCACCACCATTTTTGTTGCTCGTTTATTTCGTGACCATTTCGGCAGCAGCCCGGCGTGTGCCGCCTGCCCGTCGAGTGAAATGTCAACCCTTTTCACAAGCCGTTAAACATTAAGGCTCGTAATTATTGGACAAATCAACGACGCATATCCTCGCCGTGCTGCGCTTTTCTCTCTCGCTGATGGTGCCCATGCCGGGCTCCCTCCCCCTCCCTCTCCCATGACCCTGTCGCTTTGGGTTTTTTCTTAATTTTCTCGAATTTTTACGTCTTTTCTATGCTAATTTTTAAATGAAACAAATTTTTACCGTATTTCATTAGCAGCGTAGCGCGGGGGGTTGGGTGTCGGGGTTTAGTGGGCGCGGACATATTGCCACAAACGAACAAAGAAGCAAAAGTCAATTTGTAGGAAATTAACGAAATGTGCTCCAAATTGCGTCGGTATGGGAGTAGAAATTCCACCCCCTCTTTAAATGCCCACTTTCGAAACTGAAACTTGATTTTTTTATTGTTGTTATTCTTCCTGTTGTTGTTGGTGTTGTTGTTGTTGCATTTATATATAGACACTTAAATATGTGCGAGCATTTTTGTCCATTTCCTGTTTGGGAAAAGTTTAAATGTGAAAAGTAACTTCTGAAATTCGAAGTTTTACACTTGGACATAGAATCCGAGTTAAAAGAGAGCAATTTTAGAGGACTTTAAGGATACACAGAACTTTGAGGTACTTGAAGAGACATTAAGTCTCGCAGTGACGATGACACACCGAGTAGAGTTCAGGGGTCTAGACCAGATGCATAGACCAAATTCTGGACCTTGTTTAATGAACGAGTAGTAAATGAATTTTCATTCGAAAATAAGAACACCAAGATCAGTCATTAAAATGTCCCACATACAGCTCTTGATATTCTCCATGAGATTAGACCCCCGAGCGTTGTTCGTTATGCCCAGTTTATTGTACCAAATTAATATTGTTGACACCATCGTGTACTAGGGTCAATGATATTGCGTCTAGAGATTGATCTATATATATCAGTGTGCAGCAGCCCAAGTTTGATGGCACAATATATTGTACAATAATATTTGTATACACTACACACTATATTCGGGAATGTTTTCGTACCATTCCACCTGGTCCAGATCTAAAGCTTCTATCCTCTTACTATTCTATCCACTTTCATGCAACCTTGTCAAGATGTAACGCTTCTATCCCCTTACTATTCTATCTTCTTTCATTCAACCTGATCCAGATCTAACGCTTCTATCCTCTTTCATTCAAGCTGGGCAAGATCTTGATGCTTCTATCCTCTTACTATTCTATCCACTTTCATGCAACCTTGTCAAGATCTAATGCTTATATCCCCTTACTATTCTATCCTCTTTCATTCAAACTGGTCAAGATCTTTACGCTTATATTCTCTTACTAGTCTCTCCTCTTTCATTCAACCTGGTCCAGATCTAACGCTTCTATCCTCTTTCATTCAAGCTGGGCAAGATCTTGATGCTTCTATCCTCTTACTATTCTATCCACTTTCATGCAACCTTGTCAAGATCTAATGCTTATATCCCCTTACTATTCTATCCTCTTTCATTCAAACTGGTCAAGATCTTGACGCTTCTATTCTCTTACTAGTCTCTCCTCTTTCATTCAACCTGGTCCAGATCTAACGCTTCTATCCTCTTTCATTCAATCTGGTCAAGATCTTGATGCTTCTATCCTCTTACTATTCTATCTTCTTTCATTCAAGCTGGGCAAGATCTTGATGCTTCTATCCTCTTACTATTCTATCCACTTTCATGCAACCTTGTCAAGATCTAATGCTTATATCCCCTTATTATTCTATCCTCTTTCATTCAACATTTCCATTTAAAACCGGATTGAAAGCTAATACTAATATTCTTGCCAAAGGTACAAAGAACGGCGGAGGTATTCATTAGTGGCGCCATTGGAACGACTCCAATGACAGCTTTAGAAGTAATGCTTAATCTGCTGCCTGTTCGGCTTTTTGGCGAAAGAACGGCTGCAAATTCAGCTGTTAGACTAAAAGCTACGCACCAATGGAATGCTACGGCTGCAGGACATGAGTCTATCTTACGACGTTTTGAGGGTATTCTTGACTCTTTTGATTACATCACAACACTATGCCTTCAATGTAACGTTTTCCTTCCCTCCAGGGACTATTGGAAGGAAGGAATTCCCAAACTACATGTAAGCTAATAATTTACATAATATCCTTAGGTGCAGCTGATAGGTGCTGGTGTGTGGAGTAGGATCCAAAATAGCTATACTAACCTGCCCTGAAATAAACGTCAAGTGCTCCAAGGATGTAATATATCCAAATAGATAAAATATAGGTACCGTCATAAGTGTCCTAACGGGACACTAGACCCTGGATGCTCATGGTAGAAGGCTAGGAACTGCCTCAAATAACTTTGGCAGGTGTTGCAAGGACGAGGAGGAGCAAGAATCCATCGAACACCAGATATGTATGTTCAGAGAGACACAGTTTTCTGGACTCTCTCTGAGAGACATTCCAAATAAGAAAATAAGCTCCAACAACTGCTTCATAAAAAGCTCCAAATGGCTGCACTTCTGAAAGCGAATAGGACCTGACTCTTATGTGGTATCCCATAGAGTCATGGCCTAAGTGTGCGAGATTTTGGCGACCTCTCAACCTACCTACCTAAAGCTTAAGGACCAAAATAAGTGACGTGTTTTGAGTTAAAATTAGAACAAACTGACTGAATAAAGCAATCTAATTGGAAAAATAGCAGTGGCAGGTCTGATTGGATTTCTTCTCTCGATGAATTGTCGACGTTCGAGACTCACAACTCTCTCAAAGACATGGGAATTCTTTAGATATGCATGTTCGAAATACAACGTAACAGAGTCAGTCCCACTGCAAGTCGTGCTCACCTATTTTACCCTACACAGAGTGAAAGCCTCCACCAAGCTGTCTAGGAGAAAATTCAAAGGGATTGTACTCTGCGCACAAAGATACTTGGACGTCGGGTCCAAAGGGAAGAGTCGTTATTGTCAATTTTCTGCTCAGTTGCAGGCTAAGATCGATGGATCATTATTACTCGTATGTGGAAAGGATGCATTGACAAACATTGCAAATGCTCCGATTGACCACCTAATTATTTTGAGTTCCTCGTTTGTATCAACTAGTCCTGAATATGAAGTGACAAGTATGCGACTACATTCGATTGATGCGGTACCGACAGAACAAAGACCGCAAATGAATATTGAACTGCTCAAACTGCATGTAGTATGTATGCTACATGCTACATTTCAATATTCAGTTGTGTCTTTGTCGCAGCAAGGGAGCGATGTGCACTTACACCATAAATAAATATTATTCAATTGCAGTACCTGACAGCTGGAGCATATGCTGGCCCGTCGGTGTATCCCTCAGAACCTAGCGAGTAACTATCCATGCCCAGTGATCTATATTTGTCCATTGTTGGCTAAATAAATTTGAAGAAAATTAGAATGGTGGTCTCTATTTTGACCGATTCTTCGTTGGATCACTCAAACCTGGCAGCTAAGCTGAAACATACCTCGCCCTCTTTGCTTACAATCCGTTTGCGTCCACCACTTGAACGTTGACCGTCGTCTGGATTCACTTCGTGTGAGGTTATGTGAGCTGTGTATGATTTGTAAATTTTAATTTAATTTTTGATTTGTAGATTGTAGCGCCTTGAAGTTGGCGACAATGCCAACTCTCCCAACACAATTAAAGTGCTGAAAAAACGCCAAGTTATCTGAGCACCCATTGAAGTTTCGTTCTTCTGTCACTATTTTGAGTGTTGTTATACTCTTGCCGCCCACAATCATATGACGTTTTGACACACCCATTTTTGAATTTACAAAAATCACAGAATCTAAAAAAAATTGAAGGAAAATGGTACATCAGTCAGAATATTATAGTCGGACTTGCCCATTGTAGCGAATGGGCTTCGCTTTTCCTTGTTATGCCCTGAACAGGACCACACCTTCAAATTTCCACCAGGTCTCACAAATATCTGCCCGTCTGTTCAAAAATACCCCAGTAGCAGGAAAAAATAATGTGGGCGGAATATTAGGCGTGGCGGGTGATCTTTTGTGTATATACATACATATATCAGAGAACATAGAGAAAGGAAACTTAAACGTCAAACGGCAAAGCAGCGAAATAAAGCAGACGGATGTTGTACACGAATCCACTCAAAATCGTGGTGAATCCACTCAAAATCGTGTTGAATCCACTCAAAATCGTGGTGAATCCACTGAAAATCGTGTTGAATCCACTCAAAATCGTGGTGAATCCACTCAAAATCGTGGTGAATCCACTCAAAATCGTGGTGTGCCCGCTACGGACGCTGGCAGCGAAAAAGAGTTTCTTTTCTCTGTGTTCTCTGACTTGAACGTCTCTCGTTTGCGCACACTCTCCCATGCGTAGTATCGTTGTTAGTGAAGTATTTTTGGATTCACGGTAAAAGCGCCTCCAAAAACATGCATATGCGGTCCGTTTCAGCTGATTTTAAATTGTCAGCTTGATATATGCTTCCATTCTTGATACCTTGGGCTTTGCATGAAGTTAGGCGTGTAAAAATTGGGCGCTTTTATTATACATGATGCTTGAAAGACAACTGTCTCTGAGGCTTCCACCTATTAATAATTTTGCTATACTTAAAATTGTTCTCACAGTACAGTCCCACACGCATTTGATCACTGTGCGTCCCAATTTATGTGTCCATGCATATGTTGCATATGGGAGAACAGCAAATCTCATCTCATTATTGTCACCAACTGACAAATGCGTGTCACACACGCAATGACAACAGTTTTATGATGTGCATTGAATACTGAATTGGAAAGCAGCTCGAACTGAAAGTGAAATTGAGTGAGCTCAAGAGTCTACCTGCACCGCCAGGTACAGCAACATAGGGCTAACAAGTTGGTATAACCCAACTGGACAACCAAATTATCTCTAGACATATTCCAAAGCTACTCGTAATGGTTTTCAATATCAACAGTTTTACAAGCACAGCAAGAAAATAGTTTGAAGTGCATTGGAAACTTGGTTGTTGTTCGCAAATTTCCATAGGAAAGGCTTCGTTTTCCTGCCACTGGTGTCGCCACCTGTGCAATTTGACTGAAAAAGAAATATTCGGCATGGAAATTACAGATAACGAGTTGCAATTTGGGTGTTTTGAATCAATCCGAATATATAATACCACGGCTTCTAAACATATTGGTGCTTTAGCGAGGAAGTCCAAACCTCAGTTTCGTAAATTGTAAGGATAAAACCGACAAAAATTTACTATGAAAGTCTTGCCTTGATACCTGACGACAGATGGCGCTCATAATAGCCTCATAAAGCCCTCGATTTACAACCCTATAATCAGGAAGTATATTTATTTTGCAAACGTTTCCTCACTCTAAATTGATGCGTGGAGTCTCTCGTCAGAGAGCCACCGTACTAACCGCCTCCGAATAACAAATTTGTTCAGAACTCCGTTTTGATATTACCCCTAATTATTACTACAGATGTACATATAGAAGAAGAGTATAGAGATTAGAGATTAGAGAGCCTAGAAACGGATTGGAGAAAACGCAGAGGCGCCTGGCGAGCGCTGTTAAGTTGGGCCATGTACATTTTTAGAATAGTAACCACATTATCCTTGAAATATATATCGATTTAAAATTTCGTTCATATCTAATATCGCTATTTCTATTGTGATCAGCCGCTCGAGACGCAGTAGTTTGAGAGCCATTGGCTACCGCAAGTTAATAATAGTGAAGACACACACCAGCCTGGATCTGTTTTAGAGCAACGGAGTCGCAGAATTGCACAGAATCAGAACGGAATAAACTCCGCAGACGAATTCAGTAAATACGTTGACTCAAATTTCTGACGCTAGATGGAACCATTATTGGTGGAGTGGAGCGTGTTTTTCTTCCTCTGAAACATCATCACTGTTATAAAAGTAATGGTGTTGCAGTTTCCACAATTAGAATTATTGCCCGATGTTATCAATTCAGTAAACATCGATTTGATATACACAACTGAAGACTTACGTATATAAATTAACAGAAAGCTGACAATGAGATGTGTAGATATAGCCAATGCACATAGTATATGCTCTGTGGTGCCTTCTTCTTATAGACAGAGCCGGCACTCCGTATCATTATGAATGTGAATTTTTGTCAGGTTATATTTCAGGGAGTAATGAGCTGATATATTACCTGACTTCTTATGTCTGCTTTGCATATATTGCGCAGTTCTTTATTGTAGGTGAGTCCACCAATCTTTTGGCTTGCCGAAGTCTCTCTATCCCTTCCCAGTGTGGCATTCTGAGACTATGTCCAGTCTTTTGGCTTGCCTAAGTCCCACTATCCCTTCTCAGTGTGACATTCTGAGACCATATTCCCAGCTATCTACCCCGGATTTAGCCTCCGCCCAGTTGATATCACAGTATGGCTCTGGACCTATGAAGCTTTGCTGGGGAACCGGCCCTAGCCAGTTCATCAGCAATTTCGTTGCCTTCGATCCCTGAGTGACCCGGGACCCAGCAAATTGCAACCTTATTTGTTGCCTCTAAAGATTGTAAGTTTGTTGAAGCATTCTTCCACCAATTTAGATTCTAAACAATATGAAGCTAATGCCAGCTTGACTATCTGAATAGATAGCTATGCGTGCTCGGTTGATACCCCTTTTCAGATTTGTCCGTACACAGAATGAGATTGCTTGAATTTCAGCCTGGAAGACTCTAGGCTACCTGCCCATTGGTTCTGAGGTTTTGGTATTTGCTCCATAGCCCCCTGCACCGACTTCGGTGTTTGTTTTTGAATCGTCGTCTGTGAACCATTCTAGACTTCTACAGTCGATCTCAGGTCCTCCTATGTCCCATTCATCACGGTCTGAGACAGGGTAGGTAAGTCTTTAGATTTTCTCCTATCAAGTGCCGGTTAAATGAGCCTAGTCTTTAATCAAGTGCCTTCGTCTGCCCAAAACCCACTGGACTCACGCACGACACTATCATTCAACATCAATTTACAGCTAGCAATTGGTATTCCAATCTCGCAACTGTCCGTAGACACCCCGCCTGAGTAGCTTAGCAGCCCTACAGTTCCCTTCAATATCCCTGAGCCCCGCAACCCATGGTTAGGTTAGGTTAGGTTAGGTTATCGTGGCAGCCGGTCCACTGACCAGCTCACCCAGACCACCATGGGTGCATTGTGATACCACTGCGTAACATCGCACCTCCGATTCACTCGTCGAACCATTTGGAAGCCCTAATAAAGCTCAGGATTTTTTTGGCCTTCGCGCCGGACACTTCCGTAAGAGAGTTGAAAGTCTATTTGCCAAAAGAGCCCGCTCTGCTTCTAGCCAGAGCGGGGCACCTACAGATGAGATGTTCCACAGTCTCCTCCTCCTCCTCATCCCCACAGCTTCTGCAGTATTCATAAGAGAATATTCCCAGCCTGAGAACATGCCCGCCAAATAGCCAATGACCAGTTATACAAGCCACGACCTTAGAGATATCCTCTCTCGACAAATATCCTCTCTCGACAGATATCCTCTCTCAACAGATATCCTCTCTCGACAGATATCCTCTCTCGACAGGGCAAGCAAGTCTCTAGATTTTGTCCTATCAAGCTCCTACCACATTAGTCGTTAAGCAAGTACCTTCGTCTGGTCAAGACCTATTGGCCTCAGGTACGACACTATTTCTCAACATTAGTTTACAGGTGGCAATTGGTATTTCAACCTCACATCTGTCCGTACACAGAGGAAGCTGTCCATACACAGAGGAAACTGTCCATACACAGAGGAAGCTGTCCATACACAGAGGAAGCTGTCCATACACAGAGGAAGCTGTCCATACACAGAGGAAGCTGTCCATACACAGAGGAAGCTGTCCATACACAGAGGAAGCTGTCCATACACAGAGGAAGCTGTCCATACACAGAGGAAGCTGTCCATACACAGAGGAAGCTGTCCATACACAGAGGAAGCTGTCCATACACAGAGGAAGCTGTCCATACACAGAGGAAGCTGTCCATACACAGAGGAAGCTGTCCATACACAGAGGAAGCTGTCCATACACAGAGGAAGCTGTCCATACACAGAGGAAGCTGTCCATACACAGAGGAAGCTGTCCATACACAGAGGAAGTCTGGATAGCTCAACAGCCCTACAGTTCACTTCAATATCCCTATGTCACGGCACCCATATTAGGCGTACCCTGAAAACCTGGCTGATACCATTTAGGGCTTCGAAGCAGTTCTGGGCAACCTTTGATGTCAGTGCCACCGAGTTCATTGACTTGATGGCCACCTGGCAATCCGAGTAGATATTTTTAATGTCCTTGGTTAAGGCGTGGCTACTTAAGTAGACGGCTCCCTCTGTTATGGCTAGGACCTCTGCTTGATAAACACTGCGGTGGTAGTGGAAGACGGCAGGAAAGTTCCAGTCCCAGTTCTTTTGTGAACACTCCAAAGCCGACTCTATCGTCAAGCCCCGCTAATGTAATTATCAACCAAATGAAAAGAGTTCTGAAAATTTTGTTGTTGTTTTTGTTTTGTTTTTATTGAATTTTTTTGTTGTTTATTTTTGTAGAAAATTATGGAAAATGCTGAAAATAAGAAACTTAAAGAGTACATTTACGAAATTATTACGACAAATTATGAAATATCTCAAATGTTTCCAGTAAAAGTAGAACTAAGTCACTTAATTAGTTAATTTAACAACTTAATTAAGAATTTTTTTTGATTTGCTTTTGCTTTTTGCGGTTGTTTATAACTGAAAAACGGGGGAGTGATTTGAACATTTTGAATTTAAATCGAACCAAACAAAACAAAACTAAACCGATTTCTTGTGCTTCTCAAGAAAATGCAGAACAAGTTTCCAAAATTACGTACAAGAGGTTCTTCTCCTGCTGCTGATTCTATTAATGTAATAGAAGTTATATTAAGTAAACTTTAAACAAAACATTTTCATTGTGATTATAGAAATAGCGCCAACTGAATTCGTTTCAGAGGACGCGTTTCTGTAGAAGGAGTTCAATTTTCGTGTTTAAATTCATAGGAAAATATATAAAAAATCTGTGCAATGAGGATGCGGCAGGACACTCCTGCGTTCCACATGCCCACTGTTTGTTCTGGTTGTAAATTGTATAAAAAAATCGGCTTTCTGCACTTAACTTTCATTTAACGCTTGAATACTTAATTTTTAATATTCTTCTCTGGTTGCTTAACTACGTAAAATATGTTTGTTTGGTTTTTAGGCACTTCTGTGTTTCGTTTAATTGTATTTTAATATTTGATTTATTTTGCTTAAGTTTTCAAAATTGAACACAAAAATATAGGAGAGGACGTATTTGAACGGAAAAGTTTAACAAGGACTCTGTAAGTTTGGAGTGGCTGCCGCTGCCAGGCTCCAATCGGGATGAAATAGTTCATCAGTTCAAATTTTTTTTATTTTTATAATTATTTTTTTTTTTGATTTTTTTGCAGTGTTCTTTGTAAATATAAACTTAGTTTAGTTGTTAAGTTCATTAAATGTAGTAGTTAATTTTAAATATTATAAAAAGATTTCTAACTAGAGGCAAGAAATTTTAGCAAAATTTCAGCATTTCTTTCTTATTAAAAATAGAAGTTAACAAGGAAGCTCTGCTTTCATGGAAGTCAGGCTGCATGTGCGCTCGTTTCAGATCAGTTGCAGTTAAACCCAGGAAAAGGCAGTAGGAGACGGCTCAGGCAAAGATCCGGAATAATGTTAACAGTATATTAGATGAATCGCGTATCAGCTGATAGCTAAAAGCGCCGACTCGGCACAGACACCATGAAAAGGTAGTGGAAGACGGCTCAGGCAAAGATCCGGCATAAAGTTATCATTATCCTGGGTAAATCGAGTGTCAGCTAAACAGCTAAGAGCGCCGACTCGGCACATACACCAGGAAAAGGTAGTGGAAGACGGCTCAGGCAAAGATCCGGCATAAAGTTATCATTATGCTGGGTAAATCGAGTGTCAGCTAAACAGCTAAGAGCGCCGACTCGGCACAGACACCAGGAAAAGGTAGTGGAAGACGGCTCAGGCAAAGATCCGGCATAAAGTTATCATTGTATTGGATGAATCGTGTGTCAGCTGACAGCCAAGAGCGCCGACTCGGCACAGACACAATGGCGAAGCATAAGGACAATCGCCGACTTCGATACTGCAAGGCCGCGGATGATGGCTCGACGCACCACACTCACTATAACGCCTTAGCTATAACACCTGAATCGGACAATGATTGGGTCAGGCTATGTAAAATGGAGATTCCCCATTACTGGTGGAACAGAGAGCATTTTCTAAAGTGTGTGAATGATAAGTTAAAGTGTGAGAAATGTAACACAACTGCTGCGCTACACTCTGCACTCTCTGTTCTCTGCTTTGCCCGTCTTTAGCCTGTCTTTTGCCTGTCTTTTGCCCGTCTTTAGCCTGTCTTTTGCCCGTCTTTAGCCTGTCTTTTGCCCGTCTTTAGCCTGTCTTTTGCCGGTCTTTTGCCCGTCTTTTGCCTGTCTTTTGCCCGTCTTTTGCCTGTCTTTTGCCTGTCTTTTGCTTGTCTTTTGCCTGTCTTTTGCCATGGCCGTGTTTTTTGTGCCCTTTCCGCTGCTATCAGCCCCAAACACAAAAAAGTACGCCACGCAGATTAGCTTCCATGAGAGTTGAGCTTAAGACTTCATCTATATATAAATTAGTTACTTTTAAGTTATACAATTCTTGACAGCTACGCAGTAGTCCCTCCGCAAGGACTCTGCTCGAAGCCCTAGGACTTATCTTAACATATCGAGCGCAAAGCGGGCCCATCTCTGTCGCCGCTGTTGCCTCATTTACAATGCGGCTGTGAGGCATGCTCACAGCTTGCTTAGCATTTACAAATTCTCTCTCAATGCACTCATTTCTCCATCCTCCGCTGAGGGGAGTCTTTATCGCTATACCCCACTAGCTACTTTGTTCTGATGTCTTAGTTAGTGTTGTTGCTTCCTTGTTAGGTCTGTTCAGTTAAACACTTGGCAAGCCTGTGCCCCCCGGTCTCTGTCTGTGTCTCTGTCTTTACCTTAGCGTAAAAGTTGTGCCACGACTTGGTCACACGCTTCCGTCATTCTGTCCGTTGCTACAGGTGCTCCGCCCTTCGTGATTCTCTCCAAAATTAATACACACAATTCTGTGGAGCTCTGCGGCGAGCGTCTCCAGAAGGTTCTGCGGAGCGTTTTTCATAGTTTTCCCAGTTTGTTTTATGCCATTTACGTGTGTCGCGCTCCACTTTCAGTTCGGTTCAAGTTCTTCGAGTGTGCTGCTTCGCTTTGCAGGCAATTTTACATAAATCCTTTATTTGAAATTAGAAATAAGAGTAACTTAAATTTAACAACAAAAACAAAATGATAAGAGGAAAGAGAACCAAAAACGAATTCCATAGACTAAAACTGAACGTATAAGTAAAAGTTTTAAGTTTAAATTAAGTGTTAAAATACATTCGACTCTTTACTAGGCCTTCACTGTCGTTACCCACCCTCCACTGAAGCCCCTGCTGCTGCATATCCAAATCCTTCCCGCTCTCCCTCGGTCCATTGCAAACTTAAAAATACGTTCCGCCCGCACTAAGCTACGCTTAAAGCGCCGGCCATGCGGCAGCAGCGTTGGCACTCGTGGCGCCGCTGCTAAAACAAAAACTCCCTCCCTACTTAAGACTGAGCTGCGATAAGTGCGGCCCAGGTGCGGTTCTGTGCTGCCCAGAGGCGGCGCTTACCCTTAACACATACAAACTTATCGGGTATGTTGTTTAACCTGTCGCTAATCAAAAATAATAAAAACAAAATTCCCTACTTAAGAGGCGCCTGCGGTGCGTGCGCATGCGTCCTCGTAGCTGTCTCCGCTTCCAGCTGCTCATATTGGCGGCGGGCCGCGTATGTAGCGCAGCTGCGGCGTGAAGCTCATCGAGAGATTGTTCAGATTGTCGCAGCAGTTCGGCTGCATGAGGCAGGCGGCGCACAGGAACGTGAACAGAGCCAGCTGCATGGGCACGGCCACTTTGGCGATGCGCCACGCCCAGCCGTTCTTGGGGCTCTTCGCGTCCTCTTCGTCGGACGACTCCAAACTGCCGGACAGCGACGGATCGTCGGAAGGATCGCCTGCGTCAGGTGCTGTGGCTAAAGCGCCACTGCCGCGCTTCGAGGCGGCGTCCGCATCAGATCCGTTCGAATTCTTGCCCTGCTTGCGTTTGTTCTTCCGCTTCGATTGAGAGTCCGGTGTCTTCTGAGACTGTGATGATTTCTTGCCGCCGACATGGCCGTTAGTCTTGACACTGACCTTGCCGTTCGAGCCCAGTTGCTCCTCAGCTGCTCCGGCACCGAGTTCTTCCTTCTTCTGCTGAGCCTCCAGCAATTGCAGCTGCTGCTTCTTGCTTTGGTGTGTGGCCGCGGTGCGCACAATCAAGTCACGGCAAGTGTTCTGCAAATTTTTCAATTCGGCCTCGGCGGACTCCATGCGTGCCGCAATCGATTTCATGGCCTCGCTGCCAGGTGCCAGCGCCGATTCCAGCTGTTTGGCCAGGCGACGCAGCACCAGCAGACGTCGCTCGCGCTCCGACAGGCCTCCGTCGGAAGTAGTGCCTCCGTCGGAGATGCCGGAATCGGAGAGCGAACTATTCGAGGCGGTGAATCTGGCGATGTGGAGTATGTGATTCGGGTCAAGATGCTCTTGCAGAGCAGTCAGCTGAAAGGAGGACTAGGGTGAACGACTGCAGGACCAGCAGCAGAAATGAACTACACTTACTTGCTCGTGGCTGACGTTAACTTTCTCGGACAGCAACTTCGCCACTAACTTGACGTTCTGAGCCAGCTCTACAGGCGAGGCCTGACCCTTGTCGAGAGCGCCTTCCAGGCCCTTCAGAGTGCCGCGATCTTGTCCCAAAGCCTGTTGGAACTCAAAGAGACCACATTCCAGTTGCCGCCAGGCAATCAACGAAGTGGTCAACACATCCAATTGTGTGTTTATTCTGAATGAATGATCCCAAAAAAAAAACAAAGTCAATAAATAAATAATCAAACGTGTTTGCGAGTTAGGTCGCTATTACACCACTCAATTTGACCGACAGGCAACGAAAAAGGTTCAAAGCTCCTTCACTCTCTTCTCTTCTTCTCATAATGATCTTCATATTCTCTATTGCCTCGACAAACGGCGTCACACCTGAACCAAGCCCCAGAAATCACATGCGGCTGCGGCCAATGAGTTCGCACAAAGAAAGTGCGTTTGGAGGGGTTCATATGCACACGGCTGTCGACTACACGCCACATGCACTTCGGCCAGAGACCACAGAGACGCGGCACTTGAACCAGAGTATGCAGAGTAAAGAAACTTAAACGTCAAACGGCAAAGCAGCGAAATAAAGCAGACGGACGTTGTACATGAATCCACTGAAAATCTTGTTGAATCCACTCAGAATCGTGGTGAATCCACTCAGAATCATGGTGAATCCACTCAGAATCGTGGTGTGTCCGCTACGGACGCTGGCAGCGAAAAATAGTTTCTTTTCTCTGTGTTCTCTGACTTAAACGTTTCTCGGTTTGCACACACTCTCACATGCTCAAAACTGTAGTAGTGTGGCTGATTTTCTTCAGAACCAACGATAAACAAACCTATCCATATAACCAACTAATGATAATCTAAGAAAGTTTTGTTTAAACGTCACAAATTTGACGTTTAGTGTCGCTTCTCTGTGTTCTCTGGCCAAAGTCTCGATTCAGTTCATACTTTGCCGGCCAATCTTAACTGGTGTAACAGTGGCCTTACCTCCACCGCAGACTTACCTAGCGTCGGCTTCATCCCAGGCGCTGTACATATCGCTGACCTCGTCCTTGAGATGCTTGTGGAACTCGTTTTCCGAACTCATCAGCGTATTCAGATCCCACATCTTCTCCGCACTCGTCATGGTGGCAGCGGTGCTCGTGCTTTCGCCAGTGACCGAGGTCGTGGCCATTTGATTGCCGTTCTTGTCGATTATTGTGTGTGTTGTTGTGGCAATCGTTGTTGCCGTAATTATTGCATCGGATTCTGCTGCTGCGTTAGCCTCCTGGGTCTGTTCGGACTCTGCTTCTTCCTTCTCCTCTGTCAATACCGGCTGCAATTCGGCCAGATCGTCGGTCACCTTCGCCGCAGCCACGCGCAATTGCTGCTCTGCCAAGGCTGTGTGCAACTTCCGCTCCTGTCGTGTTAACCAACTGTGCACGGACGCGTTCAGGCGCAGCATATTTGTGCGATAATTCTGCAGCTGGGATTTCTCATTCTGAACGATCGGAGGAAGAAAGGAAAAGAGAAGGAATTTAGAGAATCAATTCAATTCAAACAGGATGAGTTTTGATGCAAATAAGAGCAGAAGCTTTGAGGTCGTAGTTATATTGGAGAAGCAACTGTAGAAAACTGAAATAAAGACCACAACAATCGCTCTGCTGTTCAAGGACGACAGATGACGTTCGTCATGTGAGTAAAATTTCTTCAGTTCCATTCCAACTCTATTCCAGCTGCTGTGACGTCTGGCTTTCAGATTTTTCTTTGGCAACCTCCGAAGTTAGGAACGTGGCAGCCGGTCTAAGGACCAGCTCACTCAGACCACCATGGGTCCATTGTGATACCACCGCAAACTCCGAAGTTACTCGCATATTTACACAGAGCTCTATTTTGTAACATACTCGTAAGAAGGCCAGGACATGCAAGCAGACATTTTAAACCGAGACGCTCTGTGCATCCTGCTCTACATTCATTCCAGCCGTGTGCTTACCTTCAAGACCTCGATGGCGACTTGTATGGACGGCTCTGTGTCCAATAACTCAAATGATGATTTGTTGCCCAGGCGATTCAGAGCGTGCTTCAAGATGATCATCTCCTCTTGCATTTTACGGGCGGCGGCAGCATTCTCGCTCCAACCCAATAAATCCTCCCAGGCCGCAAGCAAATCTGAATGCACATGAAAAGAGAGAAACACAGAAATTAAAAATTAAATGCAAATTGGTCGCAACTGCAGCGAACGAGTTAATAGTGTGGAAAATTTTGTGTAACCGAAAACGGGGCAAAACGGGCTGCCAGAAACCGCTCAACTGCGGAGCTGCTCATTTACTGAAGCACAACAGGCGGCTGGTAGAGCGCTGCGTTAATAGTGGACTTAACAAAACGGCAGCTCTGTTCGGCGCTTAAGTACCGCAACGGGGCGGTGTTGGGCTCCATGGATAAGCACAATGGCAACAGTAAGCAAAGCAACACTATCAACAACAACAACAACAACAACGGAACAATAAACACAATGGGGCAGCAATGAGGAAGTGCATTAACGGCACCAACCCGACCGTCAAATGATACGCGTTCCTTTCGCTTTCTAAAGCCCACCCTAGCGCCGCCCAACGCCCACCTTCCACACAAGTGTGTTTATAGACTTGCTTGGGAGTTGGGGGGGGGGGGAAGAAACCGCGCAATTGCGAAAATGTTTCAACTCATGTGCTCGATAGCGCCGCCGCCACTTCAAATTGATTTGTGCTTGGCATGTGCGGTCAGCAGATTTTCGAACGGCCAAAACAATCATCAACCAGCCAGCCAGCCAGCCAGCCCGGCCCAACCCAACCGAATCCATCCCAGCCCGGCCCAGTCCGCCGCCAGAGTGCACGGTAGCGGCGGCGCTATGCGATTCGTCGTGGATTTCTGCTATTTAAACGATTTTCTTTCTCACTGCCAATTCTTTCCAGACTTTCATTTCTCAACTGATTTCCCTCCGCTGTTCGCGATAGCTTTGCGAAATTTTCTCAGCAGCAAAATTGAATTGAAAGTTAAAGTTTCCATATCGATTGATTGCTTTGACATTGATTGCTACAACAACAACAACAACAACAACAACAAAGAAGAAAAGTTAATGGGCCACAATCGGCAACTGAAAGTCAGCAAATATGCCCCTGGTCACAATTATTGAGCTTCGCCATCTTAATATACTCGCAGCTCGAAAGTTGTTGACGTTTTACAGCAGAACTGTGAATAGAACTGAGGTCCGTTGAAAATTCGACACCATGGAATTACTGGCGTGAGTAACCCTAATAAAGTAAGAGATATCACCTCTAAATGTAAAACCAGGGCAAGGATCAGCGGCAAATATTGACGGTGTAACATGGAACTGGTGAAACTTTGCCAGAACCTGAGTTCAGGTCGTAGAATCGGAACGAAATGGTAACACTCTGGGGCGAATTGCTTGCTCCCAGTCATGCCTAAAGAGTCGTTCAACGAAAGTAGAAGAAATTCCCCAGGAATTTTTATTCTGAAGAGAATTGAATATCTTCAGAATAAAAATTCCTGGGGAATTTCTTCTACTTTCGTTGAACGACTTTTTAGGCATGAGCATCGGCATCTCCAGCTACTCCAGGTCCACAAAGACTCCAACCCAACTCAACCAACATAGTGGGTTATTAGTTAGTCATACTTATCCAGTTATAGCCGCCCTCTGTGGTCTAGTGGTAAGCATGCTAGACTCACCCCTAGGGTCGCAGGTTCAAATCCTGCCACGGGCCTGGTCTCCAAAATGCTTCTTTCTATAAAATCTTTTTCTCTTCGAGTTGAAAGGCTCTGTAGCTAGTACCCATTCCCCCAACACCTTGCACTCATAATTTACTATGGTGTAAGGTATAATAATAATAATAATAATAATAATAATAATAATAATAATAATAATAAAAATAATTATAATAATAATATCCACTTATAATAATCAGGGCTATAGTGAATAAAGGATTGCAATTTGCCACTCAGTTTGGAAACCCCTTCAAATCTTAACGACTGGCACTGGAGTAAATGCCAGGTCTGAATGTGAAGTTTCGTTTTAGAGTCAAGTTTGGGCAAACAGTCAATTTCTGTTCGCAAGGTGGGAGTATAGGTGCCCTATTGGAATATGCAGACACATTCACTCCTCCCAGTCATCAACAGTAGTAACATGAACCACAGTGTGCTTACTCCCAAGGTTCGGACTGGCCTGCTGTAACTGAATTGATTGGAATTTAACTATTGTCCCAACCTTACTCGTTAAATGTCGCTTCTTTTCAGATTTTCTACAAACAAATGTAGCAAAATCGATTTTTTAACGATTTGGGTTGGTGCCTATTTCCGTCTTAGTGACTTCGAAGTGTGCTGCCAAGTTAATTTTTAAGGTTTGTGCACAGGATAAGACTTTTTTCATAATAAATATTGGCAACCAGTGCTGCCAACCTTTGAACAAGCTTGGACTTCTTTGGAACGACTTCAAGATATCTCTAAGGTGGTGGCTTGTATAACTGGCTATTCGGCAGGCATGCTCTCAGGCTGGGAATATTCTCTCATGAAAACTGCAGGAGCTGCGGGGATGAGGAGGAAGAGGAGTGGACTGTGGAACATCTCTTCTGTAGAAGCATAGCGGGCTCTCTAGGCAAATATTCTTCCAACTCTCCTACGGAAGTGTCCGGCGCGAATGTCAAACAAATCTTGCGCTTTATTAGGGCTTCCAAATGGTTCGACGAGTGAATCGGAGGTGCGATGTTACGCAGTGGTATCACAATGCACCCATGGTGGTCTGGGTGAGCTGGTCAGTGGACCGGCTGCCACGATAACCTAACCTAACCTAACCTAACCATCGGTTGCGGGGCTCAGGGATATTGAAGGGAACTGTAGGGCTGCTAAGCTACTCAGGCGGGGTGTCTACGGACAGTTGCGAGATTGGAATACCAATTGCCGCCTGTAAATTGATGTTGAATGATAGTGTCGTGCGTGAGTCCAGTGGGTTTTGGGCAGACGAAGGCACTTGCTTAACGACTAATGTGGCCGAAGCTTGATAGGAGAAAATCGAAAGACTTACTTGCCCTGTCTCAGACCGTGATGAATGGGATATAGGAGGACTTGGGGTTGGCCCTAGAAGTCTAGAGTGATTCACAGACGGTTAAAAAACAAACACCAGAGTCGGTGCAGGGGGTTATGGATCAAACACCAAAATCTCACAACCAATGGGCAGGTGGCCTAGCGTCTTCCAGGCTGAAACTCAAGCGGCTGCCACGATAACCCAACCTAACCTAGCGTGGTATATCGAAAGCGGGTATTCTGCACACACAGATAGAGGAAGTGAGAATGATCGATCTTGGCTGCTCATTTTGTGGTATAGCAAGAAGGACTCATTTTGAACCAGTACAAACTATTCATTGGAAACAACATTCATAGACGCACTTATAGCGAATTTCCAGGCTGAAAGAGGCTGAAAACTATGAATGCCTGGAATGATTCAAAAAAGATATGCATTTACGCACTCTGGCAAGAATTTTCTGAAACTGAAATGGTGTCCTTGCTGCCGGAATGAAAGATCCTTTTACCAAAAATCTGAGAAAGAATGTATTAGTAATGAAGCGGATACCTGTTCAGTTTAAGGCACTCAATTTAAAGATCCCTGGTATACTATTTACTGGATTGAAACTACAAGGAAGTGCCTGCCCACATATGGGCCAACGACTGCTTTAATAGAAGTAGGTAACACACGTTTGTAGGCAACAAGTCTCCCCATGATCAACAGGACATATGCGTATATTTGCACTAGAGGAAGTTACAATTGACGGTACCCTACTCTAGGTTCCCTATTCTAGGTTGCCTACTCTAGATTCTCTACTCTAGTTTTCCTACTCTAGGTTCCCTAATCTAGGTTCCCTAATCTAGGTTCCCTACTCTAGGTCCACTACTCTAGGTTCCCTGCTCTAGGTTCCCTGCTCTAGGTTTCCTACTCTAGGTTCCCTACTCTAGGTTCCCTGCTGTAGGTTCCCTACTCTAGGTGCTCGCTATTTTGCTCGTTAGAGTGAGAAGGATATATGAACATATATCACGGTGTCAGAATGTCCACTCTGTGTGAATTGGCTGGATCAAGCAGTCATAACCAAAGTTCCCTCTAAGCTGAGCAGCCGTTTTTGTATTCCGCGCACAATCGGCTTGTTCACCATATTTTCTTCTATCATCTTCTTCAAGAATTGCTAAATATGGCAAAAATTCAAACAGGCGCAGGACGAATCCCCCCACTTGCACACTTTTACAAACGTTTTGCAAATTTTTGCTCACACATACTTTTGTATCGCGCAGTCATTGAAAAAATTGGTCCTTGGTAATAGCTTTTATTACTTCATTTACATGACAAATGAGTCCTTTTCAGGGTCACAATTTATTAAAAAAACACACACAAAAATATGAAATTATCTCAGCAAATAAATCAGTGTCTTTGAAAAGCACACTCTTGGTAGCTAATTTCCTTCCCCTTATCGTCAGACAGTATATAAAAAGCACCTTTTAATTGGATGTCCTTCGCTTACAAATTATCTGCAGGGTACAACTGAGTCCACACCTGAAACTAACACACACTACAACAGCAAGACGAGTATCCTTGTAGCTTTCACAGGCCTTCTGTGGTGCCCACACCAAATGTGTAGGTCTACTAGACCAACGGTTTGTTAAGCCATTACTGGACTTACCAAGGTAGGAAACATCTACGAGAGCTTGACTAGCCACAACAAGTCATTACTCTAAACACAAGTATTCGCAGCTCTTCACCCGACTGCTTGGTAAACAAGGCGGATGGAACTAAGCTCTCACAACGCTCTGTAAGCCGACTGTCATATCGTCCAGCACAGAATAACATGCAACACCTCAAACGCACTAATTTCGAGTGATGTGGTTATGTGGGGATCAAATCAAGAGTAATTAGAATAATCCTGCCTTGAGGGCGTTACAACTTCACCATGTGTTCGACGAACAGTTCGTTTCGCTTTACAGAATGACGACATTCACTTCTATGCTCACGACACTTACCCAATATCTTTTGGTACTGCTGGCTGAGCAACGCTGTACGAGTGCACAAACAAAATGAAGGTTCAGTGTCAGCTCAGCTCGAGCGCAGTTGCTATCCAGTTGGCTGCTTGATTAAGGCGGGGGCGCTCGCGCAGGCGCAACAACACACAAATGCAGTCGTAGTGAAGTGCGACTGCCAACTGACTGCGAGCGATGGCCAACTGCTTTCAAATACGCAAATTTCTTTGATAAAATTGCATAAAATTATTACTCCGTTGAGGTAATTTGGCTTTCACTATGCAAAGAGACAACAATGCGAGCTTTCATGCCAAAAGTGATGAATTCAACTGATGCACGCCATCAAAACAGTGCCAGATAACAACACCACATAACAACAACAACAATAACAGCAACAGCAACAACAACAACAACAATATCAGCAGCGACGAAGAGCTTGAGCGCCAGACGCACTAGCGTGCAAGCGCAGTGGCTGCAACGTGCGTGTTACGCAAAATGTGCGAAGATTACGAACAAGCGCACAACGTTAACAGAGTCATTATTTTAATATCTGAACTGAACTGCAGAAATTTCACGTAGCGTAAAAATCTGCTCCAAAGTGGAGTACCGTACCCAGCGATCAAACTAGCGGACCGACCGACCGACCAACCGTCTTGACTGGCAAACGCAAACTGGTTGAGTGAACTTGGCTCAGAGCCGTTCAGCATCGGTTCCAGCAGCGTCAGCCAGAGTTGATGTTGCAGCGGCATCAGCAGTGGTAGTGGTAGTGGTAGTGGCACTGGTGTGGCACTGGTAGTGGTAGTGGCAGTGGCAGTGGCAGTGGCAGTGGTAGCTTCAGCGCCAGGCACCATGCACTGGCAGCGGTGGTGGGCAGCGCGGCAGCATATGCTCAGCCAAGCGAAATAAACGCCAGTTACAAGCTGCAATGCAAAAGCGCACTAAACCAGCGAACATACAGCGCCGGCAATCATGCGCAACGCTCTGCTCTGGCAGTGGGGAATTCACTCAGATTGCATTTCCAATAAAAAAAGGGCAGCAAACAAACGCACACAAAAAAGTATTCAAGTGAAAACAACGCAAAACTACGAGCGGCGACGACCCCACTAAAAAATATTCTACTAACGAGCAACAAACAATGAAATTACTCTTGCGTACGTGCTGAAACAACAACAGCAGCAACAACAACTCCAGCACGTCCAACAACATCCCAACGATCGATGGAGACACCTACTGCAGTGTCATCAACTGCCTCCAGCGGCGCATTTTGCCGCTCCATACAATTTTTCAGGGCATTTTCTTTGCACTCCTATATAAGAGATCGTTCATGCTATATACTTGAATACTATTTAGTATGAACGATCTCTGCTTATGTTCATATATGCTACTCGTAGTTTATACTTGCATATTCGATGTAGCCAATCCATAAAATAAAACTGACGCCTAAAAGTAGGCTTACTATTTTTCGTGAGAAAAGCTCTGAAGTGTGATTCCAGCGCAGAGCCACCACAAGTGAACCTTTCGAACGTTCTATTATCGGGAGTGAGGCAATAAGATCACACCAAGGCACTTTTGACTCCAGCACAGAGCAAAGGTACACTAGACTGACTTCTCCGTTGTTTTTTTTTTTTTTGACATACACTTACAAGATAGAGCCAGGAGTTTATAGTTCTTACCGATTCTCTGTGGGACTAATACACTTACAAGACAGAGCCAGGAGTTTATAGTTCTTACCGATTCTCTGTGGGACTAATACACGTACAAGACAGAGCCAGGAGTTTATAGTTCTTACCGATTCTCTGTGGGACTAATACACTTACAAGACAGAGCCAGGAGTTTATAGTTCTTACCGATTCTCTGTGGGACTAATACATGTATAAGACAGAGCTAGGAGTTTATAGTTTTTACCGATTCTCTCCGGGACTAATACACGTATAAGACAGAGGCAGGAGTTTATGGTTCTTACCGATTCTCTCCGGGACTAATACACGTACAAGACAGAACCACGAGTTTATGGTTCTTACCGATTCTCTGTGGGACTAATACACGTACAGGACAGAGCCAGGCGTTTATGGTTCTTACCGATTCCCTCTGAGACGACTCTGGGAGAAGAATGATTAGAAAATAGGAATCGCACTCATAGTTGGAACAGGTATAACCGAAACCACTACGAAGCAATGTATTTGAGAAGATTTATGGGCTAATTTTTGTATAAATCATTATTATATTGAATAATTGCACCGATTTGCGAATAAAAATATATTTAAAAATAAAAATTTTGCTTGCCTGCAATTGTTTTTTGTTGGGCTTGTAGTGGAACAGGATCGGAGTCGTGCTGATTATTCCAAATGAGGGGAGTCAGAGGGGTATGATTTTGATTGTCAAGCGAGGGGGTTGTCGTGAAGTGAATAGAACGAGTTGTCAATGCAAACTGGGGTTTATTGTATATCGTTATGACGTAGGAGAGGAGAGTACATAAACTTATACATAAGTATGTTTACATGTATGTGTGAACATGTATAATTATAATAATTTAGCTTTAGTAGTTTGCCCCATGACCGACACTGCGACCTAAAAGATCTTTTGTGTCATACTACATTTGTCATCAATGATCCATGTGATCACAACTGTCCGATCTACTATGCCCTATAGGTTTAGTACCGGCGTTTCTTCCCTAATGCCATAGCATTTCGTCCGTTTGGTGATGTCAAATCGTCACAATAATTTATCAGGTTCTTTTCTACCTAGATGTTCCTTCTCTAGAGAAAGGAAGTAGCTGAAAGTCATGTTCCTTCATTTTCTTTTCCGCTTTATGTATGAATTTGAGAATGTCCATAACAGGAGCATTCTTTATATCTTCCAGAGCCAGCTGGTCGCGATGGAATGTATGCGTAACATGTACATGACAGGGGTTGGGGTACTTTATTGAGTCTTCCACTGAGTATTCTACTTAGTTAAGAGTACCAACTGAACAACACCGCTGGGAGCTAAGCAAAATGTTCACAGAGAGAAACCAAAGCTCACACAATGAATTCACTTTTAGTTATAGTGTTTTCAATAGGCGTGGCACATGCGATCTTAAATACAACTTATTGACCAGTACCACTTTCTGACTAGATTTAGTCATGTTCGTATATGTGTGTCTTCACTTCTTGAAAAGAACACATCAGCCCAAGAGAGAAAACAGATATTGAGCTGAAATTATGAGTACGTGAAGATGAGATTCAACACCTAGACGAGACGTATAGTTTTGGAGCAGTTCCCAGTCACTTCCCATACGATTTCTTGCTTCTATCAAAGAATATCTCAAGCAGCAAAAGAGGTATTTTGTTGATGTTTCAATAAAAGTCACACCCCCATAAGCTGAGTTAACTTAGATGGAGTTCAGAACACCAACACACAGCACATCTGATGCCTTGCTTTTGTTTTTATAACACATAATTTGCCTGAGGGCAGTGCGCCCTTCACTCTAAATGGAACTCCACCACTGCTTTTACCACTGCTGGAGTTGCAGCCGACATACGTGGGCTGAGCAAGTTGCCATTTTGGGACAAAAGCTGCGCAGCAAGTCTCACATGTGCACGGCCATGGATGTGGATGTGGACAAGATGCTGCCTTATGCGTTGACACACGCACGCATGCGCGCTTTGATTTATTACTCAATTTTTGCAGAAAGCAACAAGTTTACCAGCAGAGTTTGAAAATTGCTAAACGCACGGCAATTAGCCGGAGAAGTGCAAATGAAATGTTTGAAATTCACAACACCAGTCAACAACAGCATCAACAGCAGCGACACCGACAGCGGCAATGGCAGCAGCAGCCACTACAACGACACGAAATTGTTTACATGTCAATGCAATTGCGCCTGCGCAACACTCGTAATTAATTGCGCACTCGCCTGCCTCTGCTCTGTGGCTTTATTGCGCGCACTTCGTGGATTGTTGGCGGATGGATTCGTTTCCAATTTGTTTGGGCCAACTCACATTCATGGTTTTCACTTTGGATTGCATTGCTCGCATATTTGTCATGATTTCACTTAATCGCTTTAATTAACTTATGGAAATAAATTATATAAAATTAATAAAATGGAAAATCAAAATTGCATTAACACGGCCAAAGACACCGGCGACAAGAAGCAAATTTTGCTAGTACTGGTAAACGTGGTGACTGTGTAGCACAGCGAAGCGGTTGCGTTGGCCACTCGGATGCAATGACGTCAGCTCGCAACCACGCTATCATCATGCCCACACTGGTCGAAGGCTAAGAACGTCGGGAATGCTTTGTGACTGGTCGACGCTGATTTTGCTGTGCAAATTTAGCAAGTGCCAAGCACCGCGAGACCAACGTTGCTAATATTTAATTGACCACTTCTGAGCTTCCTTCATGCTCGTTTGACTCATTTATAGAGCGTTTCTACTTCGCCGTCCTGAACAAGCAAAAGAAGTCATCAGTTCTCTCACAGAACTCAACCACAGACTTCTTTTGTTTGTGCAGGACGGCGAAGTAGAAACGCTCTATAAATGAGTCAAACGAACATGAAGGAAGCTAATTGTTAGTCCTTGAGTTGCGGACCTAGCAAGGGATTTCTGATGCTCGAGATGTATGCCGTGTAAGCGTAATCAAGCGTCCTTTCCAAACGTTTTAAAACATGTCCTTCTGGAAATACGTAAAACAGGGCTTTCTCAATACAGAACTTTGAAGCTCTGAAACTATCTCTGCATCCTTTACAAACGTTTTAAAACATGCCCTTCTGGGAATACGTAAAACAGGGCCTTCTCAATACAGAACTTTGAAGCTCTGAAACTACCTCTGCGTCCTTTACAAACGTTTTAAAACATGTCCTTCTAGGAATATGTAAAACAGGGCCTTCTCAATACAGAACTTTGAAGCTCTGAAACTATCTCTGCATCCTTTACAAACGCTTTAAAACATGTCCTTCTGGGAATACGTAAAACAGGGCCTTCTCAATACAGAACTTTGAAGCTCTGAAACTACCTCTGCGTCCTTTACAAACGTTTTAAAACATGTCCTTCTGGGGATACGTAAAACAGGGCCTTCTTCTGCAATACAGATGAAACTTTGAAGCTCTGAAACCGCCTCTGCGTCGATAGTCAAGTCTCAGATCAGTCTACCACATGCTATATGCACCACTATGTAGGACATATCGAGCCATAATCGCCTCAAAAAATATGGTCTTATGGTAAAAGCGGCATATGAGAACTAATATTTAATTGTTCTATGTATACAGATATCCACAGGAACATGCAACAATTCAATAGGCAAACCTACACGTATGTAGCTTACGACATTGTGTCTAATGAGGCACGATATGTTTATGGAAGTTGAGGAGTATCGAATCGTTCAAACACCCACCTTCACGAACAGTACCAGTGAATATCGTTGAAATACTGAGTACAGGAGTACTCGATCTCATGCGGTCCATTCGGGAGTAGATAAGGATTTAGTTTATATGCGTAATTATGGGAAAATTCGGCAAACCAAGTTCACTTCAAGCACTGCCCATAAAGAAAATATTCGGCCGGACTCCTTGTGGTGTACAAAGTAATGCAAAAACTACTGAATTAGTCACCAGTGTTCTTCTGTCCAATATAACAACTGCATCTATTCCACATTTCTAATTCCATTTTAGACTTGTCACTACAGCAGTCAACACACAACAGAAGTACTCTATCAAGCAGAATCCCATTTTGTACATGTGTGATGCATTCCGACCATCATTCTAGTATGTTCTGCACACAACAGAAGTACTCTATCAAGCAGAACCCCACTTGATACCCCACGAGTTGCAATGCCCATCTAAATAAGTAAGTAAAATGCATTCCGACCATCATTCTAGTATGTTCTAAGACCGCAACTAAATTCAGACACGAGCAGGATATATTCACGAGAGTGACTAGTATTATCACTACCATATGAGAAAGAAAAATACAGCATTATTAACTACTCATACTTCATGACTCATAGTGGCAAAGTCGTCTGCGACGAATCATTAATGATTCACAGTCGGAGGAGACAACGAGTCAGCAACATTACTAACTCATAGAACCAACCCCTGTACCCTGTATCATAGAAAGAAGGCGCATGAATGATAAATACTCGTAGTTACTCACAGCTGGGGTGGCTTCTTATGCCTCCAAAAGAGTTACAGGTAAAACCTGTGGAATTAACTGCACTTGTCAGGCCCATTCCCCTATATGGAAGTGTTACCTGGTGGACTGCACTGCTGAAAAGGACTGAGTCCTAGCTTCACCGTTCTCAAATAGAAGGAAGGAGGCACCACAACGATGCATCTTGAGTGTTATGAAGGAATTTCGAATATAATATGTGAGCAGATCACAGCTATTCATGATTGTTAATAATCAAAGTCCCTGTTTTGTTCACCACAATTAGATCAGTTTAGACACATTCCCTCACAGACTGTCGGTGGTCAGTTGGTCTTAGTGTGCAATGTTGCCAAATATTTGAATATATTCTTAGCAGCCATCATGCACTTGTCACAGATATTCAACTTTAGTTATATACATACGCGTACATGCATATATACACTCATGTATATATACGAGTACATTCTGTGTACATAGACAAGAATTTTAATGGAATTTTAGATAAAATAAATTTTTATTTGTCACATGTGGCTTGGGGAGCGAACAATGTGTGTGTGTTCGGTTGCCAAAAGTCCGCAGACATGTGAACTTTTGAAAAACAAGCGCAACACAAACAACAATAACAACAAAAACAACAACACATCACTAGTGACAACAGCGGCAACAAACTGCAACCTTGAAAGATATGAGTACAAATGAATGTGTGAATGAATGAATTCATGAACGAGTGCAATATAATTTTAAAAACTGCGCCCCAATAGTTTTCACAATGTGGGCGTGGGATATGCTGCCAGCCGCGTGGTGAATGCATTGTTTTTAATAGTTGTGAAAAATTGTATTGAAATTGGTCAGGTTCGATTTCCCATAGAGACAGGAACATGGTCGTCCCTCTGACTCGCTCTGTCTCTCCCTCTCTTTCTTTCTCTTTCTCTGTACGAGTACCTCGTCCTATTGACAGCGAGTGTGAGAACATAACAAGGACCATACTTAGCGAAGTCACTTAATTTAAGGAATTGAGTGCGGTTCAGCCCGCCAACTTCACTTACATCTAAAACAGTGCTTTCATACTTAAGACTGCTCCTACCAGCGACAGACACAGAGACAAATACAGAGACAGAGAAAGAGACAGAGACAGACACAGACACAGATACAGATACAGAGAGAGATACAGAGAGAGATACAGAGAGAGAGAAAGTGATAGCAAAAGCAGATAAAGCAAAGCTTTATAACTGACCATCCAAATCACTTACTTAACGACCAGGCTAATGTGGCCGGAGCTTAATAGAAGGAAATCAAGAGACTTGCTTGGCCTGTCAAGAGAGGATATCTGTCGAGAGAGGATATTTGTCGAGAGAGGATATCTGTCGAGAGATGATATCTGTCGAGAGAGGATATCTGTCGAGAGAGGATATCTGTCGAGAGAGGATATCTCTAAGGTCGTGGCTTGTGTAACTGGTCACTGGCTTTTCGGCAGGCATGCTCTCAGGCTGGGAGTATTCTCTCATGAAAACTGCAGAAGCTGTGGGGATGAGGAGGAGGAGGAGATTGTGGAACATCTGTTCTGTAGGTGCCCCGCTCTGGCTAGAAGCAGAGCGGGCTCTTTTCGCAAATACTCTTCCAACTCTCCTACGTAAGTGTCTGGCGCGTAGGTCAAACAAATCGTGCGCTTTATTAGGGCTTCGAAATGGTTCGACGAGTGAATCAGAGGTTCATGAGTTGGTTTGAGTGAGTTGGTCCGAGTGAGTTGGTCTGAGGGAATTGGTCGGAGTGAGTTGGTCCGAGTGAGTTGGTCTGAGTGAGTTGGTCTTAGTGAGTTGGTCTGAGGGAATTGGTCGGAGTGAGTTGGTCCGAGTGAGTTGGTCTGAGTGAGTTGGTCTTAGTGAGTTGGTCGGAGTGAGTTGGTCCGAGTGAGTTGGTCTGAGTGAGTTGGTCTGAGTGAGTTGGTCGGAGTGAGTTGGCTTGAGTGAGTTGGTCTTACTGAGTTGGTCTGAGGGAATTGGTCGGAGTGAGTTGGTCGGAGTGAGTTGGTCGGAGTGAGTTGGTCTGAGTGAGTTGGTCTGAGTGAGTTGGTCCGTGGACGGCTGTCACGATAACCTAACCTACCATCCAAATAACATCGAAATAACGAACGCTCTGTTCCATGGGTGCGCAGGTTTGTTCAGCCTATTTCTAATGGGTAAACAAACTGAAATATTGGCGGAAAAACTGTTGATAGTGCTGACAACTTTTAAAACAATACTCGACCTAGCGACTGGAGCGGTATTTTCGCAAGCGACTCACTATGAAAAACGAATGGAATGAATGGGTACCGACTAAAAGATTAGAAACATTTTCAGTACTCACGCTAACGTTGATTTCGATTGAAAATAACGACAATGATGCAGAGATTCTTCGTGATCCAATACACAATGTAAATAAAGGCTTTGAGAACTGTTTGGAACCTTGTAAGTGATTCCTCAAAAAGTTTGCTGCCACATTCAGGGCAATAGTTCCCGCTCTATTCCTGTTTGTACCGAGAAATGGTGTCCAGAATCTCAGCCTGGGAATTCAAAATTAGCAAATCACAATGTTATCAATGAGCGCCCATAAGGAAGTTGGTGAAACGGTTGGTTGCAGGCAGCGAGATCAGTGGAAGCTACACTCAGGCAGTGAGATCAGTGGAAGCTACATTCAAGCAGTGAGATCAGTGGAAGCTACACTCAGGCAGTGAGATCAGTGGAAGCTACACTCAGTCAGCGTCAGTTTACACCTCTACATACCAATTTTACGTACTGCGTACATCTGTCCAATTGTGCACCTCTTCTACGGGCACATAACCCTCACAGGCACAACTTATAATTAGCTTATAATGAAGATGTTTCAATGAGGAGTTTGTATACGGGAGAGTCTGGCTCTGGAATGATGGTTAACATCTCCTATTTAAAGCGAACGGGCTCTGTCGTAGGTGAAGTGGGAGGGGAGATTATGATTTGTGTGATTCTGACAACACCATCGAACACAGTCATCACAACTGTTTGCTGACAAGAGCTCACTTGGCAATTCGTTCGATTCCAGTTTCTTGGTCAACCAAGATTCTACAGAAAGGCGCAAAGTGAGCCTGCAGTTCAGCTCGTTGCGTGACAAATCCAAATAATAACAAAACGAGGCAAATAAAAGAAAATAAATGAAACGAAACTTGAATGTGGCAGGCAGGCAGGCAGGAAATACTAGTGTACTATTACACAAGGAAAGCACGAGGAGCCAGGTACGGGCAGCATTGAGCGACACTAAAAATAAATATTGTACGTGGAAAAAGAAATTGTGACAAGGTCTCTGCTGAGCGAAATAATAATAACAATAATGATAAAGCTAAAGTTAAATGCCGGCAAACATGAAGGGGGGGAATTATGTGGGTTTACCCTAGCAAACACATGCCCACTATCAGCGTCAGTGAAGTTAGGTCGGTCAGGGACAACGAGGAATCCATTCTTGCCTAGGCTAGGTTAGGTTTTGGTGGCAGCATGGAGTAAAGAAATAAGAGTCACATTCTCGAATAATAAACTGTTCGTATGGTGGCGCTGCTAGTAGCGCCAATTACTCAATAGCTCTCATTTTCATATCGCGGCGCCACTCTGGTTACTACCCCCGATCGATCTCGTCTATGTTGACAAATGAGTGGCATTTCAGATTGTGACTCTTATTTCTTTACTCTATGGTGGCAGTCAATCTACAGACCAACTCACTCAGACCGAAGTCACTCAGACCCAACTCACTCAAACCCAATTCAGTCTGACCCAACTCACTCAAACCCAACTCACTCAGACTAAAGAGTAAACATACAGGCAGCCGGCGCCAACCTGTCCTATGTTTGGGGCATGGCATATAGACTTTTCATGTGAAAATTGCCCTGCTACAGGCAGCCGGCCCCAACCTGTCCAATGTTCCTCAGACGCATAGTGGCACAGCTCTATCCAGTACAGAATTATGTCCCATACGAGCTCCCTCACGAGCAAACGGAGGAATGCATGCCCAGTGTAACTATAGATGAGGTGTAGCGGGGGGTTGGAAAGTTTGGAGACCAGAAAGCACCTGGCCCAGATGAAATCCCCAACCGAGTGCTCAAAACCGCAGCTACACTGAACCCAGAGCCACTGAGGAAAATGTACGGCGCCTGCTTGAGAGAAGGCATTTTCCCAAAGAGATGGAAGAGGCAATGACTGGTCCAACAAACCAACAGAGGACCCTTCAGCGTACCGCCCACGCTGCATGTTAGATACGGCGGTAAAAATTCTGGAGCGGATAATCTGTGACGAGGCCATTACAAAATCTGGAGGGCTCTCAAAGCGGCAATATGGCTTCCGCAAGGCGAGATCCACCGTGGGCGCCATCAACGAACTTGTACAGACGGCCAAAAAAGCGATCCAGGGGAAACGATGGAGGGGTGGAACCAAGAGGTATGGCCTTGTGGTCACCCTAGATGTCAAAAACGCTTTCAACTCAGCTAGCTGGGAATGCATAGCCAGTGCGTTAGCAGGGTTTGGGGTACCCATCTACCTGAGACGAATGATTGCCAGCTACTTCAGCGACAGGATCCTGTTCTACCAGTCCGAAAAAGGTGGGGAGTCTCACAAGATTATCGGAGGAGTTCCCCAGGGATCGGTGCTTGGACCGTTACTCTGGAATGCTATGTACGACGGCATTCTTCGCGTACATATCCTCGATGGTGTCAAAATCAACGGATACGTGGATGATATAGCATATTCACAGCGAAATACTTGGAGGAGGTAGTGCGAACTGTGGCTACCGTCGGAAGATGGCTGGCAAACGTTGGACTCAACTTGGCTGAACACAAGACCGAGGCAATCGTGGTTTCGAGCCGCAGGGTATTGGAGGTGGTAGAAATAAGAGTTGGTAGATGTGCCATAACCTCGATTCCACACCTCAAGTACCTAGGTGAGTGGATAGACCTTGAAGGTGAATGTAAGCCGCGCACCTTCAAAGAACATCTGCGGCGCATGGGAGATAAGGCAGCACACACATGCAGAATAATGCCCAACGTGGGAGCAGAGAACACAGAGAAAGGCAGTCTTTTTTGCTGCCAGCGTCTGTAGCGGACACACCACGATTTTGAGTGGATTCACCACGATTCTGAGTGGATTCACCACAATTCTGAGTGGATTCATGTACAATGTCCGTCTGCTTTATTTCGCTGCTTTGCCGTTTGACGTTTAAGATTCTTTCTGTGTTCTCTGCTTGGGAGTACCCAGACAGCGGTAAAGACGACTCATCGCTGGGGTGGTCAGATCCATTATTCTCTATTCTATGTGGCGCCAATATGGGCCGAAAATACGGATGTGAAGGCTTACGTTCGCACCATTGAGGCAGCATACACAAGAAGTGCACTGCGAGTAAACTGCGCACACCGCACCGTATCCACAGATGCCACCTTGCTGATAGCTGACATGACTCCCGTGAACCTGAATGATCTTCACAGCGGTCGAAACAGTAATAAGTGAAGATAATAAATAGTTGCGTTGCGAGTAGAAGGGATACAATAGATTCGGAACTAAAGAGAGCAAAAGGTTAAAGCAGATTTGGTCAACTTTTGTTGAAGTGAATGGCTGTTAAATAAAACAGCAACAACAACAACAACAAAAACAACAACAACAACACCAACAACAACAACAAATTGTCCAACCAGTCAATTTAAATCACTTCACACAATCCAGTGATCGGATCGAACTATTAGCAAAGCTGATTAACGCATATGTATATACGCCCCATGCTCCGACTAGGAGCGATATTTGACTCTTTTATAATTATGTCTTTTAGTTAAATTTGTTAGCATAAGTATAGTTTTATTGTGTCAAATGTCATGGAATTAATAATAATATACGTATATGCGCCACCGGCATCATTCCCTCTCTTCTGTGTCCGCCGCGGCTTACCGTTCTTTGTCCACTGGCCTCAGACGCAAAGCAAACCCATGACGAAGAGTGTTCAACTGACTGAAATGGACACAAAGCCACGAAGTAATATATTTAAATGAATTAATTGCGAGATGATAAAGTGGCAAAGAGTTCAGTTTCGAGGATCTATGAACGATTTCTTCAACCATCGACACTGGTTTACGAATAAAATCGCAGTAACTGTGAACTTTCTTATATCCCATTTATCCGACTTCGGAGGTCAGTCCGTGTGCCCATTTCGTGGTATCACAATGGGCCATTATTTGTGCCTTCTTGTTGTCACTCCAACCTAAACTAACCTATATCCCAATTCCATATTTGCGTTTGGTGTCTCTGCATTCAATGCAAAACAAACACGCTGAGAAGGTGATAAATGGATGGAGAGAATATGGAATATTAACGAGATTTTAACAAGACTCTAAACATGTGAATTATCCGTAATTATGTGTAATTAGCAAACAAATTAACAGCAATATAGGCGAGTATGTCCAAACGGTGGTGCTGGTGGGCCTATAATTAATAGCAGTGTGGATTTTGGTGCCGAACACTCGGTTGGGTTAGAATTTGTGTTTCGGCCTTTTCAGGCGGTTCTCGTTGTTGGTGCTCTCAGTCGTATCCGTTTAGGTACCCTACAGCAATCGAAACCTCATATGTGAATATAGATAGTACAAGAGCTGCCCTTGGACCCGACACCGTGTGCTCCTCCCTCCACACATTCGTTTGAACAAGGCACCAGGTGTGAATCGCGTTCCTCTCATGCGGTGGTCAGCACAGCTTCCCTGCTGGCTAACATTAATTTTAATTATGTTTACTCGCACTCAGCAGCCAAAGCGGCATGGCTCATGGAACTGCTCGCAGATTGCACAGAAGCGATGGTGTGGAGTTATGGCGCGGCTACCAATTTATTTATTTGGAGAATATATTAGCGCGCCAAAAAAAAAGAGCAATGCTCTTGATTTCTATCTCGCTGTGGCCTTTTTACCACACTTGAGCCATTTTCGTGCAGTTGGTGAGATATTCGTACGAACATTAAGAAACAGCCACACCCAGTGTACGCCCCGATTTTACAAAAGTCATGAAATGGAAATTGCTGGCTTTGCTAGCATGCAATCAACTCAGGCCAAGGTAGGTGCGCCTTCTCTGCTGTGTCCGCTGCAGCGCACCGTCCTCTGTCCACTGGCCTCAGACGCAAAGCAAACCCCTGACGAAGAGTGTTGAACTGAGCGAAATGGACGCCAAGCCACATAGTAAAAGTTTTGCTCGTCAATTTAGACAGGGGAATCGGTAGAGTGAAGGCGATAATTCCACAACTAGTGGAGTGCAGCTATGATTGAGGGATTAATTGATCTGGGTGGGTGAGTGTGTGTATGGGGATGTGGTTGCATACGCAAGCGTAGTTGCAGTGGTTACTACCCGTACTTCAATGAACTGGATGGGCATAAAAAAAACAGTTTACATTATCCGTAGGACGTTTGAGGTGAGGTTGGCGCACTCGTTGCCAGGTGTTGAGTTGTTTCTTTGGACCACAAACCGCAAAAGTACAATTTTAAGAATTCCTAAAAACGCGGTTGCAAAAACTGAACTTGATATGAAATATATACAAATAGTACATATGTATGTACATATATACATATATATATGAATATAGTATATACATATGTATATAATCACATCAAACACATCTCTAAGCGTCACATTATGATGTAATTGTATCAGCCTCATAAACTTACAAGGTCAACTCACACACAAACACACGTAAAGGCAAAAGAGCAAATCGTATCGAATCGAATGAAAACATGAAAACAGCGCAATAAGAGCGGGAAAACAAAACACAAAAACCGAAGCAAAAACGCAGAAAAAATCAATTAAAAAAAAATAGTCAAGCTCCAAGTTCCCAGCGGTGAATTTTCAAACATAAAAAGCAAAAATCTCAAAAACAAAAACAAACGCTGTGGAATTGCTACCATTCCAAATTAAGCTAATGAGCTTACTAAGTCCAGCACTCAAGCAAATTATTAGTCAACTACTCGCAACTGGAAACAGAGGACCAAAACAGAATTCGAAGCGTGTTGATTTGGCGCCAAAATCGAGCAGATGCCGCACTCATAGCCGCGCCGGCGTTGCTCAACACTGCTCAGCTAAGGCCTGTGCCACACCAATGAACACTTCTTACCCAAGCCTGAAGGACGATACGAATACTATCGATTGTGTTTACATACATAACAACAACAGCATACGCAGTGCTTACCGGTAAGGCACTCGGAATGTCTTTTTGCCATACTACTGAAAATGTTAAGAGTATCATAGCATACACATCACACACACGTATGTATGTAGTAAATAGAGAGCCTGAGAGACTGTTTCTTGGAGAAGGTATTCTAACTAAACGCGAAGAGTGTCATAAAGCAGAAACGGCAACAGAAACGGCAACAGAAACTGCAAAATTTAACAACAGAAAACGCTCATGTACTGGATTCTGTTTCTGTTGCCGTTTCCGCTTTATGTCACTGTGCTCCTTAAGCTACCAAAAGGTAACGAGATGCGGAAAAGTGTCTTATAAAAACGGTCTTTCGAGAGAGCCAAAAAATGTAAGCTGGAAAAGCGACAGAAATGGAAACCAGAAAAAAGCATTCAGACACTTCTTTTGTGTTGGATGGATTTCTCTCTTCGAATACACATTCTTTTGGAAGGAACAGACACGTTACTGTACATACGAATCCTCTTTTGTGTTACTTTTGGAAGGAACAGACACGCTCCTGTACGCAAGAATCTTCTTTTGTGTTACTTGTATGGATTTCTCTCTGCCAATCCACATTCTTTTGGAACGAGCAGACATGATCCTGTGCCGAAGAAAATAATAATATAGAAAAACAAGAACTAGTTAAACCTGCAGTACTTTCTCTGTTCCTTCTCGGTTGAAGCGATGTCTCGCTTATAGCCAATTTGTGTTAGAGCAGGTTCGTGGAACGTGTGACTGACTGTTGTCATTTTGGAATCACATTACCCAGAGTTCAACGGGGTAAGATCGTTCTCTACTAAATAATAGTTTAACTACTCGAAAGCTCGACAGGCAGTTCAAATTGTATTATTGCTCCATGTGAAAACGGGATCGCATAGGAAGACCTCAACAAAGCCACTAATTTGGCCAATTATGGGACACAATTAATACATATATAAATCGAGAGAACTGCTCGTCTAAATACTCTGTCAATGTTAGTCATGTATATATATATTGATCACTGCCTCTCCTACTTGACGTATTTGTGTGGCATTCGCTGAGTCGCAGAACTGTTCCTGCTTCCTTATCCTGCAATTGGGCAGAGAAGCAATCTCCCTGTCACAGTGTAACATAGTCGCCTTCTAAAGTACGAGTACCCTTGTGACTAATGGCGACTGTCTGACTGTGGCCTAAATGACATCTTGAACTACGCTGTACAAACTTTTTTCTTTAAGTGTAATGGACACAGACGACATAGAACCAGTTTCCCTCGCCATGGGAAAAGTATGCACTGAATATATTTTTTAACTGGATCTTTTTATTTTGTTTTTCTATTTGAAGCTGTTTGTTGATCAATGAATAACCAGAGAAGTGTTTCGCTTTGTCATTAAATGTCATTAACTGTCATGCAATTTGGCTCGTAGCAGAGCAATCTCAGCCTGGCTGATGATGACAACATAACGGCCACGTTTATGATGATGTGATGCAGCTGAGCAGTCTCAGCACGCGCATACGTAATGTTGCACAAGTGAACATGAACGAATTGCTGTATAAAAATGACGTCACACATGCCAAAGCATTGCAGAATTCAAAATTCTATGAAAGACAGAAACCCCAAGGCGGCCTCTTGCACCCAAACTAACCGTGAATGCCATGAAGTTGGACATTTATACTAAATGGAGTTCGCGCCTGCTTGATTACTGGTTGTGCAAAAACCCGCGCCCAAGTGCAATTTACCATCTTCGATGCAGTCTTCCGCCACGCCGTCAAAAACCGAACTACGAAGTGGGCAGCAGCAGTGGAAAACCGTTTTTATGGTTGCTCTCTGCTAGAGTTCCACGGCTTGGATTTCGAAATTGTTGAGGCCCTTAGCAACGCTCAATAAAAAACTCAACTGTACTGGCTATTGAAGGGATTACGAGTGGACAGGGGCTGGGGAATACTTTTAGTATACTCGCACCTGACAAAGCAAAGAAGTTAGTTTCAGGCAAGCCGCGCTAATGCTGCAAATGAGAAACGAAGAGTCTACCGCAACACAACGGATTCTTGCAAATGGAAATACCACCACCAACAACAACAACAATGCCACCAGCAAACACCTCAACATCAATGACGAGCAAGTTGCGATGTTCTGCAGAAGGAAAACAAACAGGAAAAAACAAAAACAGTGTTCCCCTTTTTAAGTCAACTGTTGCCTATAAAACGCCAAGCACCGTTACTGCATGGCAGACAACCAATCGCGCCCCTTTCTCTCTGCTGCAGCACCCTTCCTCTTGCCACAGCCCCAGCCCCTCAGCTCGTGGTTGGTTAATTACAAATGCAGCTCAGGTCAAATGCATAATAAACACGCACGCCAGTTGACAGTTTTTGTCGTCACCATCATTCAAAGCCGTCGTCGTCGTTGTCGTTTATGGCGCTGCTGGAAAAACAAAACCTGCAACTGTAAATTTGCAGCCTTAAAAGATAATCATGGAAGCCTGAAAGAGATAAGCGCCCAGAAACTGAAGAGACACAGAGAAGTAAAGACAGACTTGACTGCTGCTTCAGGCTCTTCCGCGCAGCTTGAATGGAAATACGGAGGGGGGTTGGCTAAATAAACATGATGACAGGCTTCGCAAGCACTCACACTTCTTCTCACTCTCAAAGCAGGCCTTCTTCTCACTTCCTGCTCACAGATTTCCAATTGCATTCATACGAGTATGGGCAGCATAGAAAATTTCTTCATCTAAACAAGCCACCTAACTGGGGTCCACGAACGAACATGTGTGACTCAGTGCGGACATCCATTTTCGTGGATTCAGTCATTACTCTGGGGAACACTCTCCTTGGAGAGGCATTTCCATGAAAAGTGACAAAAATTGTCCAGTCTATGCCAGAGGCTTTAATCGACTCCAAGGTGCTGGTTGGTGCGAGCATTGAAGGCCTGCCCAGCTGGAAACGGATACTTGGTCAAGCAGATAATGAAGACTATGTCCTCAAGGACACTACTTCAGTATGCAGGGCAAGGTAGCAAGATTCAACCAAAGAGTATACGTATATAGAGCTCTCATGACGCAGGAAGTTATTGTGGCAAAAATTGTATTCGAGGGCCTTTCTAGCAAACCCACCCGAACATAAATACACTCATTGCATCTCGCTTCCCCTTTCACACTAACTGCATCTCGCTTCCCCTTTTACACTAATTGCATCTCGCTTCCCCTTTCACACTCATTGCATCTCGCTTCCCCTTTCACACTAATTGCATCTTGCTTCCCCTTTCACACTAATTGCATCTCGCTTCCCCTTTCACACTAATTGCATCTCGCTGCCCCTTTCACACTCATTGCATCTCGCTTCCCCTTTCACACTAATTGCATCTTGCTTCCCCTTTCACACTAATTGCATCTCGCTTCCCCTTTCACACTAATTGCATCTCGCTGCCCCTTTCACACTCATTGCATCTCGCTTCCCCTTTCACACTAATTGCATCTCGCTGCCCCTTTCACACTCATTGCATCTCGCTTCGCCTTTCACACTCATTGCATCTCGCTTCCCCTTTCACACTAACTGCATCTCGCTTCCCCTTTTACACTAATTGCATCTCGCTTCCCCTTTCACACTCATTGCATCTCGCTTCCCCTTTCACACTAATTGCATCTCGCTACCCCTTTCACACTCATTGCATCTCGCTTCCCCTTTCACACTAATTGCATCTCGCTGCCCCTTTCACACTCATTGCATCTTGCTTCCCCTTTCACACTAATTGCATCTCGCTTCCCCTTTCACACTCATTGCATCTCGCTGCCCCTTTCACACTCATTGCATCTCGCTTCCCCTTACCGCTCACCGATTTTTGTGAAATCGCCATCACTTCCAATACACAAAATTTCGAGTGCTTCAATCTCCATGTACTCGTATGCATACTCTTTGATTCAACCTTTCCTTTTCCACAGAAAACTGTACGCTTGTTCCTCAGGCTTAGGTTTAGGTTGGAGTGTCAGCAAGCAGCACACACTTAGACACAAACAATGGCCTGCACACGCACTGACCACCCAAGCCAAGTATAGTTACCGCTTAGACGCTGATCGCCTGTGCAGCACCATGTTGCTCAGAGATCCTTCTTCACGCAGAATATGTGCAGTAATTTCCTGAAGCGAGAAGCCTTTCCTAATTTATGGACGAGTAAAGCGTGAAAGAATCCCAGAAGCAAGTTATTCAGTCCTAGTCTGAGTGAAAACTCCAGCAAATTTGTCTTCCTTCGATTTTCCACTCAGTTTTAGCGAATTACCGACACTCGATTTGTGTTTCGCTGTATTTATGATGTCCAACAAAGTCTGTGGCACATGACCTTGGCTGCTGGCTAACATGCCCACCCACATATCAGGGAGCAACGTGTAGGAATGCAACGTATCTCAGGAGCAACGTACATATCTCAGAAGTGTGCCAGGTAGGAGCAAAATTGGGGGTGAATATTGAGTTTGTTGTATGCGAAGAGAGCGGGAACTATGAATCGCTGAACAACGCTGCTATAATGCCTGAATTCCTGTGCCACAACTTCTACAGTCATGTGACTCTTCGAAGTGTTTGTACACAGTTCACAGTAGTAACGCACATATCCCTCTACGCGCAAAGCGGTAAGGAACTGGATACAGGGCCAAGGACAAAATCGTGGCTATCGGAAAACTACCCTTAGCAGGATTCTTTCCTCACTACGCTGAAGCATCCACTTCAGCTGCTCTCTCATTGTTAAGCAAATTTTCAAGAGGCCTGAAGGGACTGTGGAATGGAGTCAGTCTGTGGAATGGAGTCAGACTGTGCAATGGAGTGAGAGTTTCTGGTTAAAAAGTCAAAGGAACAGCAGAGAACACAGAGAAAGGAAAGTCTTTCTCGCTGCCAGCGTCCGTAGCGGACACAAGACGATTCTGAGTGGATTCACCACGATTTTCAGTGGATTCGTGTACAACGTCCGTCTGCTTTATTGCGCTGCTTTGCCGTTTGACGTTTAAGTGTATTTTCTCTGTGTTCTCTGAGGAACAGTCTGAGGAATTCTGCTAGGACCTTCACAGCTGCAGTTAACGCTAACTATCCCTCTGCATTTGGGGGAGGTTAGTTCTGGTTTTCTTGTATTTTGTTTTGCTTTTGTTAATTTAGGTTTAGTTTGGTTTGATTTGGTTACCTTGTTCCGATGAGGAGCGCGACGTGCTGCTGGACGAACTGTTCGAGAGCATTTCGCAGATGTCGGTTTGCACGGCCACGTCGATTTTCATGGTTAGCACTTTTCTTTCAGTTCACTTCTAAATAAATCAATTTGTTTGCAGTTCTCAGCCACGCACAGACGCTGTGCAAGTGTCATTTAGGACCGCTCCACGCTGCTCTGACCTACTTGGCGGCACTTTTCAAATTGCGTCGAGCCACGTCGACTGCATGCCCGGCGCACGTAAAGCCACACGCGCCCCGTTCACGCCACATGCGCAACGGGTTAATTGCCAGCGATTTTCGGCTCAACAGTGCGGCGGCCCCACTTTCAAGCACCCTCCCCTCCCGCTCCCGCTCACGGCAAGCGTTCAATGGCACAAAATTGTACGTACGAGTATTTTCTTTTAAGTTCTAGTTTAAACTTTTAAATGTTTAATGCGTGCTTATCTTTATTTACTTAATTTTTTTATACGGTTCTTTCTGTTGTGGCTGCTTCACAAGTGCTGCGGCTGTGTTCTGTGTTCTGTTTCTTTGCTGTCTTTCAACAGAGTAGGCAAATACCGCGCTGGAGGCTGCAGTCCGCCCTTGTTCACCACAGCGGCCGCAGAAAGAGGGCGATCATTTTGTTTGTAGACGCAATTAAGTAAAAAACAATTCTTTCGTAAGTGTAAACAATTGAAAGTGTATGAAAAGAACACTCACTCAGCCTGCCATAAATTTACATACGATTTGAGGGGCGGGGCGGGACGGGGCGGTCACACCACCAACCACTCTAATACAACAACAACAACTGCCAACTTTTGTAAATACGACGCACGACCAGGCTACTCTTATACACTTTTGCGTTACTCCACTCCGCTCAACTCGTCGCCGCACACACGGAAAGCATATTTTGCAATCTTTAACGAAAAATTTACTTAACAATTTTGTTTGTTTGTTTTTAATTGTGTTTTTTTTTAATATTTTTTTATATGAAACATTTCTTTTTCTTTGTAATTTTTCATTACTATCACACTTTTTTAAGAATTACTTAGGAGATTATTATATTGTTCGTTCGTTGCAAGCCCGTACTTCTCGAGATACTACATATATTTTCATTTAAGCGCTTAGAACGCAAAAGCAACAGCAACATCAACAGCAACAGCAACAATAACAACAATAACAACAACAAAAACAAACCGCAAATCCCAAAACATCCACTGTGCTCGCTTGTACCATCGGCACTGACTACTGTGGACGAATTGCCTCACATGAATTCATGCTCGTACAACGCGCTTTAAGCTGTGAGCAGAGGCAGAAGCGCGGCAGAAGCAGCGGCCCACAAACTTTTCCGCTGTTCACCCAGCCAAAAAGAGCTCATAGATATATAGATGATATATTTAAGGGTGTTGTAAAGAACAACCTGAAAGATTATTTGAAAGATGAGGATAGTCTCGTCTATAAATCTTCAGCTCATAGATAACACGAGACTTTCGTGACCCTTTCAACAGAAACCCTCTCATTGTATACCTTTTACGTTTTAAGACAACTCTGTCAGATTTAATGAAAATATTTGTTCCTCAGTTTGTTGGAATATGGTATTTTACTACACAGAAAACCAAATGCGATATACTATATCGTATATATATACGATATATATATTTTATATATATCGTATATATATATACGATATATATATACGCTAGTGCTGCTAGTTTACAACTTTATTATTATAACTTGTTATTTTATAAAGTAAAAATAAAAAAATAAAATAAAATATATATATATATATATATATATATATATATATATATATATATAATATATATATAATATATATATAATATATATATATATATATATATATATATATATATATATATATATATATATATATATATATAAACGTATAAGCAAGGCGAGGGTTTTCTTCCAATACAGTTCATTATATAATATATATTATATATATATATATATATATATATATATATATATATATATATATAATATATCGTATTTGAAGAAAACCCTCGCCTTGTTTATACTCGTACGTTTCCTGTGACAAATTCGTCTTGCCTGAAAATAGTGAGTCTATCGAACGAGTACTAAACAACGAGAAGAACAACAAATTTTTATTGTTCTTGTTTTTGAAAACAAGCGCTTCTAGCTGAGATTGAAGGTTGCCCGTGTGAGATACACGCAGTCATCAGCAGTCAAAGTTAACTCATCTCTCGAAATGAACCTGAATGAAAGTGAATAATGATTTGGTGGCCGATTTCCACACCTCCTCTGTCCTGTCCAATAGCAGAGGTTCTCTATCTTTAAGGAAAAAGAAAGAACAGACACAGTTTGAGACGTCTGGATTATTTCTCGTGGTTAGTTCACAGGTTTTGATGATAAACCAAAGACGATTGACCCCTTGGAAGCACACACATATCGATCTTTACTAGCAAAATACTTCCTCAGTTGTTCGGTAAAATGGTCACAGATTGGAAGATGAGAAGAATGAGCTTCGACAGTCACGGTGGACGAAATCATCTTCAATTAATAATGGCATAAATTCCTGTTTACTTTGACATCCGCCTTGTAAAACACTTTGGTCTTTGACTTGACCCTGGAGTATTTGAACTGGACACTCTATTGAGAGACTGATGAATTCGTTGGCATATTACGATATCGCTCACAAAGCATACGACAAAATTCGCTAACTCACTATAGGCGTATTCGATTCGTATCTTGTATAGAGCTCGTAGCGACTTGTGCGAATAAAACAGTAAATGAGTGAACTTGGCAGCACTGTTTCAAAAAAGCACTGAAGAATAAAAAATACCATAAAAATTTTCATGGGTAATTTTTAATCTCGTTGGTTTTGAAGCAATTTTCAACTTGGAAGCAGTTTGTATTGAGGATAAAAAAACTCGCTCGCTTCATCTGAGTAGAATTTACTCGATTACTTACAAATCCTACTTTTCCATACAAATGTCTGTCCTATCCTTGATAGAGTGAAGAATCTAATACCCCTATAATTTACTCGATAACTTTTTCCACACAAAAGTCTGTCTAATTCTCGATAGAATGGCAAATCGAATGCGCCTATAATTTACTCGATAACCGTTTCCATACAAAAGTCTGTCTTATCCTTGATAGAGTGGCGAATCGAATACGCTGAATAGAGTGTGCCGTTCGCTATTGAGTTTCACACTTCAGATATTGACGCAACGAATAGCAGAAGACAATATTTTGGTTAAAAATCATAGCAAAAAAGTACAATTTTATAAAACACACCTCGTTGCTAAGATACTCGTGTTGTTGACTTTGGTGGTGTGAACCAGAACACGCAGAGAAGCAACACCTAAACTTCATATTTCTCAAAGCTTTGTTTATCATTAATTGGCTATATGGACAGGTTTGTTTATCATTGGTTCTGAAGTAAATCAGCCACACCACTGTGGCTGAATATCGGTTCAATGCGCTCACCATGGTTTGAGAGCAGACAATATGGCACAGAATACTGAGCAGCCCCAGACACCAATTAATTACCAACCAACACGCTTATGGCATGGAGTTGAAATTGGTTTTAATGCTCATATGAAATTTGAAGCAACTAACATCTTTTAAACTAAGAGACCATTTCATACTTGCTCGTTAGAATCATTATCAAATCATCAAAGCAATGGCAAGCCAAATATCCATACTCGCGCCTCACTGTTACTTTAGTGCTGATCCACTTCACTCAATCCACCTTGAAGAGGTAGTCCGAATACAACGTACAACCACAGTGGTAAATCAAGTTTGGGAACCGCTCAATGGAAAACAAAACTTTTCAATACTGTGTCAAGACGGAAAACGAATAAAACAACACAAACGAACAAACAATGCAAAGAAGAAAGCACACTCACCAATTGGTTACCAATTGAGAGTTGCCGGAGAGACCGGAGCAACCAAAGCAGACTCTAGAAAAGGAGAAGAGTGGAAAATGGCTGGGATTGCACATGCTCAAATAAAGGACTCTCCATGCCACATCCTTTGCACATTGAAGCAGCAACGCATAAATAAACACACGCACAAATGTAGATGGCAACGGGCGTCACGTTGAGAAGCAAGAGTGGGGTCAAGACTACTTTGTTTATGTGCATCTGCCATCCAGTGCACCCACACCATAGTTACACATGTAAGTTAGTGCAGAAGTTAAGTTGTTAGTTGAGAGAAGAACTTATATGGAGTATTCTTTAACTGACTTTATATGTGAGTATCACTGAAACTGGAGGTTCTTTAAACAGTAGCAACAAATCAATCAAATCAATATCATCAAATCAATCAAATCAATCCCATTCATCCATCAAAGACCCAGAGTAACTATTGAGACATTCGAATACGATATATATATACATAGCAGTATACACATATATATGTACATATATATATATATATATATATATATATATATATATATATATATATATATATATATATATATATATATATATATATAAACGAAGTCTAAGCTCTACTAAGCACTTCCACCACATCGCCTCGCACCGCACCTCCATGGCAGTTCAGGCAAGTTATGGGCCCCGCGAATTTTTCTATGTCTACGGACTCCCCTTATCAACTCATGAACTGATCATTAAACACGAAGCCTCGATTCAAGCAGGTTCTTCACTATTAGTACGTGTTGTTCCAAGCTATTACAGTGTTCCTTCTTACGATGAGTCTCGTTATAATCTTGGGAAACACATAGGACAGATACCTGTAAATTCAAAATTTTTGTATTGGGAATTCAGACGCAGTAGCAGAGCGTGTATAAGCAACCCCCAAATTCTGATAAACAAGCAGCAATACATAAATTCATACACACACACACTCTCTCACACACACACACACACACTCACACACATCCATAGGAACAATATTCATAGTGGCAGACATGATTGCCAGGTGTTCGTTGTACGTACCGAATCGCATGCCAGGAATTTCTTAGGGTTGGGAAGCTAAGAAGAAGTCAAATTGCCACTCAGCTGTATTAGCTTTGTAACAACATCGTTGAAACCACGTACAACAGCAACACAACAGTTGCGCTGGGGCTCTGCAGCGATTTTGACGACTGCCACCATTCCATCGATTATTCTGCAATAGTATTATCGAATGTGTGAACAATTTTCACAATATTTCACCGATTTTCCTTCAACTTTGGAGTTTTGCACAAAGATGCACACTTGCAGAAAACATCTCCATTATGGCGGGTTGAGTATGAAGTATACCAATCAATTCTTTGTTGATATCTCGAGAATTAAACGTCAGGGACCTTATGGTATAACCAGAGAATACAGAGAAAGGACTCTTGGGTTGCGTACACTAACACATGCGCAAAACTGTATTAGTGTGGCTGATTTTCTTCAGAAACAATGATAAACAAACCTATCCTTAAAGCCAACTAATGATAAACAAAGACAGTTTTGTTTAAACGTCAGACAATTTGACGTTTAAGTGTCCCATCTCTATGGTCTCTGGTTTAAGCGTCAGACAATTTGACGTTTAAGTGTCGCTTCTCAGTATTCTCTGGTATAACTCAATAGTTGTTTGACAAAACCTATATAGAATGTATATATATGCCTACTACATTTCAATACAATTCTTATAATGAAGGATTTTTGTGTATAATTTTAGACGGAATGTTTTCGAAATTTCCATGCAAACACTCAATATCCCTCTCGTACAAATTCACTGGCATTTTGTTGAAAATGTTGTTCTAAACGTACATCTGGCCACCTCTGTGAAAGCCAATTAAACAAACACAATAAGTCAGCTTAGCGTGAGAGGGCTTTTCGTTTCGTTACATTCCCACTTTCTTCGTGTGAACAGCTGTTTCAATGATAACAGGAAATACGTCACACGGCTGGGAGTTCAGCTATTGTCTTTGTCTTCCTATTCCTCTCCCTCTTCTCACTGACAATACCATTGCTGCAATAGTATACGTAAATCTGTTAACAGAGGAGTCATACACACTGCTGATGACAGCACGCATCACTGCAGCAGTTGTGTGGGATCTGAAGAAAGGCGAGGGCAAGGCCGAGGCAGAGAACACAGAGAACCGACACGTAAACGTTAAATTGTCTGACGTTTAAACCAGAGACCATAGAGACGGGACACTTAAACGTCAAATTTTCTGCCATTTAAATCAGAGACCATAGAGACGGGACACTTAAACGTCAAATTGTCTGCCGTTTAAACAAAACTGTCTTTGTTTATCATTAGTTGCTATATGGATAGATATATTGAAAGGTGTTATACACTGCGATCTGAAAGATCTATTGTGATGCCCCTATTTATTTGAAAGATGAGCATAGTCTCATCTATAAATCTTCTGTGAGGTTAATTTTCGACAGGAATTCATATATTTTGGAGGAATCAAGATGAGGGATCTTGCTCATATCTAAGATATAATCTGCTATATGGATAGGTTTGTTTATCATTGGTTCTGAAGAAAATCAGCCACTCTACTACAGTTTTGAGCATGTGAGAGTGTGCGCAAAACAAGAGTCATTCAAGTCAGAGAACACAGAGAAAAGAAACTGTTTTTCGCTGCCAGCGTCCGTAGCGGGCACACCACGATTCTGAGTGGATTCAACAAGATTTTCATTGCATTCATGTACAACGTCCGTCTGCTTTATTGCGCTGCTTTGCCGGTTGACGCTTAAGTTTCTTTACTCTGCATACTCTGGTTAAAGTGTCGCGTCTCTGTGGTCTCTGGCCGAAGTGCATGAGAGACACTGATAGTGGCGTGTGTTGTCGCCAGCCGTGTGCATATGAACCCCTCGAAACGCACTTTCTTTGTGCGAACTCATTGGCCACAGCCGCATTTGGTTTCTGGGGCTTGGTTCAGGTGTGACGCCGTTTGTCGGCTGGGCAGGTACTGTGACGCAGTGGTGGAAATAACCCATTTAAAAGGAGAGCGGAAATTTCCAAAGTCGGCGTAGCGTGACACACAAATGTAACGGCATTCGTGCACTTGTATCATGGCCAGCACCAGCAACACACTCGGCCAAGGTGCTGGTGGCTGGGCTGGCATTTGTTTATAACCAGAGAAGAAGACACCGTTTCAAAAAAGTTCTGTTGTTTTTTATTGTTTTTATTTATTTTTGCCTCAATTACGTCAGTCTTTCGAATATAAAAAATGAAATATGTTTTTGCAATTGCTATCAAAAGAAAGCAACCAAGCGAGCCGCGGCCAACTAAACACCTCTTCAAAGACGCATTCCGAACCATACCCTCCCACCTCCTCTCCGCTGCATGAGACAATTAATATTTTTAAATTATGATTTCGTTAATAATACGATATTTCTTTCACGGGCGAATGATTTGTGCGCTTCTAGCTGAGCTTGAAGGTTGCCCGTGTGAGATACACGCAGTCATCAGCAGTCAAAGTTAACTCATCTCACGAAATGAACCTGAATGAAAGTGAATAATGATTTGGTGGCCGATTTCCACACCTCCTCTGTCCTGTCCAATAGCAGAGGTTCTCTATCTTTAAGGAAAAAGAAAGAACAGACACAGTTTGAGACGTCTGGATTATTTCTCGTGGTTAGTTCACAGGTTTTGATGATAAACCAAAGACGATTGACCCCTTGGAAGCACACACATATCGATCTTTACTAGCAAAATACTTCCTCAGTTGTTCGGTAAAATGGTCACAGATTGGAAGATGAGAAGAATGAGCTTCGACAGTCACGGTGGACGAAATCATCTTCAATTAATAATGGCATAAATTCCTGTTTACTTTGACATCCGCCTTGTAGAACACTTTGGTCTTTGACTTGATCCTGGTGAATTTGAACTGGACACTCTATTGAGAGACTGATGAATTCGTTGGCATATTACGATATCGCTCGCAAAGGATACGACAAAATTCGCTAACTCACTATAGGCGTATTCGATTCGTATCTTGTATAGAGCTCGTAGCGACTTGTGCGAATAAAACAGTAAATGAGTGTACTTGGCAGCACTGTTTCAAAAAAAGCACTGAAGAATAAAAAATCACAGGGAAATTTTCAAGGGTAATTTTTAATCTCGTTGGTTTTCAAGCAATTTTCAACTTGGAAGCACTTTCTAACGAGGATAGAAAAACTCGCTCTCTTCATCCGAGTGTAATAATTTACTCGATAACTTACAAAACTTACTACACCATAGAAAATTATCCATGATAGAGTGGCGAATTGAATGCGTCTATAATTTACTCGATTACTTTTTCCATACAAAAGTCTATCCTATCCTTGAGAGAGTGGCGAATCGAATACCCCTTATGTTACTTAAGCCCCATTCTGGTTCTTATTTGAACCAACCGGTAACCGCCTCGTCTATGCTACTTTGATCTTGATATGGGGCAAATAAGCTGTGTTGAGGGTTCAATTAAGGGGAGACGGTAGTGGTGGGGTTCATACCAGCAGCACTGGCTACAAATGTTCTGCCAATATTAATATTTGTATGGGAAAAAGTCGGAGTTGGCGGAGTCGGAGTTGGCGGAGTCGGAGTTGGCGGAGTCGGAGTTGGCGGAGTCGGAGTTGGCGTAGTCGGAGTTGGCGGAGTCGCAGTCGGAGTTGGCGAAGTCGGAGTTGGCGGAGTCCTCGGAGCTGACGGAGTCGGAGTTGGCGGAGTCGTCGGAGCTGACGGAGTCGGAGTTGGCGGAGTCGGAGTTGGCGGAGTCGGAGTTGGCGGAGTCGGAGTCGGAGTTGGCGAAGTCGGAATTGGCGAAGTCGTAGTTGGCAGAGTCGGAGTTGGCGGAGTCGTCGGAGCTGACGGAGTCGGAGTTGGCGGAGTCGGAGTTGGCGGAGTCGGAGTTGGCGTAGTCGGAGTTGGCGGAGTCGGAGTCGGAGTGGGCGGAGTCGGAGTTGGCGGCCTAGGGCTCAGTCGTATAAGCGAACCAATCGGAGGCATTCGATAGGCGTGAAGGCAGTTGAGCTGGCAAATCAAACCCGGCTTATAGAGAATTTACATATAAAGACATATCGGCGCTAGTTACTACTATATAAATAAACACTTGAGATGTTAATATGCTTTGATTACGCTCTTAAGCGAGAATTATAGAGAATCAATTTGAAAGTTCGTTACGATTAAATCACAGTTTGGCGATAACCGCATTACTACAATCAATCTGCTACAATTACAGGCAATAAAAGGTAAATCCACAGTAATTGAATAATTGCTAATCTTATTGATTTACTGCTCGCAAAGCAGAACTGATCAAAGCAAACTGAACAAAATCGATAAGAAAAAAACAACCACAATTCCAACCACAGCTACAATTACAACAACAAGACAATTGTCATCACAGAGAACCAGAGAGACGCCACTCGATCAATCCATTATTGAGAAGCGAAGGGAACCCACCCCAGCGGGCACCCAAATCGAAATGCGATAAAAGTTAGATTACTCAGACGCTAAGAAAGTTAACAGAAAAGGGGGGAAGTGGGAGAGAGGCAGGAATGGAGACAAGTACTCTACGAAATAGATTGTAAAAATAATAATTGCGTCAATAAAATGAAATTCTCAGAAGCATGGCACCGCATTAGCAGGTAGAATCGAAATTATAAGCAGCCGAAATGTAACTGTAAACGGAACACTGAAAATCAAACTGAAAATTCCGGATAATCTCTGGAAAATCTTTTAATGAAATGAATATGACAAAGGCCAGAATAGTGGGAACCCTCTGTGTGCCCCACAAGGCAACAAGTAGAAGAAGGCATCGAAGAGCAAGTAACTTTATTCTCATTATTACGCCTTACACCATAGTTAATTATGTTTCCAAGGATGTGGGTAACGGTACTAGCAGCTGCACATGGATTTCGACTCGTGAGAAAACGATTGGAAAACAACATTTCGACCTCACGATGATGAGACTAGCATGTTTACCAATACACCATGAAGCGCAAAATCAGTCTATATAATCGATATATGAATCAACAGCAGATCTGAAAATAATCCTTGGATAGCTGTGCTGTAGTAGAAGTTAAGGACACATTTTAGAGTGTACCTCCAGTGAAGACAAGCAAGATTTGCGAATAATATCAAGTGCAGAAAATCGAAGAAGTCGTTATATGCGGAGTTACTGTTTTGAAGCCGCACAAAGATTTCAATCACTTCAATTCAAATCACAACTACATCCTCAAACGGGTGAACGTAGGGAACATATCCCTTTTGACTAAGATCACTTTAAAGTTTTCTCAATAATAGCACAGATAAACTTCTATCCAGCAGAGACATTATTCTGAAGAAGGCAGAAACTGAGGCAATGTAGTAAGCCAACATAAAAACATGTTGTGAATACTTGAATGAAGAATCCTCAGATGTACGGATGGTGCGATGGATACGATCACGATGCTCACGAGTATGATTCTGTCAGAAGTAGTACCGAAATACCGGCATAACAACTGAACATGAACACATGGGTCATTTTATGAAGTAGCAAAGAACAAGATAGTTCAGACTCTGGTGAAGACATGGGTACTTTTATGAAGTAGCAAAGAACAAGATAGTTCAGTCTCTGAACAGCTCAAGAATCAAGAAACTGATAATTGTGGGCGGCGGCACAGGAAACGATTGATCAGTGCCCGATATGAAGGAGACGAAAGTAATTAGAGATGAACCGCAGTAGAGAAATATGTACGGGTTGATCGCCCATTTCTATATGTTAGTGAAACAGGGCTAAGATATTTCTCTTGAAGCATTGTCCCACTTTATAGTACGAGTATATAGTAAAGTAAACTCGAAGTAATGGGGAGGGGATGACTGTAGTAGGCACTATTATCATAGAGTATTATTGGTAGGCAAAGGCTATTACTGGAAGACCAAGTTAATGACTGGATAGACGTAGTTGATTACTGGATAGGCGTAGTTAATTATTAGATCGCCGCAGCTGGAGCATTATTCACCTCCTATGGTAATTGCGGTAACACCACAGTTAGAATATTATTGAAAGGACAAGTGTTCCAATAGTTCCACAAAGCGTAACTCAAAACCCTGATCACTGAACAGATATTGTACCAAAACACACGGATTTCTTTGCATTGTAGTTTACGTGGATTATGATTATGATTATTATATCTCACATCATAATTAATTATGAGTGCCAGGTGTTGAAGCCAATATACATTCGGACACTGGGATTTCTGAGCAACGACTGAGCGATATCCAAGTGAGTCTAAACCCATTGTGACATTCGTCAGATGGTTAAGAAACCTACAATCTGCTCAGTTGCCACTGGTATTTGGACAATTATCAAGTGGTCCAACTTCATTTCCAACCAATTTCTTCCTTTTGCGTACTGGGGTTTTGCATTAACTTATTAGAGACTTAACGTGTTCAGTATGAGAAGTGTTTCGTTATAAGCGTCTGTGACCACTGATTATACCAGTGGTCACAGTTTCAGCACTTCAACAGCAGTTGGCTTAGAATGCTAACTGCTGTCGAGGTGTCGTAGGAACCATGGCTTCATTAAGGATAACTTGGAAAATGCCTTCAGGTTGATCACAAAAAAACATCCTGGAACACTGAGTTTGAGAATAGCAATTTCTGCATCCATTCTTCATATATTTGTATTGTTATTTTGTCCGGCTTCAACTGTGTTGCCAACAGGGAGGCGCGACATTTATGTCAATTCCTGAATCGATTTAACTATGTTCTTAGACATATCTTCATAATGCTTCATATAAGCATTGCTCGGACCTTAACCTAACCTGATTCGTATATAAACAAAATCGCACAAAGACACGCCTACCTTTCATAAAAACAATGCTAGACCCACCATTTCAAATGAACACAGCTACGCTCCAATTTATGGTACAACAATAAAATTTGTTGGGAATGAACGTTTGGTGCATACTAAGCAAATTGGTGGCGGACTACCCCGCCCCTTTTTTACAAACTTCCATAATTTGAGACCTACAAACATTCGATGGGAACTATATGCATATAATGTATGGTATTGGTATGAATATAATATATGAGGAGAATCGGACAAATAACATCGAAGTAACTCCACAGGTCCCTATTGAAGATATATACGTACAAATAATATAGGGTAGTAATGGGCGATGCCTCAATCTACGCCTAAAGTTCACACACACCCTACAACTGGAGAATTACTTAAGACTTGGAAGTAGCAATGAAATGATTACTCACAGTGCCAGTCCAAATGAAGACACAGTACATCAAAAGTGAAGGAGTATCAATGAAATTGTTCATGATTACTCTCAGTGTCAGTCCAAATAAAAACACAGTACATCAAAAGTGAAGGAGTATCAATGAAATCGTTCATTATTACTCTCAGTGCCAGTCCAAATGAAGACACAGTACATCAAAAGTAAAGGAGTATCAATCAAATTGTTCATGATTACTCTCAGTGTCAGTCCAAATAAAAACACAGTACATCAAAAGTGAAGGAGTATCAATGAAATCGTTCATTATTACTCTCAGTGCCAGTCCAAATGAAGACACAGTACATCAAAAGTAAAGGAGTATCAATCAAATTGTTCATGATTACTCTCAGTGTCAGTCCAAATAAAAACACAGTACATCAAAAGTGAAGGAGTATCAATGAAATTGTTCATGATTACTCTCAGTGCCAGTCCAAATGAAGACACAGCACATCAAAAGTAAAGGAGTATCAATGAAATCGTTCATTATTACTCTCAGTGCCAGTCCAAATGAAGACACAGTACATCAAAAGTGAAGGAGTATCAATGAAATCGTTCATTATTACTCTCAGTGCCAGTCCAAATGAAGACACAGTACATCAAAAGTAAAGGAGTATCAATCAAATTGTTCATGATTACTCTCAGTGTCAGTCCAAATGAAGACACAGTACATCAAAAGTGAAGGAGTATCAATGAAATTGTTCATGATTACTCTCAGTGCCAGTCCAAATGAAGACACAGTACATCAAAAGTGAAGGAGTATCAATGAAATTGTTCATGATTACTCTCAGTGCCAGTCCAAATGAAGACACAGCACATCAAAAGTAAAGGAGTATCAATGAAATTGTTCATGATTACTCACAGTGCCAGTCCAAATGAAGACACAGTACATCAAAAGTGAAGGAGTATCAATGAAATCGTTCATTATTACTCTCAGTGCCAGTCCAAATGAAGACACAGTACATCAAAAGTAAAGGAGTATCAATCAAATTGTTCATGATTACTCTCAGTGTCAGTCCAAATAAAAACACAGTACATCAAAAGTGAAGGAGTATCAATGAAATTGTTCATGATTACTCTCAGTGCCAGTCCAAATGAAGACACAGCACATCAAAAGTAAAGGAGTATCAATGAAATCGTTCATTATTACTCTCAGTGCCAGTCCAAATGAAGACACAGTACATCAAAAGTGAAGGAGTATCAATGAAATCGTTCATTATTACTCTCAGTGCCAGTCCAAATGAAGACACAGTACATCAAAAGTAAAGGAGTATCAATCAAATTGTTCATGATTACTCTCAGTGTCAGTCCAAATAAAAACACAGTACATCAAAAGTGAAGGAGTATCAATGAAATTGTTCATGATTACTCTCAGTGCCAGTCCAAATGAAGACACAGCACATCAAAAGTAAAGGAGTATCAATGAAATTGTTCATGATTACTCACAGTGCCAGTCCAAATGAAGACACAGTACATCAAAAGTGAAGGAGTATCAATGAAATTGTTCATGATTACTCTCAGTGCCAGTCCAAATAAAAACACAGTACATCAAAAGTGAAGGAGTATCAATGAAATTGTTCATGATTACTCTCAGTGTCAGTCCAAATAAAAACACAGTACATCAAAAGTGAAGGAGTATCAATGAAATTGTTCATGATTACTCTCAGTGTCAGTCCAAATAAAAACACAGTACATCAAAAGTGAAGGAGTATCAATGAAATCGTTCATGATTACTCTCAGTGTCAGTCCAAATAAAAACACAGTACATCAAAAGTGAAGGAGTATCAATGAAATTGTTCATGATTACTCTCAGTGTCAGTCCAAATAAAAACACAGTACATCAAAAGTGAAGGAGTATCAATGAAATTGTTCATGATTACTCTCAGTGCCAGTCCAAATAAAAACACAGTACATCAAAAGTGAAGGAGTTAACTCCAGTGCTCAGTGCCTACTATTGATATAGATGCAAAACTCCAGGCCTTCCCTCCAGTCCAGTGCATTCTATGCATAACTCAATATCTAATGGAGATCTATATAGCATGGTACAAACTTTGGGATCATTGGGGGCCACAATGGATTCACCAATATGATAAACGTTCCGGCAGAGTGATGTGCCTGGTCAAGTTATTACTAAGTTATATTAGTTAAGTACTAAGTAAGTTGGTTCAAATATGGACCCAGCTAGTTTTTACTCACTCGATCGCCCGCCCACTCTTTTTCAAACAGTGTACCAGTAGTTTGATCAATTATCTTATGTTGGATCGCAGTCAGCCTAGCGAGATTTCCGCCTTCTCTTCTGCTTTTCCTATAACTATGCTGCAATGATCACACAGCCCGACCCTGAATTAAACCCTTTGCATACTTTGTCTCCTGTTCATTTGTCACGCATTCAGCTGCGAACTCAGAACGCTTCTGGCTGTTGATAATCATACATTTTATAGATACTTTTGTCTGGACCCCGGCTGCCTTGTTAGGTAGGTTGGGCAGCCGCCTCACCCATAAACCAGTGATGCCACTTAGACCACCAGTTGGGTCCGCTGTGGGCTTCCTTGTTAGTATCCGTAAATCGTGCCACACCGGAAGGGCGACTCACCTGCACTTTCACCCACTTTGGCAAATGTGGCCACAAATTGTGTTTAAATATATATTTAGTGGATTAGGAATTAATGTAAACAATACGACTAAACTACTGGGTTGAGAGAGGTAGATGGATAGAGAGAAAGAGAGATAAAGAGAGTCGTCTACTAAGAGTTTACAAATGTGAGCCCATTACCGCAGAGTTTAGTTAGGAAAGTCTTTCTACGAAGTGTTAAGCTGCAAATAGGAGAGTTCAAAGGATAACGCACATTTGACAAAACACAGAAAACAAACTTAAAAAAAGCAAAAAGAATAAAACACACACAAACACCAAAATTATAACAACAAAAAAGTACGTTTCTTTAAATTTAAACAAAAGTCGTGTTTGTTGTGTTTTCAAATAAAAAATCTTTATTCGGGAAAAAATTATAAATCTTCATTTTAAAATAGTTCGCTTAATCCTTGAAATATGCTTGTCAAATGCATAAAAGAGTAACAAAGTAATATAATTAGGTACATTAGGGAAGGAAGGAGCGGAGTATGTGATACTCGCGCAAACTCCAAACGGAGCTGATAGAGGAGGAGGTACAAAGTGCGTGGAAATAAAAAGTACTCAACTAGAAATTAAATAAAAGAAAATATTCAGTAAAGTTACAAAAGTAAAAATAAAAGGCCAGACAACGACCCAAAAGGAGAACACAGCGTCCTTTTGGCCAGTGGAATGGAACGGAATGATGCGTTAAATGTTAAAAATTATAAAAAGAGCAAAACAAAAGTAAAGGATCGATCACTCGCCAATACTTTCATTTCAAGTACTTGAGCAGTTTATCAATGCGCGCCACTCTGCGGTTGACCAGGGCGCCCAGACTCGCCAGAGTGCGCAGGAGGAATCTATAGACTACGAAATTCTCAAAGAAGTGACTCCAATCGAGCACGTACTCAATGGCGCGCGCTATAAAGCGTGTAATGGGCGCACACTTGCAATTGACGTGAATGAAGTAAATGTCCGACTCACCTTTTGTCTGGCCGGCGCACTGGACGGACAGCACGGTGCCGGGCGGGCCGCGCAGCACAGACTCCAGACAGCGTATGTTGTCGCGGCAAGTGTTGATGATCTCCGTCTGTGTGGAGGGACAATTTAGTTTGCGAATGTCAGAGTGATGGAGGGGCATATACTCACATAGTCCTCGGGGCGCAGCAGATGACAACGGATTTTGAGCGCCCGCGTGTCCTCCAGGCGTTTGCGGCTCTGCTGCAGCAGATTGCGCATTTCCTTCTCGTCGGCGGAGTCATCGCAGCTGGACGAGGACGTCGCCGGTATGAGCTTGATGCTCTTCTCCAAGTTTCTGGTGGAGCGACGGCGTTCGTCTGCCTTGCGACGACGCGTCGACGTGTCGCTCTCTGAGGTGCGGCGCAACGATTGCGCCGAGTGACTCATGCCGAACTCGAGCTTGCGATTGGCAGAGTCGCCCTTGTGCTGGGCGGTATATCGGTCCGTGTTCTTCGGGGTCAGGGCGTTGGCCGAGCTGGACAACGAAATGGTGGGACTGCGAGGATGATGCTGATTGTCTGCGGTATCTGCGGGGTCAAAGGGCACAATTTAATTAATATTTTGCTTTGGATATTTGTGTGTGAAGCAAAGAAACCCACCTTGACACGATTTGCGTCGTACTTCCAATGTCCTGCGACGACGCTCGTATTCCAATTCGAGTGCTCGCCGACGTCTGGCGTGGTCCACACTGCTCACCATGCTGTCTTGCGTGATGATCTTCGTCTCGTTCTGCTGCAGCGAGTCCATTCGCGGCGGCGACAATGAATCCAAATTGTTGGCAGCCGACAGCGACGAGCAGCAGTCCGACTGCGAGTCGATGAAATTGCTGTAAGGGCGGGCAGACGGGCGCAAGTGTGAACATTTATTTTTACTTTCAATACATATTTTAATCTGACTCTCGAATTGTCGCTCTTGGATGACAAATGCCAAAACGAATTCGAAATGCGAAATGTGAAATTTCAAATGTGAAATTTTCAATTTGAAATTTGCAAATTTTAAATTTAGTTCGTTTTGCTGCACTACTCACCGATAGTCGTCGCCGAATTCCATCAGACGCCTGGCTGCGTCCGAGTCGAAACCTTCAGAGTAGTTCTCCGAATTGTATTTCTCTTGGTAGTTGTCCCAGGCCGTCTCTGAGAAGCTGCTGTGGTGGTCCTCGGTGCCAGTGGTGTATTCTATTTTTGCACAATTGCCAATTGAGAGAAGAAAAAACATCGTCATCACCAAGCGAATGAGGCAGATTGAAATTTTCATTATATTTATATACGAGTACTAGAAACATTACGGGATGGCCTTGGGAAGGGGCACTTGTAAGCTATTTGGGTGTGGGAGGAACTGACCGGCACAAGTGCAATTACTCGCCCTAAGCCGGGCACTAAAGTTGTGTTGTTATAGTCAGAGACCACTGAGAAAGGAAACTTAAACGTCAAACGGCAAAGCAGCGAAATAAAGCAGACGGACGTTGTACATGAATCCACTGAAGATCGTGTAGAATCCACACAGAATTGTGGTGAATCCACTCAGAATCGTGGTGAATCCACTGGAAACCGTGGTGAATCCACTGAAAACCGTGGTGAATCCACTGAAAACCGTGGTGAATCCACTGAAAACCGTGGTGAATCCACTCAAAATCGCGGTGAATCCACTCAAAATCGCGGTGTGTCCGCTACGGACGCTGGCAGCGAAAAATACTTTCCTTTCTCTGTGTTCTCTGGTTACAGTTTCCCAAGTGTTCAGTTTGTGTGTTTGATGGTGTTCGAGCGAGTTGCTACACACTACTCGCTACTCGCTACTCGCCTGGATTAGCAATGAGAACACAGAAGAACGTAACGTATCACATAGAGTTCACTTCAGAGAACACAGGGAAGGGAAAGTCTTTTTCGCTGCCAGCGTCTGTAAAGGACACACCACGATTTTGAGTAGATTCACCACGATTTTGAGTAGATTCACCACGATTTTGAGTGGATTCACCACGATTCTGAGTGGATTCAACACGATTCTGAGTGGATTCAACACGATCTTCAGTGGATTCATGTACAACTTCCGTCTGCTTTATTTCGCTGCTTTGCCGTCGACGTTTAAGTTTCTTTACTCTGCATACTCTGGTTCACTTCACCCTACTTTCAAAAGCAACTGTTTACGATTACTCCTAAATGAGTAAAGACGGACATTTGGAAGATGCTCGAGTGCCTTGGAAGGAATTTTGCACGGGTGGGCAATATCAAAGGCAGTGTATAAGATATATACATCAAAGATGGAGGCAACAGAACAATCAATAGAATGACCCGGTAAGAATCTCAAGGAGAATTGTAGAGTTTGAAATCCAATCACTTCCAATTCACGTTCCGTCCCTTTGTTAAATTTGCCATTTCGTGGAGTTGTTCAGTATGTTTGCTGGAATTAGTCTGTCTCTAAGGGACGATTTCGCAGGTGTTTACCTGGTAATGATTTTACCATACCCTACCACGGTGCAAAATGTAATAGTCCCCTACCAATGCACTCTGAAAAACACAACAGGCTTGCCACTGAGCATATATTCCGGGAGTATCTTTTTTAAAGGGGTTCTCAGCTATATTCGGTTAAGTATATTGGGAGGAAACAGTGGCATGCATAGTGTAAGCTACAGGGTTATAAAGAAGGGGTGCTTTGGCTGGATGGTTCTCAGTTATCGGCAGTGAAACACACAGATTCCTTTTGACTGGGATTTTAGTTGTGCATCTCGTAGTCAGTCATAAGCAGAATCGCTCCTCTCAGTTTTCGGGAGTGAAACACGCAGATTCCTTTTGACTGGGATTTTAGTTGTGCATCTCGTAGTCAGTCATAAGCAGAATCGCTCCTCTCAGTTTTCGGGAGTGAAACACGCAGAGTCCTTTGGAATGGGATTTTAGTTCTGCATCTCGTAGTCAGTCATAAGCAGAATCCCTCCTCTCAGTTTTCGGGAGTGAAACACACAGATTCCTTTGGACTGGGGTCTTAGTTGTGCATTGTAGTCAGTGACATAAACAGAATCGCTCCTCTCAGTTTTCGGGAGTGAAACACACAGAGTCCTTTGGACTGGGATTTTAGTTGTGCATCTCGTAGTCAGTCATAAACAGAATCGCTCCTCTCAGTTTTCGGGAGTGAAACACACAGATTCCTTTGGACTGGGGTCTTAGTTGTGCATTGTAGTCAGTGACATAAACAGAATCGCTCCTCTCAGTTTTCGGGAGTGAAACACACAGAGTCCTTTGGACTGGGATTTTAGTTGTGCATCTCGTAGTCAGTCATAAACAGAATCGCTCCTCTCAGTTTTCGGGAGTGAAACACACAGATTCCTTTGGACTGGGGTCTTAGTTGTGCATTGTAGTCAGTGACATAAACAGAATCGCTCCTCTCAGTTTTCGGGAGTGAAATACGCAGATTCCTTTTGACTGGGGTCTTAGTTGTGCATCTCGTAGTCAGTCATAAGCAGAATCGCTCCTCTCAGTTTTCGGGAGTGAAACACGCAGATTCCTTTTGACTGGGATTTTAGTTCTGCATCTCGTAGTCAGTCATAAGCAGAATCGCTCCTCTCAGTTTTCGGGAGTGAAACACACAGATTCCTCTGGACTGGGATCTTAGTTGTGCATCTCGTAATCAGTCTTCAGGCGGATTAGAATAACTCTGATATTTCCAATAACTGTGTCGGACAACTCCTGCAGATAAGAAACGATATTTTTGCTCAGTGTATTCAGTCAGACCCTGGTTGGAGCTGGGTGCACACACAACAGACGGGATACTGTTTCTTTATTTTCAAGTTTCTCACAGTCTCTTCAGTTACTACGCAAGATGCTTCACCATGGTCAATCAACAGTTTCCATCAGATTGGTAATATTTTGCTCGGCTTTACTCCATGGATAGGTTGCTTTTGCCAGCTCTCCGGGCTTTGATAAGGCACAGTTCGTTACACTCTTCGTGTATAGTTGCCTGGCAGAGACAGTACACAAGGAACGTTATACGAGTACATATTTCTTATAGTTAGGACACGCCCTTGTCTGCCTAGTTCGACTGCCTCTTCAGAACGCGATGATCGTATATGCTGGAAAGCGAGTATTGGCGTCCTGAACCTGATGATTACTTGTGTTAATGAAGTGTGGTTTCGGGGTTCAGTGAAAATAGGTGTAGAGCTTATACAACATCCCTCTTATATTCAGTTGTATGGAGTTAGGACCCAAGAGTGCTTAAGTCCACACTGCCTTTAGTGGTATGGTTGAGAATGGGAGCCTTATTTATGAGTTCGTGATGCCTTTTTAGTTCTACATTCAAGGCTTACTCGCTTCTGATTATGGTTTGTGGCTGACAAACATAGGAACTGAATTGCAGTCTGGCCCTTTGCTCCTCCGCGGAATCATATCAAGTGATTATTATGTTATTGTTTCGTACTCCACCATGCAGAAAAGGAGTGCTGAAAGTTCTTTTTCCCGTTTTTTCCGGTTTTTTCTGGGGTTCATAGTGCAGGGGAACTGGACAACTAATTCAACGGCTGGAGACACCACTGCCACAGAGTAATTGAGGTGATTAGTTTCACTGTTCTACACGCATACGTGGTCGTCCCTATAGGAAACCTCTTGATGAGAACACACCAGCCACAGTATGCCGCGCCCGAAAACAGGTGCGGCCGCTTCTTCATATGACATGTTCAGGCAAGAGGAAGGATGTTAAGAATAGGTTCAACTGAAAAGTGGTCAAATAATAAGTACGCAAATTCTATACTAAAGGGAAACAAATTGTTTACAACAACAACAACAACAACAACAACAACAACAACAACAACAACAACAACAACCAGAATAGTAATAATAATAATAATAAATATGAGTGTGCAAAAATATTGGCTACAAGCTCAAATGCTGACAAAGAAAGAATACCTCGCTTTTGCGGCACTGGCGTGACAGCTTGCAACGTAGAAAAATGCGATAAAAGTTAGTATCAAAATCGACGAAAGAGAACGAAAAAGGAAAAGGCGAAACGCAAAAAAATGTCCAAACAAAAATTCAATAAAATAACTGAAAAAATTTGCCAGTGAGTCACACACACACGCACACACAGAGAGTGCACTAAGAACACTGCAGCACACGGCTGACGTTTACCTCCTTGCTGCTCCTCGTCATTCATGTACGTGGCCAGCGCAGCCAGTGGGCCCAGACGCGCCTCACTGGTCATATATGCCGTGGTGTAGGAGCCCACACGGAAGTTGGGCTTCATCAACTGGGCCTCCTCTTCGCTTTCGTTCTGCTGCTGCTGCTGCTGTTGCGGCTGTTGTTGCTGCTGCTGCTGCTGCTGCTGGTGATGGTGCAGTTGTGCCTGTTGTGGCGTCAAGTGCTGAACTGCGGAGGAGCTGCTGCTCGCCGCTGTCTGCTCCGCGGATCCGGTGGAGTACTTCTGTAGATTCATCAGTGCATTCGTGATTTCTTGTATTTGCTGGGGCGACATGGACTCGCACGACTTCACTAGCAGAGTCTGCGTAAGTTTGGGCATCTCGGCGGTCTCCTCGGAACCGGAGTCGGTTTTCTTGCCCGCGGAGTAGGCGGCCGCATTCGACAGTTTCTTCTTGCGTGTGCGACGGCGCTTCAGAGAGCCCTTACTGTCGGAGTTCTTTACCACCGGTGCGGCATGTGCCACCGAGGACGCCGAGGCGGAGGCCCGTGGACGTCCAGGCGAGAGAGAATCCAGCGCCGACTCACTGATTGAGTGCGTAGCGAGGCCGGCCTGCACCACGTTCACTGCGGCCACATTCGTGGACACCTGCGACGCCTCGGTGGTCAACTGCGACAGACATGACACCGACCATGGGCGCTCCGATTTGCGACGCGGCTGCTGGCGTTTCACGATCTTCACATTGAGACTCTGGTTGCTGCTGCCGTAGCCGAGGGCCGCTGTGGGGCTGGCTATGGGCTCTGCGGAGCCGCCGATACGCTCTGTGGAGTTGCCATACGAGTTGGTGCTTGTTTGCATGCATGTGGCAATGGAGTCGGTGAATCCCTCGGAGGTGTCGGAGCCCGGCTGTGGTATGGAATCGGTCTCGGAGGCCTCGCCCGACGCCTCACAGTCATCGGTGCGCGTGGCACTGGCATTGTTGACGCCGCTGTTGCTGATCAGCACATCAAGAGGTTTGTGCAGCTGGAGTGCAGTGGTCGACGGCTGATGCTCGAGCCACTCCTACAGGGGGAGAAGAGATGTGACGGGGGTTAAGTTAAGATAAGTTTGTGTTTACTTTTGGTATATCACTTGGAAATCACTTACCTGCACGCGCTGCTTTATGGGTCCCGGCATGATTACTTCCCGTTTCTTCACCGTTGACGAAATCTTAACGATGGAATGATTCTGCTTGGTTGGTGTCTTCAGCACCTCGTCACGTACTAAATGCTCCGCTTTCAGCACCAGTTGCTTGATCGACTCATGCGAGACTTTACCCTGCAAGTGGACAAGACGCAAATAAAGAGTTAATGCGAGTGAAACTCAAACTGGAGCGGGTGTAGCTGCCGAAGTTGTTCGCTTGCGAATCACGAATCTTATCGCGGTGTTTGCGGCGCTTATCTGCTCGCGCTGCTGGCAATTGAGCACGTTTTATCGGTGCCACCACCACCAGCGCGACAGCTCACACTTCAGCCACTCGCTCGCCGGAAGTCGTGGAGTACGAAATGCACGTAACAACGCCAATGAAGGGGAGTTACTCCGCTTCTTTTACTGCTCTTTTTCTAAAAAGTTTCCAATGTTTTGTTTACACCAAAGTTCGGGTTTCTGGTGCAGTTCTGAGATTTATATTCATTTCACTGCGTTTCGAGAATGCTCCAGACACACACGACCGCCGGCAACACATATCATCGCACCACGATAAAGTAGCAAACTGTGTTGTCGCCGCTAATGTGTGTATAAGCCCAATCTGAAGCTGAAACCCGTTCAACGAATTGCAAATATACAGAAAAGCACAATCTCAAATGAGAGGTGGGTGTATATTTACTGTCGTCAGAGAGGGCATTCAATTTCATTCAATGCGATCCCCAGTTCAGTCCCTCCTGGGGTCCGCTGAACTGCTGGGAGTCAAATCGAATTCTGAGCAAATGGGAAAGGGAAAGCAAGAGGCAGGCAAATATGTGAGGAAGCACACATTTCAGGAAAGGGAAACATGAGATCCAACTCAGGATCTCTCTCACTCTATATATAAATATTTGAATAATGCCAGCATGGTAAGAAAATTGGTTCTTGGGCCAAATGCAGGGACACTTTACAACATTGTCTTCACATCTGGAAACAAATAATTGCCGTAAAGTTTTATGTATCGAAAGATTTGAGCAATAATGGAACAGTTCGTTGATTGTTCTACACCACTCTAGAGCAAAAAAGAGCGAGTACAACCCAAACATTTTGACGGGGTTTTTCTAATCGAAGCTCAGATAGCGTAGTCAGCGAACTAGCCTGTAGAGAGAGAAAGCGAAAGAAAGATATATATATAGAGAGAGAGAGAGAGAGAGAGAGAGAGAGCAGAAGATAGAATACTAGAGAGAGTCAGCTAGAGAGAACTAGAGAGAGAAGAATATAGAATACTAGAGAGAGTCAGCTAGAGATAGAACTAGAGAGAGAGGGAGAGAGAGAAGTCACTAACTAACCTGTAGTGAAAGAAAGCGAAACAAAGATATATATATAGAGAGAGAAAGAGAGAGCACTAGAGAGAGAGCGAAGTCACTAACTAACATGTAGAGAAAGAAAGCGAAACAAAGATATGTATATAGAGAGAGTAAGAGAGAGCACTAGAGAGATAGAACTAGAGAAAGAGGGAGAGGGAAGTCACTAACTAACCTGTAGAGAAAGACAGCGAAACAAAGATATATAGAGAGAGTAAGAGAGAACACTAGAGAGAGAACTATAGAAAGAGGGAGAGGGAAGTCACTAACTAACCTGTAGAGAAAGAAAGTGAAACAAAGATATATAGAGAGAGAAAGAGCGAACACTGGAGAGGGCACAAGAGAGAATACTAGAGAGAGTCAGCGAGAGAGAAAACTAGAGAGAGAGAACTAGAGAGAGAGGGAGAGAGAGCGAAGTCAGTAACTAACCTGTACAGAAAGAAAGCGAAACAAAAAAAAAAATATATATATATATATATATATATATATATATATATATATATATATATACATATATATATATATATATATATATATATATATATATATGTATATATATATATATATATATATATATATATATATATATATATATATATATATATATATATATATATGTATATAGGGAGAGAGAGAGAGAGCACTAGAGAGATAGAACTAGAGAAAGAGGGAGAGGGTAGTCACTAACTAACCTGTAGAGAAAGAAAGCGAAACAAAGATATATAGAGAGAGTAAGAGAGAGAACTACAGAGAGAGACATATAGAGAACTACAGAGAGAGACAGATAGAGAACTACAGAGAGAGACAGATAGAGAACTAGATGGAGAGATAGTCAGATAGAGAACCAGATAGATAGAGTACTAGAGAGAGTAGAGAACTAGAGAGAGAGAGAGAGAGAGAGAGAGAGGGAGAGAGAGAGGGAGAGAGAGAGGGAGAGAGAGAGAGGGAGAGAGAGAGAGGGAGAACTATAGAGAACTAGAGAGAGTGAGAGAGAGAGAGAAATATAGATAGAACTAGAGAGAGACAGATAAAGAACTAGAGAGAGACAGATAGAGAACTAGATGGAGAGATAGTCAGATTGAGAACCAGATAGATAGAGAGAGTACTAGAGAGAGTAGAGAATTAGAGAGAGTGAGAAGGAGAACTATAGAGAACTAGAGAGAGAGAGAGAAATATAGATAGAACTAGAGAGAGACATATAAAGAACTAGAGAGAGACAGATAGAGAACTAGAGAGAGACAGATAACTAGATAGATAGAGAGAGTACTAGAGAGAGTAGAGAACTAGAGAGAGAGAGAGAGAGAAATATAGAGAGAACTAGAGAGAGACAGATAAAGAACTAGAGAGAGACAGATAGATAACTAGAGAGAGACAGAGAACTAGATAGATAGAGTACTAGAGAGAGTAGAGAACAAGAGAGAGATCTATAGAGAGAGTACTAGAGAGAGTAGAGAACAAGAGAGAGAGAGAGAGAGATCTATAGAGAGAACTAGAAAGAGACAGAAAACTAGATAGAGAGAACTAGATAGATAGAGAGAGTACTAGAGAGAGTAGAGAGTTAGAGAGAGAGAGAGAAATATAGAGAGAGAAATATAGATAGAGACCTAGAGAGAGACAGATAGAGAACTAGAGAGAGACAGATAAAGAACTAAATAGGGAGAGAGCGGTAAAGAGTTAGAGAGGTAGTGAGGTAGAGAAGTAGAGGTAAAGAGCTAGAGAGGTATAGAGGTATAGAGGTAGAGAGGTAGAGAGGTAGAGCGATAGAGAGATAGAGAGATAGAGAGAGAGAGAAAGAGAGGTAGAGAAATATAGAGAGATAAAACAACAGGTAAACACCGACAGAAAAAGAAGTTCAAAGAAACAGCGAAATGATCACGAGCTAAAAATTACATTCAAGAGAAGACAAATGTTTCAACTTTCAATAACATTTCCAAACGTTCTCTGAGAGAGCAATGCCACTCAGTACCATTTCCAAACAGTTCTTAAAGTTCCCCAAACATATCCACACAGAGAGAAGTGACTGACTGAGTACGGGGCCGAAGCATTTCAGAGACCGTTCGTGGTTCGGCGTTGTCGTCCACAATGTACATGTGGGACCTTGCCTGGCCGACTGCAGCAAATGTGTCTGTTTAATTAAAAAGTTTGTAATTTTAATTAAAATTCGATTTGGCGTTTGCAGTTTAATTTAAAAAAAATGTGTTTTTCAGAGCGTACAATTTGAGTAACTGCACCAACAACCACGACACAACACGACACAACAACAAGTCAACACGCCCCAGTGAATAAGCTTCGAACAAAACATTGTTGAGCACAACAAAACCCAACATTCGCATACTATATACTCGATGCATATAATTTAGGGCCGATGAGCAAGTAAATAGATAAAAAGTACAATGGATTTGGCCGTGGTGACGCCATCGCTTTGAATACTCACAATTGCGGAATACTCGTATATTCAAAGTGGAAAGATAACAAATTACCGAATGAATAAATAAAGAATGCAAATAAAATGCACGGGAGAGTGAAATAAAACAATCACCAATTAGCAAACTTTTCAATTCGGAATAAGGTCACGAATTCCTCGCACGATTTTCCACTTGAATCATACCCGAAACTGGAACCAGAAAACTGTGAACTGGAGAGGGACGGTAAGAATCCAAAATACTCCTCAACTGCAGGACAAACTGACGCCATCAACAGGCGAGTCAAAGGTGCCCACAGGACGATGCGAAGCGGGTATGTCAGTCAGTCATCCACCGACCAGGTGCCATTATGCGAAAATGCCAACTTTCTCTGAAATGAAAACGTTGCTCTAAGCCAGTGTTGGACATTTGTTGTATGTGTTGCACACTTGTGCCAGCGACCTGCAAGGTCCCTTTAGGTTCAAACAAGTTGACAGCTCCTTTAAGGGGGTGTTGTTAGCTTCAAGCGCTACAGGCATTTGCATTTGGCGATGATGATAATTGTGTAGAAGGGGCAACACTGAGTTTTGAGCTTTCTTGCTCTTAATCAATCATTCATCATAATTCATCCGAAGGGAGACTCCGAGCTCATTTTGAGAACGCACGCCGAGACGGGAAGTTGGAAGGAAGTTTGGCAGAATGGCATTCTAGGAAATCACAGAGCTCAGACAGTCATTATAATCCCAGCTATGCACATTCACGGCGGTGTGAGTAAAGCAAGTCTTAGGTTCGGGCAATGCAAGTATAAATAAGAATAAAGGAAACTGTTTGTTCTCCATTCCAGACTTGAGTTCAGGTGATCGGCGTGGAAACTCCCGGGATTTGTTTACCTTTGCAAATGAATCATACTTCTGAATCTGTTGTTCCTCTTCAACACAGTGAGATGGTGGAACTATATGTATCTAAATGAACACCACATACGATGACACTATCCAGATGACGTCAGCAGACATAAAATCGTGTGCAATCTGTGGACTGAGAGTGGACTGAATGTTGGCAATACATGAGCTGGGTACTGTTGCAAGATAACTATCTGGATTTAGGTGCTAAAGAAATGATGGCTATGTGCCATTTGGAGTAGCAGAACTAGGCTTAGGGAGGTTAGGTTGATCTGGCTGACCTATTGGTACTTAACGGCATCAGATGGAGCCAGTTCTCTATGAAGATTTGTAGTAGGCATCTTGTGGGGTATCAATGTTTTTAGCGAATCTCAGGATTCTTCAAGTTACATGCCTGGTAAGCCACTAACAGACCTATTAGTACTTAACGGCATCAGATGGAGCCAGTTCTCTATGAAGATTTGTAGTAGGCATCTTGTGGGGTATCAACGTTTTTAGCGAATCTCAGGATTCTTCAAGTTCGGTTCTTGGTAACCACACATGGACCTATTCGTACTTAACGGCATCAGATGGAGCCAGTTCTCTATGAAGATTTGTAGTAGGCATCTTGTGGGGTATCAACGTTTTTAGCGAATCTCAGGATTCTTCAAGTTCGGTTCTTGGTAACCACACATGGACCTATTCGTACTTAACGGCATCAGATGGAGCCAGTTCTCTATGAAGATTTGTAGTAGGCATCTTGTAGGGTATCAACGTTTTTAGCGAATCTCAGGAGTTCTCCAAGACGCCTTCCTGCGTCCCCGAGTATTTTAAGCGTGTTCGTGATAATGCAGGGCATATGCATCATCGATGTTTCAAAGTCTCCTACGTACCCGGCTCTCATCATTACCCACATAAGTCGTCATTTGTGAGGGAGAATACTATGTAAATACTATAAAAATCATCACAATATCAAGCCGGCACGTGGACAGTTCTATTCAAATGCTATTTGGAGGGCTATTCAAACCATACCCGTATGGAAGCTTCTCCGTGGGAATGTTTATGACACAACTCCACGCACCTTGACTCCGGTGCATTTTATGTTGGGGAATCTTGTTTTTCAAAGTGAACAGAACAAACACACCCCATTTGGAGGACAGTCCTCCATCAATTTTGGTTTCTATTGGTAATCCTTTAAAGGCGCCTATTAAAGCATCATCGCCAGCAAAATCCAACTTTTATGCCAGACTCGAATGCTGACTGTGCTCGAGCAAATTGCTTCGCATTTTAAGCATTTAAACGTTTAACAAATTTTCACCGCTACACACACTCACACACCCATACACAAACACACATCACACACATGCACACACATGTACAGAAATGCATACATTCAAACACATGTAGGCACACACTCGGAGCGATCGAATCTCTTTTAATGTGTATTTATAAAACTTTAATTAACAATTTCCACAAACATTTTGCAAATTGAAATAATTATACGCACCGGCAACAACAACAACAACAGCATTTTATCGCCGCTGATCGAGATATAGCCAGAAGCGGCGTACGAGGCTGGCTCGGAAAATAAAAAAGAAAAACGGACTGGCAAAAAAAACGCGTCCGTCGTTTGCGTTTTATTGAAACTATTTAAAGAAAAAACAGAAAAAGGCGCATGCAAAACAGAAACAACAACAACAACAACAACAAACACAAGAGCCGCAAAGAAAGAGGAAAGTGCAACAAAACGGAAACAATTTTTTACTGAACAATTCACAAGCCAAAAGAAATGCCAAACAGACCAGTCCGGCCGATTCGTTTGGATGCGATTCAAGTCCATCCGAGCCGATCCCAGCCGACCCAATCCCAGTCGATTCAATCCAAATCCAATCCGATGTCGCATCAGCAACGACGGCAAAATTATTGATAAATCAGCTGGAAAAGAAGCGGCGGCATCGGGCGGCCGTCATTCCGATAATTAATGACAATTATAACTCTGCGCGGAAATTGGCCGACGGCGGGTACGAGTGAGCGAGCAGGCGAGCAACTCAGCAGGCAACAGTTGCAAATTAACGAGGCTTAAATGCTCAACTTAACCAGCCACAGAAACATCGCCAACAACAACAACAACAACAGAAACTAGAGTGTGAGCAGCAGCAGAAGGAGACTAGAAACTGGAGTAGGCGGGAGCTACTCTCAGCAGTGGTAGAATGCTAGAATAGTATGCACAGAATGAGAAGAGAGAAATGAGAGAACATGTGCCCAGATGTGGAGAGAAGATCAGTACTAGTTGACAATTGAGCAATGACTGTTTAGGTAGGTAGGTAAGAGTGGCCGCCAGAAGCACACTTCAGCACACCTAATGGCCCACTGTGATACCACGGTGTGGCGCCGTTCAAGCACTGACTAAAAAGTTCCCTTACTTGGGATGGTGATGGTAGGAGCGGCAGCCTTTTACGCAAAAGCACACTTAAGCACATACAATGGCTCATTGGGATGTTGCTAGTCAGCGCCAGGCCAGCGCCAGGAAAGGCACGACTCCATCATCATGTTGCAGGAAACCCTCCTGATAGTTTGATGAACCTTGCTATGTCCCTAATATTCAAGGATGACAGCTCTGTCAGGCTTGTAAGAAATGGGGCACCAAAGGTGCGAATTCTTCTTCTGCTCCAGGATGGGTAGTGGCATAAGAGGTGGAAAACTGTTTAAACGGACTGTTTGGTAACCGTCGATTTAAGGCGAGTAACTTTCAGATCACAGTTCATTTTAGTAGGGGCTCAAGCAACTGGTTACTGGTTACTTCAAACTCGGAGAGAGTGTTCAAAATTTGGCTCGAAGCAGAGCTCAATTTCAGTACACCCCAAATGAATAAATGGTCAGCAGTGGAACGGTCTAGCACCCATGGCCAGTGGAACGGGCTAGAAGCCATGGTCAGGGGAACGGACTAGCAGATATGGCCAGTGGGACGGATTAGCAGTCAAGGCCAGTGGGACGGATTAGCGGCCATGGCTAGTGGAATAGGTTAGCAGCCAAGGCCAGTGGAACAGATTAGCAGCCAAGGCCAGTGGAACAGATTAGCAGCCATGACCAGTGGAACGCACGATTCTAATAGGCCGGAGATAGTAGCTTCTTACTTTTGAGCAAAACCTTCGCTATAGAACCCACCGAAGAAAAAGGTTCACACAACAGACCACTTAATTCGGGTGTAGGGTGCCGGGAAAAAGAAGCACGCAAACACCAAAACCTTGTTAGTGGCAATCGGCGCACTCACTGCCGCACATTAATTGAATAGCTTTGCATTCGTGTGTGGAAATAGCGCATCCAACGAGCACTCACGGCCTCACACTTAACAGTTTAACACTCCGCACAGTGGTGGCAGTGGTGGCAACGGTGGCGTGGCACATTTAAATGGCAACGGCGGCGATAGCATTTGTGGCCAATTTAAATAAAATATATATAAATATGCACATAAATAATAGAAGCAAAAAAAAAAAAAAATAAAGAAAAGAAAAAGGAAAGTGTTTTCTCTTCGGCCTAGACGAAGCTTCAGTACTCTACACACGCATTATGCAGTCTAAGGTGAGTGCATGCGATATCAACATGACCTCTGCGAAAGAAATGTGGTAAGTAGAGTGTGTGAATGAGCACACAGCACACCAGCACAGAAAGCACAAACGCCGAAATGCAGTCGACCACGAACTGAGACTTGGTGGAAAAGCAGCCGGGAACTACCTCACCACCACTTCGAAGTGAGCAGTGCTTCATGTAGAATGCCCGCAATCGTGCAAATGATTGTAATTCTTAAGCGAACGGTCCACCATAAAGTCCGTCAAGTACGTCACGTCACGTTGTAAGAACCCTTTGAGACATGCTCGAACTGGCATCGTTCTCGAACTTGACTCGTGCTCGAAATTGCCTCTTGCTCAAACTTTGCCTTGTTCTTGAATTTGTCTCATTCTCGAAGTTGCCTCGTTCTCAAACTTTGCCTTGTTCTCGAACTTGTCTCATTCTCAAACTTTTCCTTGTTCTTGAATTCGTCTTGTTCTCAAACTTTGCCTTGTTCTTGAATTCGTCTCGTCCTCGAACTTGTCTCGCGCTCGAACTTGCCTCGTTCTTGCATTTGTCTCGTTCTCAAACTTTGCCTCGTTCTCAAACTTTGCCTTGTTCTCGAACATGCCACGTTCTCGAACTTGCCTCGTTCTCGAACTTGCCTCTTGCTCAAACTTTGCCTTGTTCTCAAACTTTGCCTCGTTCTCAAACATTGCCTTGTTCTCAAACTTTGCATTCTTGTCAAACTGGCCTCGTTCTCGAACTTGACTCGTTCTCGAACTCCGCCTTGTTCTCGAACTTTGAATTCATAGCCCTTAACATACCCGAGGGATTCACTAAAGAAACTTAATTTGAGAATTTACTTGTATATTTTGGGAGTAATCACGACAGTCGCTCAGTTCTGCGGTTCTAACGGAAAGTGAGATTGATTGATTGTACGTCTCACAAGATGTTTGTTGAGGATGAATGGACTCAATCAACGACTATTTCTAAGGGCTCTTTTCTTGAGTGTACTCGCTCAGGTCTGTGGTTCTAACATAAAGTCAGACTGAATGATTGTACGATTCAAAACATGTTGGGTGAGGACGAATGAGCTCAAGCAACGACTATTTCTAAGGAGTCTTTTGTTGATTGTACTCACTCAGTTCTGTGGTGCCAATATAAAGAGAGATTGAATGATTATACGAGTCACGAGATGTTTGTTGGGGACAAATGGGCTCAAGCAACGACTGTTTCTTTAGTCGATTTCTTCCGTCGATTTATATCACAGTTTTCCAGAAGCCAACGAACATTTTTCGTGCGATTTGCACACCAAATTGGAGTGATAATGGATTGATTGATCTATTTCGATACACATACCTACACATTCCTCGTTCTCTACGAGTACTTCTGCTAGTTTTAGGGCACATAAAGTACCCAAAATGTTGCAAATTTCTAGAACAAGCCTCCAGAAGTGACCCAGAAACACACACAAACACACACACACACACGCGAAAGGAGGAGAAATAACTTTAAAATATTAACTTTTAATTGCCACAAAACACGCACTCCGTTCACTTTTGCTCACTTGGTGTGGAATACAAACACCTGCGGGATACTTGGGCCTGCGTTCTTGGGAGCTACGAACTGCAAACACGGCTGTTTGTAAATTGCTGATTGAGTTATTCCTTTATTTGGTGTCTGATCGTGTCACTGCTTTCAGTTCTTTGCGATATTATTAATAGGATTATTTTGAAAAACAGTTTTCAACTCAATTGAATTGCGTATCGAAGTGTGGATGAATGGATTGGTTGGATGAATGGATGGATACTCGTGATTGTTTTTGCACTGAGGCGGTAATTTTCCGCACAATATTTCAGTTAACTGAAGAGTACGTTTAAAGCTTGCGACTGGAAGTAAAAATGCGCTCGCTGCGAGAAATGCTATTGCTGTGTACTGCTGGCAAGCCAGCGCCAGCCCCGAGCCGCCCCACGGTCCCACCCAAACGAGTCGACGAGTGTTCGACTCGGCTCAATTTCTAAACAAACGCAAATGCAGACAGGCACTGCTCGCCTGCGTTTGTTGATAATGATATACCAACAACAACAACACCAACTACAGTAACAGCACCAACAACAACAACAACAACAACAACAACAACAACAACAGCAAAAAATAACAACAATAAAAACAAAGTAAACACATTTTGTTATAATATTTTATACGATAAGATAAAAACCACAAAAATCGATTTGAATGCTCTTTTCAGTTGTGTGTTGTTTGAGATTCACTGTTGTTTGGATTTGATGGTGCTGTTGTTGTTGTTGTTGTTGTTTGTAATCATTTCCTATTCGATTTGCAATTTCGCTCTTATTCGCTTTTGTTGCGATATTTTTTATATATTATTATTATTAATTTATGTTAGCGTCATTTTGAGTGGAATTGGTGCTGCTTTTATTCTACGCTGTCGCTTCTGTGGTTATCGCTTCGTTGTTGCCGCTGGAACTGCTCCTCTCCAAATGGGCTTAAAATGTTCAAGTGTCACTTTTTATTATCTGTCACTTTCTTATCTGCCTCACTCATTTGTCATTTCTTATTGATTCCCTTTTGCTTTTTGGCATTGATGAATGAATCCATCCCCGAGTTGTTGTGTTCATTTTGCCAACCATGTTTGCCCATGAAATATTTGGAAGAGTTTTATTGTCCTGATAGATAGTTCAGATAGTTGCCTAGATACATAGTTCAGATAGTTGTCCAGATAGTTCAGATAGTTGCCTAGATACATAGTTCAGAGAATTGTCTACATACTTCAGATAGTTGTCTACATACTTCAGATAGTTGTCTAGATAGTTCAGATAGTTGTCTACATAGTTCAGACAGTTGTCTACATAGTTCAGATAGTTGTCTACATAGTTCAGATAGTTGCCTAGATACATAGTTTTGATAGTTGTCTAGATAGTTCAGATAGTTGCCTAGATACAAAGTTCAGATAGTTGTCCAGATAGTTCAGATAGTTGCCTAGATACAAAGTTCAGATAGTTGTCCAGATAGTTCAGATAGTTGCCTAGATACATAGTTCAGATAGTTGTCTACATAGTTCAGATAGTTGCCTAGATACAAAGTTCAGATAGTTGTCTACATAGTTCAGATAGTTGCCTAGATAGTTCAGATTTCACAGCAATAAGTCTGCTTCGATGCGCATAAGATCCGAATATTTTGTTGGGGTGAAGAAATGAGTACTTTGAACTCAGACTTTCAAATCGAACCCAAAAATCTTTGCGGGTAGTTAAGAAATATTCCAAGATTCTACTCTACTGCAACACTAGCATAACTAGGAAGGCTACTTAGACCTTGAAAACCGTCACCGGTACAAGTGGTCAGCACGGTTTTCAAACATTGGTATCTCGAATTGCGTTTGGAGCTAAAAAATACCTTCGAATTGAAAAAATCAAATCAATTCTTTTTTCGAAATTCACGATTGAACTGCGTTTTATAAAAACTTCATTAAGAATCTCCGAATCAAACATCTTTAAAGCGAGATCCAAAGTGGAGAAGTCCCGTTTGAATATGTCAAGCTATGATAATGTTCTTACAACACCTTCAACTAACAGTCCTCTCCTATTGTGTCCCCGACTGCTACTATTCTGTATATGTTTACATAGAGTTATGAAAATTAGTTTCAGGTACGATCACTGGACTATGTCAAGCTAAGCTAATGTTCTTACAACACCTCCAACTAACAGTCCTCTCCTATTGTGTCCCTGACTTCTATCATACTCTCTATGCTTACATAGTGTTATGAAAATTAGTTTCAGGTACGATCACTGGACTGTGTCAAGCTATGCTAATGTTGTTACAACACCTCCAACTAACAGTCCTCTCCTTTTGTGTCCCTGACTTCTATCATACTGTCTATGCTTACATAGTGTTATGAAAATTAGTTTCAGGTACGATCACTGAATTGTCAAGCTATGCTAATGTTCTTACAACACCTCCAACTAACAGTCCTCTCCTATTGTGTCCCTGACTTCTATCATACTGTCTATGCTTACATAGTGTTATGAAAATTAGTTTCAGGTACGATCACTGGACTGTGTCAAGCTATGCTAATGTTGTTACAACACCTCCAACTAACAGTCCTCTCCTATTGTGTCCCTGACTTCTACCATTCTGTATATGCTTACATAGTGCTATGAAAATTAGTTGCTTGTACGATCACTGGACTGTGTCAAGCTATGCTAATGTTGTTACAACACCTCCAACTAACAGTCCTCTCCTATTGTGTCCCTGACTTCTACCATTCTGTATATGCTTACATAGTGCTATGAAAATTAGTTTCAGGTACGATCACTGGACTGTGTCAAGCTATGCTAATGTTGTTACAACACCTCCAACTAACATTCCTCTCCTATTGTGCCTTTGACTTCTACCATTCTGTACATAGAGTTATGAAAATTAGTTTCAGGTACGATCACTGGACTATGTCAAGCTAAGCTAATGTTCTTACAACACCTCCAACTAACAGTCCTCTCCTATTGTGTCCCTGACTTCTACCATTCTGTATATGCTTACATAGTGCTATGAAAATTAGTTGCTTGTACGATCACTGGACTGTGTCAAGCTATGCTAATGTTGTTACAACACCTCCAACTAACAGTCCTCTCCTATTGTGTCCCTGACTTCTACCATTCTGTATATGCTTACATAGTGCTATGAAAATTAGTTGCTTGTACGATCACTGGACTATGTCAAGTACACTACATAACAATTTGGTGGTCCAAATATGAATGCGGTGGTATACAAATATGAGTTTCCAATATCGCCAGCAATAAAATCGTGAAAACTGTGGGCGTTTTCAGCGAAAACATTGCCAACCACTGCCCATGCCTTTTGATATCCAAATGGAAATAATTTGCCAACTCCACGCAGCCACAGAAACATGCTCACACATGCACTCACTTGGCAGAAAGCAAAAATCTGCTGATAAGAAAGTAGCGCAACAAGTGATTAGATTACATATTCAAGGTTTTCCAGCGCAGAGGAGCATGTCACCGTCGCCTCGAGTTGATAAGTGGTCGGGCACTCACAGTCGCAATCTCAGCCAGAGCAGCCTCTGACAGCGGCCGGAGCCAAGAGTGCGACAAATGCTGCCAGCGGTACTTTGGCACATGATACACAGGGTTGTGGCATAACAACAACCGCGACCACGACCACGACCACGACCACAACAACGGCAAACGACTCCACGCATGACATGTGTGTACAAACATGTGCATACTGCAGATGACAATGCTCCTCCAGGCGCCACAAATTGGCAACGGTACCGGCAACGGCCACGGCAACGGCAACGGCAACGGCACTGGCAAAGGGGCATCTGCATCTGCAGCAAGTAAAAGTTGCCGCTCATAAATTATTGCGTTGAAGGCAGCACAAAATGCGTGTGTAAAATTTACTGCCGCCGCACTCGGAGCAAGCGGTCAAGTCAAGTGCGTCTGCGCCAATGTGCAGTTTACATGTGCCTTGGGCAGGTGCAAAATTCCGCATGCAGCGCACAGCATACAAATGTGCTGCCAGTGCCAAAAAGTAGGCGTGCTCGGACTCTGATAAATTTGCTATTTGCTGCGTGCAATGGAAGCCCGCCAAACGCCGCCTTTGGGAATTCAAGACGCGCACGCGCGATCAAGCGTGATTCGACCACAAACATGACGAGGATTTTTCAACTTTTAATTGTATTTCATTTAAAAATTTTTCCTAAAATCCGCAATCATTTTTCACAGAGCAGAAAATTCACATACAAAAAAAAAAAATAAAAAATACAAAAATACGCAAATAAATGACTGAAAAGAGTGGGAAATTCATGCGTAGAGGCGTAGCATCAAAGATAGTTCGTTCCGATGTGTGTAATTATGTTAAAGCCGATGTTTTACAGCACTTTTGCACAATCCACACAATTTGCAATTCATGGTCCGGGCACTGGGGACTGCTGGGGGCTGCTGACGGGGGACCACCAACAGATCCACACACCGAACTACAGTGCTGCCTGCCCACACAATGAGTTGACCACAAAAGTGCCGAGAGTGTGTGAATTTCCATAACTTTGGCCAAACAGTTCCGGTAATCTTGGGAGATTTCATGATGCAGCGACTAATTAGTGGTGAGAAGGGGGTGAGATTAGAATTCTTGGGAGTCCTCCTCGCCTTCAGAGACTCAGTAGAGTCCAAAGAGCAGTTGGCGCCGACGTTGCGGGGTGCCTGCGAACATTTTTCTTTCTTTTTCTTCTTTTTCTTTCAAGCCGCGAGTAGTTCTCTTTGTATATCTTTGTATATCTGTTTAATACCCTTTCTGAATCGCTATCAGGCCTTTGAGGCTTAGCGTAACTGTTAGATTAGGGAGGTGGTTTTAGTGAGTAAAAATCTCACACTCTTGGGTGGTTTTAGTGAGTAAAAATCTCACATTCTTGGGTGGTGCGTACCCCCTCGAGTCTTTTTGAAGATTTCCCTTCCCTAAGGGGACAAAAAAGCATGTCCTTCGAAGGCACTCGATGTTACATCTTTCCCCATTGACCTTTACATTAAAAATTTAGCCTATTGCAGGCCCTAAGGTTAGAGCACTAAGGTTAAAAGCGACAGGTTGCTGGGCTGAGCGACCATTTGGTCATGGTAGGGTGCTACACGCAATGCGGAAAGAACTAACACAAATAACAACAGACTACATAGTACCACAGGTAGGCTTTAAAAAGGACTTCACGGTTAGATTTCCTTCAAGAGAAGAGTGGTCAAGGCGAAAATTTGAAACGGAATACGATACATCCATTTATACAGACGGGTCGAAAATGGATCTTGGGGTGGGCGCTGGGGTATTTTCAACAAACGCTAACATCTATTACTGCACACGCCTACCTGATGAGGCTACAGTTTTTCAGGCGGAAGTACTCGCAATCAAGGAGGCGTGTCGGCAAATTACCCAATACATTAGAGAATGACATAGAAGCAAGGTTGCCATTTTTTTGGACAGCCAGGCTGCTATAAAGGCTCTGCAGTCAAACATCACCAAGTCCAGGTTGGCTAGACAGTGTAGGGTTGAACTTAGGGTGCTAATACTTCATGATGACATCACAATTATTTGGGTTCCAGGCATTAGGAATATCGATGGGAATGAGAAGGCTGATGAATTAGCGCTCAGGGGGGGCCTCTCTCGACCTAACCTCTGCGGAACTAGTATCTGCTTCTCTGGGGGCCTCTCTCGACCCAAACTATGCGGAACTAGTATCTGTTTCTCTGGGTGCGATCAAGAGGGGCATGTACCTGCTGGAGATGGAGGGGACTCACAACGTGCTATTGCCCCGGGCGACCTGGCCAGCCTACAATATAGCTAGGCCAAGGGATCTTATAAGCAGGGAGCGTAGAGACACCAGCCGACTAATGGCGGTTTTTACAGGTCACTGGCTACTGACTACACTGGTACGCAGGCGGAGAAGTTGCATAGACCGTTCAATACCTATTGTAGAAGTTGTAAAGACTAGGACGAGAGGGAAGCAGTAACTCACTTTCTTTGCAAATGCCCAGCTCTGGCGGCCGCAAGAAATAGAGCCCTGGGAAACTATTCTCTAGCATAACTATACGAAGTCTTGGCTGTAAAACCGAAGGATCTTCTAACATACCTTAATTCCACAAAGTGCATCTAGATAACAACCCATATTTTTCCAGGGTATAGGAGGGATACTGGTATTGAAATGGTTGTGATTCATGCTAGGATGCCGTGGATCAGCCACCTAAACCAACCAACCAACCACCCTCCTCTCCTATCTGTCTACTATAAAGCAATAAGCACACATTTTAGTATATAGATTCTTTGCAATGTGGTCATGACATCGTTGCTGGGTGTTATGGGTGTGGTTATGACATCACTGCCTGAAGCATCATTCAGTGTAGTCAAATTTGTATCCAGTTTGGTGCGACTTGGATTCTTCCCAGATTGTTTACCTAATTTTGGCTTTTGTTCACAGAACGGAGCACTATCCCATCGTCCGATCGACGAATAGACAAAGAGGCAGAGCGACAAACGGCGGCGTTTAAGCTTGTGTTGCATGTAACACGATCGCACTGCGACAAATAAGGATCGCCGAGTTTCGTGTTGGCGTTGTTGGTGTCGATTTTCACATACTGGCACTCGGGTGCGCGTTCACGCTGGCACTGACGCGGACGCGGACGCTCACTTTGGAGCTGCTGCTTCAGTGGATACAAAACACAAAAATTCGAGTTGTTGGACAAATAAATTCGAGCAGTTTTCGTTGACGTGCGATGATGAATTGATTTTTTTTGTGGAGCGTGGCGCAAAGGCAAAATTAATCGCTCTGCGTGCGCAAAGCGACAATGATCGGTGGCAAAATTGTGGCTGCTGGCGGCGCGGCAGTTAGTGGAGTGGTGGTGGTGGTGGTGGTGGTGGTGATGATGATGATGGGGGGGCAGCCATAGAAGACTTTAAATATCAGAGCCTCCAGTGTCTTGGACAAAGTTGCAGCAGTGCCAATTGCTTGCAACAAAAGTGATATCGATAGCAATCAAACGCTAACACACACACATACACTCACTCACACATTTATATAAATTAACGATACCAATGAAGGGGAGTGAAAGCATAGCAGATTCGCACACGTTGGCGCTCTTGAAAGAATTCTCAAGCGGCACCAAGTTTGCCATTTGTCCGTGCTGCTGCTTGAACAGAACGGAACGGCACAACAGGCCGCAGAATGAATGGAATGGAATGGACTGGAGTGGAGGCATATTTACCTTTGCTGTTGTTGGGAATGTGGCCGACAGGCCTCCGTGTCCGTGCCCGTGGCCATTGCCGTTGCTGCCACTGCCGTTCGACTTATGCGATTTGCCGGATTTCGCTGGAGATCGCGGTGGCAAACGCTTGCCGGCACTCAGAGCCGCATACTGCTGCGGGCACAGCATGTCGCCGGCTTTAACGGTGATGTTGCAGATGTCGGCCCGGGTGTAGAAGCAGCATTTCTCCTGCAAGAACAAAATTTTAATTTTATTTCAATTCGCACACAACTACGGGAAATAGAAAGGAATAGGATCAAAGCACACCAAGGACCTGCTAGTTTGCCAAGTTGTTCCCACTGCTCTTCCTGAGTTGGCCAGCCCATTTACCCATATCTATGGCCACATACGGTGGATACAAATGAACGACATTGTTTGGTGACCCTCCTTAACTAACTAATCAGTTGATAATTCCTCCGCAGTTCCAAATTGTTAACCTTTGATCTTGGGTGAGCTTCCCCGTCGAAGTGTTTTTCAACATCAGAAATTGTGGTTCAACATCAGAAATTGTGGTTCAACATCAGAAATTGTTGTTCAACATCAGAAATTGTGGTTCAACATCAGAAATTGTTGTTCAACATCAGAAATTGTGGTTCAACATCAGAAATTGTTGTTCAACATCGGAAATTGTGGTTCAACATCAGAAATTGTTGTTCAACTTCGACAGTTGACACAGCTTTCGACTTCTTATATAGTTCTCCACGTTTAGCTTTACACGGATTAGTGTAAGAAAAATTAGCCGACTGCTTTGCTCGGCCAGAACTGATTGCCCCCTATATTCTCAGGAACAGGAAGCATACTTTTACTAATGATTCCTCCAGCTAAGGTGCTAATAAATATGCCTCGGAGTAAATTAAGAATCATCACAGGAATTTTCAGCGGACACTGTAGATCAACTATCATATGAATAAAATGCCATCTGTCGATTCTCTGGAGAAAGTGACGAAACCTCACTGCACCTGATCACAGACTGCGGACCATTGGCACACAAAAGACCCAAGTGTCTGGGAGAATATATCTTAGATATGAGCAAGATCATCTTGATTCCTCCAAAATGTATGAACCTGACAGAAGATCTGCAGATGAGACTATCCTCATCTTTCAAATAAATAGGGGCATCACAATAGATCTTTCAGGTCGCAGTGTATAACACCCTTAAATATATCTATCTATCTATCTAAGAGCACATCATCAAGGCCCGCCTTAGGCCTTCTAATAGAAATGTGAACTCCACTTTAAATTTGCTGCATAGTTCCGGCTTTTGTCTGAACTCAATTGATTGGCTTCAAATCGAATCAAATCAATTGAGTTCAGTTCGTGTGTCAGTGGCATGAGCAACGAAACTGCTGCCATTGTTCAGCAACAGGATATAAATCACATGTTGTTGTGCCGCCGAATCCGCTCCGTCATTGATGGAAACCTACTGATGGCCTTTTAATGGTAATGAAGGAGCACATTTCCAAAGAGTGGCCCGTAATCGTGGTGGCAATGGAAATAGCGCGCTGGGTACGCGCTGGGAAAGCAGTGGGAATAGAGCAAGAAGCCGCCGCAGCGCATAATTTGCTTTCTATATTTTTAAGTGCTTAATCACGATTACTTTTGGTTTGACTTTTCGTCGTTTCTCTTTTTATTTCTAGCAAAGTATTTTTGAAAAAAATTTAACCAAAAAAATTGAAAATCTGTCATAAAAACAAAATACAATTTTAAGTAAAAGTGTGAAAATACTGTGAGAATGAGTCGGGTCTTTTCTACGCCCATCCCAGATAAGGTGAGCATCGTAGTAAGCGACCCACATATTTGATGCCAGTTTCAAGAGTCATCTGAGTCTCGTCAACAACAGACAATCAGTACAATGGATATATGATAATATACTTCTGATCGGATATAGCCACACCCAGCTGGATCTGCCCTTGAACAGTTTTCCCCAAAAGTTGGAGAAGAAAGTGCAACAGAAAGAACGCGATTGCTCTGAGTATTTGAAGAATCTCTGAGGAAGGACACACCCACCTTCTACACTCGTATATGTAACCTTCGAGAAGTGATTTGTGTACTTTAGTTGAACCCAGTTGCCCACTGTACTTGCACCCAGTTCCCCTAAGCACACAATTTGGTATGCGATTGCTCTGAGTATTTGAAGAATCTCTGAGGAAGGACACACCCACCTTCTACACTCGTATATGTAACCTTCGAGAAGTGATTTGTGTACTTTAGTTGAACCCAGTTGCCCACTGTACTTGCACCCAGTTCCCCTAAGCACACAATTTGGTATGCGATTGCTCTGAGTATTTGAAGAATCTCTGAGGAAGGACACACCCACCTTCTACACTCGTATATGAAACCTTCGAGAAGTGATTTGTGTACTTTAGTTGAACCTAGTTGCCCATTGTACTTGCACCCAGTTTCCCTAAGCACACAATTTGGTATGCGATTGCTCTGAGTATTTGAAGAATCTCTGAGGAAGGACACACCCACCTTCTACACTCGTATATGAAACCTTAGAGAAGTAATTTTGGTACAGTAATTGAACCCAGTCCCCCCCTACGCTTAAATATCTGTGCATATATTTAATTCATACAAGGCCGAATAAGGGAGGAATATACCCTGTGCCGCGCCCACCATTAACTGAAGTTCACAACTTGCAATTCATCCACGATGTAGCACTGAACCTTAATGGATGCTGAGTGAGTGTATTGTAAATACCTTAACCGCCATGCCCTCATCTTATGTTGACTAAGGCAAATACAGAGTCTCTGTGGGCTAAGATCACTTATGGTGTGGTTCGTTCTGCTGTGGCACCAAGGCCCCGGCTATTGTTGCTGTGTACAGAAGGAGTATGCATAAGCCCCCTATGATACATCTCTTACTACCCACAACCCCCTTCCCCGCCCTCTCAACGACTGCTGTAAAATTTATAAATTATTTGCTCGAGCTGTGCTTTCGTTTTGTTTGCTCAGATGCCACTAACCTTTTGATGTGTGTTTCCATTTGTATCTTCGAAGTGCAACAACTGCTGTTGTTGCTGGTGTTGCTGGTGTTGCTGCTGCTGCACATTCCTCATATCTGTGCGCTGATTATTATTATTGATGTTGTTGCTATTGTAATTGTTGTGCGAATTGAAGCTGCAATTGTTGCTGCTAATGATGTGCATTGATTTGTTTCTGCTGCTGCTGGTGGAGCTGTTGCCATGACCACCATTAATTTGCGAATTGCGATGGATCGTCGTGCGCTCCTGCTGTGGCTGTGGCTGTGCTTGATGCTGGTGTTGCTGACAATGCATTTGTGTAATTTGTTTTTCTGCTGCTGGTGCAGTGACTGCGGCTGTTGTTGTTGCTGTAGCTGTTGTTGTTGCTGTTGTTGTCTCATTGAGCAGATCATTGGAGGAGCAGCTGCTATCACAATTACTGACGCTGCTGGCGCCGCTACTGCCGCTGATGAGACTTCTATTAGCAGTCACTAAAGTTGTACCGGCGGCTGCTGTTGGTGTGGCCAACGATGTGGTTACCGCTGCTGATGCTGCTGCGGCTACGGTCACGGCTACCAATTGAATTTCTGTGCTGGCAATTTGAGTAGAATGCAACAATGACGACGAATTGACAATGCGATTTGACGCAGTTGTTGGTGTAGCTGCGGCTGCGGCTGCAGCTGACACGGCAGCCGCATCGGCCAGAGCTTCCTTGTTCTCCTTATCGGAATCGTCGCTAATGATCGCCGTTGTTACCACTGGTGTCGACGATGACACTGTCGATGACTGTATACCATCGACAACGTTATTGCTGCTGCTGTTGCTGCTGCTGTTGGTGCTGGAATTCATGCAGTCGCCGCTCTTTGCTGATGCTGCGGCCGCTAGTTGTGCAGCTGGAATCGATGACGAGTACAGCCAACCTTCGTCGTCGTCTGAAGATGCATCAGCAGATTTGAGTAGCTGCAAGGTTGCGCCGGAAAGATGGATGCAGGCACACACACACAAAGAGAGAGAGTGAGAGAGAGAGAGAGAGAGAAAAAAACCCAAATATGTATTTATGTAGAAAACAACACAAAAACAACAACAACAAAAACATAAAACAATAAACACAATGAGAAAATGTGGAAAATGGTGAAAAGATAATAATAAAAATAATGAAGTTTTATTAGCGTTACTGGCGCAAATGGCAAATTGCACGTTGTCCAACAGCGACAACGGCTGCTGTTGCACATCCAGCCAAAGACAGTGGCACGGGTGCGACGTACGAGCGAGTACACAGCAGTGTGCCAATGAGAAATCGCACAAATGGAGCCGCGAACAATGCGATAACAACTGACAATAATGAGCTTCAATGGGTTGCAGTGGTGGACACAGTGGATGGATCATACGTCGCTGAAGATAAAGACAATGATTGTGAGCATGATGTGGAGTGAGATGATGATGATGATAATGGCGATGGGAAATATGATAATGGCGATGGGAATGATGAAGCTGATGAATTTGCTTACAGTAGCAATGAGCTTTTCTTTTGGCTGGAATCGTAAATTCTCTCCACTGCTCTTTGCTCTTCTCTTCTCTTCTCTTCTGACTTCCAGCCAGTTTGTTACTTACTTTCATGGGTTCTCAATTTCTGGCAGTGTTTGCTGCACGCTGTGCGGCATACTGCAAGTTCATTGAAGCATGGCTAATTTCTTTTGCAGTTCTCTGAAAGTCACCGCAAAACCATGCCCGGCTTCAGTTCATATCGTTGGTCTTTGCTTCTGCTTATTTACTTATATATATATATATATATATATATATATATATATATATATATATATATATATATATATACGAGTATATGTATATATATATATATTTAACTAGACATTTAAAATATCTGAAATTGTTTCAAAAGCCTTCGGAGCAGAGGATTTCCACCTTAGTACAATGGGCATCAATGCCTGAGTGCTTGGAGGCCTCCTGCTTCGGCGGCTCTCCGGCCTACCCCACTTCTATCTATCTAACGTATTTGCACAGGAGAGCTCTGTTATGAGTATTTGAATATGAATAACTGGGCTCTCCTCGTTTAATCAAGTAACACTTTTTATAAAATGCTCTTTTTTTTTAAATATATAATTTTAATCAGCTTTCTAATATAGAGAAACGATCTTTTCACGTGGCAAGTTCAAATATTACTGACTGAAGACTTAACGACACCAGGTCTGAGGACACAACAACTGTTCGCCCCTTCACAAAAGGGCACCGGGAGTGATTTCGGGCTCTGTTCGTGCTGGACCCACTCAGATGCAGTTAGTTTGCTGCTACAACTCAAGGGTATAAATGGAGTTTACACAGTTCCATATCGGTTCAAATTTTCACTTATGACGTAGTGACAGTATGTGAATAATATGTAATGTAGTAATGTCATGTAATGTAGGGCACATACGCCTCTTTAAATAGGCATCACCGTGGGTGTTTTTCCTATATATATATATCTGTTCAGGCCGGTGCTTGTGGCATCATTATGAACAACGAGTCGAACGTTGGTATTTTCTTCCATAGGATAATCTCTTACAAGGCAGGATTGGCAGATCCGTTGCATGGCCATTTTCACCACTGCATTCCAATGAACGAAAGGTTTGAGGGAATTATCAGGATAATTACCCCAACTGGTCACAGTTCTTGGGGCTTTGGGAACTCGTCTTTTCGAGGGTGCCACAGGGAATACCTTCCCAATTGAGATTTGTTATAACTTGCTTTGTTTGATTGGTATGCAAACTGTCTGCAAAAAGTAACGCAAAGGCTCATTATATATGAAGCTCACTATCTATCAATAATACTATCTATGAATCTCATTATCTACGAATATCATTATATATGAAGCTCATTATCTATGAATATAAAAATCGCATTATCTATGCAAGCTCCTTGAAGGAAGTTCCAATATATGATCTCTCTAGTTGCTTATCATTCTCTATGAATATCTTTATCTAAGAATCTCATCATTTATAAAGTCCCTCTGTCTATGAATCTCATTATCTATGTTATCTATGAATATCTTTATCTAAGAATCTCATCATCTATAAAGTCCCTCTATCTAAGAATCTCATTATCTATGAATACCATTATATATGAAGCTCATTATCTATGAATATGATGATGTAAACATCGCATTATCTATGCAAGCTCCTTGAAGGAATCTCCAATATATGATCTCTCTAGTTGCTTGTCATTATCTGTGAATATCTTTATCTAAGAATCTCATCATCTATAAAGTCCCTCTGTCTATGAATCTCATTATCTATGTTATCTATGAATATCTTTATCTAAGAATCTCATCATCTATAAAGTCCCTCTGTCTATGAATCTCATTATCTATGAATATCATTATATATGAAGCTCATTATCTATGAATATGATGATGTAAACATCGCATTATCTATGCAAGCTCCTTGAAGGAATCTCCAATATATGATCTCTCTAGTTGCTTATCATTATCTGTGAATATCTTTATCTAAGAATCTCATCATCTATAAAGTCCCTCTATCTAAGAATCTCATTATCTATGAATATCATTATATATGAAGCTCATTATCTATGAATATGATGATGTAAAAATCGCATTATCTATGCAAGCTCCTTGAAGGAATCTCCAATATATGATCTCTCTAATTGCTTATCATTATCTGTGAATATCTTTATCTAAGAATCTCATAATCTATAAAGTCCCTCTATCTACGAATCTCATTATCTATGAATATCACTATCTATAAATCTGATTATCTAATCCCGACTACGCACCTCTCCTACGACATTGCAGTGTTACCATTGTAACAAAAGGGGGAGGGTTTCCCCTCTGGTCGGCGAAAGATAATGGGGTCAACTTCACAAAGGACGAAAGCCTATATTTAGGCTGTACTATTGTGGTAAGGAAGAAGCTTCGTTTCGTTCTAGAAAATGCTGCTATTAAGCAGAAAATGAACTCACCAGACACAGTGAAGGGTGTTTTGGTTATAGGAGGGTGATGAAATTGAAAAAAAACACCCTGTATATATAATAATAAAAACATGCACAGATTATATAGTAAAATATAAATAATATATATAAATATATAATGTCTTATGAAATGGTGTTAAATTAGTGTTAATCTTGGATGCGGACAAAGCGATTGGTTAATTGCATGTTATAAAAAAAGCAAGAAAATTTATCTATATCCGCCGCACATACCGCCGCTTGAATATTGATTTGTCACACGTGCGTTGCTAAGCGTATGCAGCCGACCAAGAGTCAAGGGACGATAGGTGGAAGCGATATTCTAGCGACACCTTCCGTAAGACCAATAAAAATGTAAGTACAACCAAAAACCCTCTAAATTTTTGCAAAAAAAAACTCGAAAAAGTTATATAAAAAATCATAAATCGTATGAGTCAAGCAACAACTCGAGTCAACACGATCCAATAAGCGTCCAACACCAATGAAACACAATGCAGAATGTGCGTTTACACTTATGAATACTGCATTGTTGCATGTGCATACGGCCATTGAGGGCACATACGACAACTCACTATACACAACTCACTATGCACAACTCACTATACAATCTGTGTAGCTGTAATTTGTAGCATGGTTTTAGGCGCTACGAGTTATACTTTTATAGCAAATGTATAGGAGAGATGAACACATACACCCCAACACCGGTGGTGGTACTCACATCGCTCGTGTGCGAGGCCGTGGATGAGGAGAGGCCGCCGCCATCACCGCCGCCATCGCCTTCAACGCCGTAGTTAGTCTCGTTGTCGGTGTCCAAATGCTTAAAATAGAAAATGGCACAGTTCTTCGATTTGCGATTGGAGCGATTGAATTTGGATATGTCGGTGTGGCGTTTGCGCAGCACGTTGGGCGACATTTTGTTGTTGCCAACGCCGACGCTGTTGGTGCTGTTGCTGCCGTTGCTGGTGTTGTTGTTGTTGATATTGTGACTGTTCGGCGAAATGACGGCAATATTCTTCTGCTTGCCGGTGGTGATGGCAGCAGCTACATGCTGCTTGTTGTTTGTGTTGTTCGTGTTGTTGTTGTTGTGCAGTGTTTGCAACTTTTGTGACGTTTGCGTGGCAGCCGAGGCGGTTGCCATTGCAGTTGTTGCAGTTGTCGCTTTATTTAGATGCACCAAAGTGGTGCGCTGCTGCTGTTGCTGCTGCTGTTGTTGTTGTTGCGACTGTTGTTGCTGCTGCTGCTGCTGGAATAGCAGCTGCTGTTGGTGCTGCTCACCATCAGCAATATTGATGCTCATTTTGGTTTGCATTGGCTTCATGGCCGTTGCGGCGTGCGACACTTTGTGCTGGCGATACCAAATGTTGTCCATGCTTAGGGCAGGGCCAACAACATTGTTAGTAGCGTGTGTGATTGTGGCGAGTGCGTTTTGATACTTGTTGTTGTGCGTGGAGTTAGTTACTGTTGCGGTGGCTTGTGGCTTGCTGCTGCTGCTGCAGATGCTGCCGTTGTTGCTGTTGCTGTTGCTGTTGCTGTTGCTGTTACTATTACTGTGGCTGTGACTTTTGCTTGGCAGTGCAGTGCTTGCTACCTTTGTCTGCTGAGCGCAGTTGTTGATTCTTCGCAGGCGGCCCAAATAGTGTACGATCTCGAAATCGCTGCTCTCCGAGTCGGCCTCGAAGTCAGTCAGTGTTGTTGATGCCCGGCGAGCTGTCGCTTCTCTGCCATTGCTGGTGCTCCTCCTGTCGTAAGTGGTCAGTAGAGCGTTGCAGCGAATTCGCTTTGAATTCGGGCAATCAACTTCGTCCTCGTCTTCCTCCTCGTCGTCGCCGTCCTCACAATCAACCTAATTTTGGCGTTTTATGATATTTTTATTAAATAAAGGATACAATTTTACAGAATGGAAAATTAGAAGAGCGAAAGGGTAAATGAGCAAATGTCTTGTTTTTTTGGTTGTTTTGTTGTCAACCCTTGATCCCCCAGGCGAATACATACAAATGGAATGAGGAATCGCAAGGTCTGTAGTCACTCTATCCATAGAACTGATTATCTATAAATCTCTCTATCTATGAAACTCATTATCTATGAAGATCATTATCTATGAATATGATGATGTAAAAATCGCATTATCTATGCAAGCTCCTTGAAGGAATCTCCAATATATGATCTCTCTAGTTGCTTATCATTATCTATGAATATCTTTATCTAAGAATCTCATCATCTATAAAGTCCCTCTATCTATGAATCTCACTATCTATGAATAATACTATCTATGAATCTCATTATCTACGAATATCATTATATATGAAGCTCATTATCTATGAATATGATGATCTATAAATCGCATTATCTATGAAAGCTCCGTGGAGGAAGCTCCAATATATGTACCTCTCTAATGGATTATCATTATCTATGAATATCTTCATTTATGACTATGAAGATATGAATGAATCTATGAATCTTTCTATCAAAGAGTCTCTCTGTCTATAAATTTCACTACCTATGAACCTGTCATATGCCTCCTCTATATATCCTCATACATCATACGATATATCCATTCTCTATTTATGACTTATTTTCTTTTAAAGAAAAAGTGGGTTCTACTATGGCTGAAACAAGTACTCTTAGAAGCCTTTTAGGAAGGAGTTCCTAAGTTTTCTTAGCAGAGTTTATTTACACATAAATACAGTTCCAATCCCTACCGACCTAATAGTCCCGTATAGACCTGACACTCCGAACACCATTCTGGAAAACGAGACGAACGTTCATGTCGTGTTCGACACAATAAGAGTGCAACGCATAGAAAAAAATGATGCTTTCCAGCTCCATTCGTTTTGTTTTCCAGCTCCATTCGATTTGTTCCCAAGCTTCCGTTAGCTTCGTTGTGTCTACCCTGAGTGTTCCTGCGTCCCATTACAAACCTTGCTTCCACATAGTCTGCCAAGCTTTGCACTTCCGCATTGCATTCGCCTGTATTCGAACGGGGTGTTCTCGTTCGTTGAGTGATTTGCGTTGAAACAGTATTTCCACTTTCCGGAGCGAACTTTATGATAGGAGTGCAATGAGGTTGAGTTATTCGCCAATATTGTTCTCAAAGGTGCAGCAAAATAAAAAAATTAAATTAATTTTCTATTTCATAAACATAACTGTTAAGAACGCCAGACATCAGGGATGTGGGAACAGAAGGATTGATTGAAGCATTTGATCGATCGGAATACTTACAAAGAAGGAAAAGTGATAGAAAGTTTGCTCAAGAATGTTTGAAAAAGTTCACAATACTGCATGCATAAAATATTGTTTGAAATGTATATAAAAAGAGGGAGGGGGGCGGTAAAATCAACAAAACAACAACAACAACAAACATTTACATACAGAAATACGTTCAAATAAACAACGCAAAAACAGGAACAGCAAAGTAAGTAGAAAAAAACCACGTACCTTGGTTGTTGCAACACAATCACGTGACTGAACGATTGAAGCGTGTGTGTTGTCGGTGCTGCAATGCGGCAAATCGAAAAAGGACGATGAGTTGTTGGTGGCGTCGCTTTCTAAATCGGAAGTAACGAGAACGTCATTCAAGTCGTCCTCAGTGGCACCAACGCTACACCCAGAGTAGTCGTCCTCGTCGACCTCCTCCTCGTCGTCGTCTTCGTCGTCGTCGTCCTCGTCGCCAACGTTTGCCTCGTTAATATCGTCGCTGAGCACACTCTGAAATTAAATAGAAAACAAATGGAAAATCATGAGCATATTGAAAGTAGCAAATCAGTTGTTCTCCAGAAATATAGGCATAGAACAACAACAACACATAGAATACAAGCGATAATCTGTATAAAAAGTTCTGAGGATTTGTGTGGAGAAAAAAAGCGTTTGGGAGTTTTTATTCCATAGGGCAGATAAGTGACGTAATATAAAGAAGCTCAAGAAACACGATGCGGGTAGTTCGAAGTCTGGAAGCAAAATAATGTAAAACAAAAGAAGCATACTAGTGTAGAGGAAGGTGTAGAGGAAGAATAGAACAGAAGAATAGAAGGGGGGTAGACCGTAGAACCGCCGAAGAAGGAAGTATCCAAGTACTCAGGCAATGGAGCGGGAGATATAGGTTGGTGAAAGGTAAGTTACTAGTTCTTTTATGAATCTCAGAAGTCTGTTCAGGGATAGGGAAGGTACGTTGTCAATTCTCAAAACAACTGACCCTAATATGCTCTTCCTCATTCGGAGAAAGGCAGGACAAACGCAGAGAAAATGTTCGGGGCCGTTCAGTTCTTCCTCCAGAGAGGAGATGCAATTCGGACTCTCGATGATGCCTATGGTTGCCATATGATGGCTCCATGGATTATGCTCCGTGACTACTCCAGTCAATGATCGAAGATGTTTCGTACGTAATGTTAGAAGGAAATATGCAACTCTCTTGTTTGGGGTCTCTAGGAAGCATTTGGTTGTTTTGCAGGCAACTGAACTACACCATCGGTCCTTTCTGTTCTTCCTCCAGACAGAAGACGCAATTCTTACTCTCTATGATGCCTATGATCGCCGCCATATGATGGTTCCATGACTAGTCCAGTCAATGATCGAAGACCATACCTGCGTAATGTTAGAAGGAACTCTCTTGTTTGCGGTCTCTAGGAAGCATTTGGTTGAACTGAACTACACCAACGGTCCTTGTGAATAGACGAGTAGGCCTTGTGTTGGTTCTACCAAAGTCAGAGAAGCACATGGAGGTGTTAGTTTGAAATGAAAACCGAATACAAATCGTGCCACATTTTAGTTTAGCGAAACGAACATCAGTCCTGGGGCTCTGTACAAAGCGAATTGTAGAATAGAAAAAGCCAATGCAGGGGCAGCGGACAGTTAGTTTCTAGGAAGGCATAAAAGTGACGTTAAAGGTTTCAGAAAAAGGCCAAGGTTCCCTTGAAGAAACCTGCGGAGAAACACAGATAACTGCTTCTGTGCCACCTGCTGCAGCCTCCTGTTCAATGACATTTAAAAATACTCCAACTGCAGCTCAGATAAAATCAAATGGGAATTTGAACAACCATCTCTGGCAGCGGTGGCATTTTTCATTTATCATATTTGGCAGAACACCAGAATTGTTGGCACAATTGCACAGCAATCGGCTGGTTGAGCACACGCAAGCGCGAATGCAAACGCATCCAAGCGCAAATGTCGATTCCCATATGCCAGGCACGTTCGGCCTCTGACCTCTAAGCAGACATAAAACCCATTCTGTGAACACACTCATCGAACAGCTCGATTTCTGAATGACTTCGAATGGCGGTGAAGAAGCCGTGTAGGGATTTAAATATTTCATTCCATTCACACAATTATGGATTTCCTTGTATGCCGTGAGCTGAGCTGAGCTGAGTGAGCATTCGAAGACATTCCAGTGGTGTATGGTCGGGTTGCGGATGTCATAAATTTGTGTGTTATTACCAGAGATACGACCAGTTACGCTGAGCCAACTGCTCAGAAATCATTGTCCGAATGTTTCAGTTGGCCAGAACAACTGGGCTGATCCTGGCTTGACGTAGCGGGGTTGCCTATATTCCTGGTTGGTTAATTTTTGCATGAGTTTTAAGTGGTTTTTTTGTGGTATCGTGAGTGTTTCTCTCCCAGTACCTTCTTGGTATTTTGCCTGCTTTTGTGTCTGACGCTCAATCAGTTGCGTTTTCTCTCTAAATGATGAAATAAAGATCAGTCTTTCCCTAAGTCTGGAGACGACTTCTACTCAGGAGTAGTTTCGACTTCATTTGAGTGGCTTTTCGACTAATCTTCTAAGCTTTCTTTGCTATTGCAGAAGATGAAGAGCGGGAATGCTCATTTCAGACAAGAGTGACACAATACAAATTACTCATTGTCCGTCCCTTAACTTGCCTATCATCGGGTATGAGAGTTGTCTTAGAAGTGAGCAGGTGAACAGGTTTTAAAATGACAGTTTCTTCCTTCTTCGTCAACAGCTGATTTTGACAGTGACATAAATCCTTCCCAACGAGTACTGTTCGCAACTCTCGTTAACAGCTGATTTTGACGGTGACATCATTTCTTCCCTACAAGTGCTGTTCGAAACTCTCGTTAACAGCTGATTTTCACAGTAACATCATTTCTTCCCTACGAGTACTGTTCGCAACTCTCATCAACAGCTGATTTTGACGGTGACATAATTCCATCGCTACGAGTACTGTTCGCAACTCTCATCAACAGCTGATTTTGACGGTGACATCATTTCTTCCCTACAAGTGCTGTTCGCAACTCTCATCAACAGCTGATTTTGACGGTGACATCATTTCTTCCCTACAAGTGCTGTTCGCAACTCTCATCAACAGCTGATTTTGACAGTGACATAATTCCATCCCTACGAGTACTGTTCGCAACTCTCATCAACAGCTGATTTTGACAGTGACATCATTTCTTCCCTTCGAGTACTGTTCGCAACTCTCGTTAACAGCTGATTTTGACAGTGACATCATTTCTTTCCTACGAGTACTGTTCGCAACTCTCATCAACAGCTGATTTTGACGGTGACATCATTTCTTCCCTACAAGTGCTGTTCGCAACTCTCATCAACAGCTGATTTTGACAGTGACATCATTTCTTCCCTACGAGTACTGTTCGCAACTCTCATCAACAGCTGATTTTGACAGTGACATAACTACGAGTACTGTTCGCAACTCTCATCAACAGCTGATTTTGACAGTGACATCATTTCTTCCCTTCAAGTACTGTTCGCAACTCTCGTTAACAGCTGATTTTGACAGTGACATCATTTCTTTCCTACGAGTACTGTTCGCATTTCTCTCAAATCAAATTAAAGGCCAAAAGAGAGCGTTTTCTGCTGGTGATGCTCCAAAGTTTTATTCTCATTCTGCTGATGCCGTCTGTAACTTGCAGCTAAGCAAAAAATAATGCAATTTTACGGATATTTTTCTTCGGCTGAGCGCTCAGGACTTGTTAACTGTTTAAATGTGTTGTTGTTGTTGTTGTGCCCCCCCACAAAAAGAAAATTTCATGTAATTTTCCCAAAACATGCAAACAAATATTGTCAAACCGAACAACCACAACAATTTTCGAGTTAAAAATAGAAGAAGCGGAAAAAATGCTGCCGCTTGAAACTAACGACATGTCAACTCTTTGGCTTGGATTGACATTATCTGCTAAGCGAGTATGTGTGGATGTCAGGCAACAAAAGAATCTCATAATAAACTGCGCAACAGACGTCTCCGCAAAAAGACGAAGGAAGACGTGAGCGCATGCGCATAAGCCTGGGCATAATATAACTCTTCTGCAACGAAGCAGGCCAAGTTGGCAAGAGGGAAAGGTGGGCAATGATGGGGGCCAGTCGCGCAACCAACCGAGCGAGTGCGCATTTAGCATAATTGGCAACGAGCGAACTAAGCGGCCAAGATGCCGAAGTCGAAGCCAATACCGATGCCGAAGCCAATACCGATGCCGAAGCCAATACCGATGCCGAAGCCAATGCCGATGCTGATGCCAATGCCGATGCCGCCAGTTGCCGTTTAGGAAAATCTACGCTAATAATGTTCGTTGGGAAATGTGGGGCCGCCATTAAAGGTAGGCAGCAGTGAGGCACTCAGGCATGCAGGCAGCCAGATTGTCACAGGCAGACTGCGTCAATTTTAGCCAAATTAAGTTGTCGATTTTTGGTTAAACAATTTAATTGGGCTCAGCGAATGACTGTGAGTGAGCCAAGCTCGCAACCCAGCAGCTGACTTCATTTCGGAATGAAGCTAGCATTTTCGGTGGGACGACGGGGTGTGAGCGGCAGCTGTCAAAAGCATGACAAATATTTCGCGTGAAGCCAACGAAAACTAAAGCAAACCTAATTGCATTGTTGTGATTTTCTTATATTGATTTGATTTGGCATGCAATGTTTGCAATTTCGTGACTGCCAAACGTTCGATGGCATTGGGCTGACACAAATTGCAGCGATAGCGCCGCTCTACCGCCCGCTCTACCGCCCGCTCTACAGCTGGAGTGAGTGGGATGAGTGACAGCAGGCAATAAGGAGCTGCTCTGAATTCACAAACTGCAAAGCAATTGGCCTTAAAGCTGAAGAAGAAATTAAAGCTCGCTCTGATAGTGGCGGTAAGAATTTAGTTATAACCAATTCTGGCCCAAGTATAACATTTCATTCCTTCTCAGTCAAGAAGTAGTTAGCACAGTCATGTCTCCCTTATCAGGCCTCTTATGGAGGTGCACCAGTCTGCTCATCCAACTTATCTCATTATGATAAGTTCAGTACCGCTTGGCTGGGTCGAACCAGTTGGTTCAGTGCGCGGCCTACTCGCCAGCCTTGCAACACATGTTTATAAACATGTTGCAGGCATGTTTATAAACATCTCATTTGGACTTGCTTCAACCAATACTCGCAGTATTCACTCAATGACTTAACTGTATAGAGTCATTGAGTGAATACCATACGAGTATTGCTTCAAGAAAGTTTACGTGACATGTTTATAAACATGTTGCAGACATGTTTATAAACATCTCATTTGGACTTGCTTCAAGCAATATTCGTATAGTAGTCACTCAATGACTCAACTGTATACAATTGAGCCGTACTGCCTAAAATGCAATAATTACGAGAATGAGCTGCGCACCGTGCCACAGCTCGACACATGCAGAGCGGCTCAATTAAGCATCGTAAAATGTGCCTATAAAGCCTTTAATTGCCTTCATTTCATGAGCTGACTTTGTAGCGATTGTTCATCAACAATCGCTGTCAACAGTTTCAACACGATGGATTTTCCTTGAAATCCATTTGCATACGCAAAGTTGCGCAATTTTCTTGCCTTGCGCCGTTTTGCTGTTTGTGTTGTTCGTCGTGTTTGTTATGTTATTTAAAAATAGTTTCCGTGTAATTAATATAAAATCTTTTTTACTACCACTTTTGTTTTGTTTGATAATAGAGTGCGTTCGCCGCTGTTGAAATAAATGCTGGGCCGCTGAAGGCCAACCTATTTAGTCAGAAAATTTGTTTTACATTTATAGCCGGCAGATAACTGCGGCCCCCCTACGCACAGCGACGGGCGTGTTGCCATAAAGTTCATGATTTATGGGCAAAGATAATGTGGAGAAAATCATTTGGAACGGACGGAAGCCTTTACTCGCCCCAACAGCACACCAACTAATTATGCCAAATTTCTGAAATTCTTTCAGCCACTCAAGCGGTGAATGAGCTGAATTGGATTGGGTGTCGACGTGAATTTCTTTGCCAACTGAACGGAGAACGGAACCGAAATAATGTGGCTGACTATTCTGTATGTAAACTTCAGATTCATAGTCTTCCAACATAAATATATATACTCGTATATGTAGCGTGGTATCTGCCTTCTAATCGTGGGGTTGGCGGTGGCAACATTCCTTAATTTCTTTATTTTTTTCTTCATTTACTTTTTTAATTACAGAGTCTCTTTTCAAAGTTGTGGTGGATAAATTAAGGACACTACACATGACATAATAAGTTATAAAGGTGGATCAGAGTAGAAGTATGGGCCTTTTAGAGAAAGAGTTATTTATTTTCAGTTTGATATTTGAAGAGAAAAGCACAAAACGAGGGGGAATGATAGCTCAAATTCAGAGTGATAGCAGGTTTGTATAACCATCGGAGATTTCAATCAGTTACCTTTCAGTTGTACCAGAACCTCTCTGTGGTGTAGGAAAGGGCCAGCTGGTCAACCAGCTTAGGATTGATGAGGTACACCTTAGTCACAGGTACTGGGTTGGCATACCAAGCCTAAGGGTATCAAAGAGTCTGCTAGGGACATACCAGGCCTAAAGGTGTCAAAGAATCTGCAAGGGACATACCAGGTCTAAGGGGTATCAAAGAGTCTGCTAGGGACATGCCGGGCCTAAGGGTATCAAAGAGTCTTCTAGGGACATACCAGGCCTAAGGGTATCAAAGAATCTGCTAGGGACATGCCAGGCCTAAGGGTATCAAAGAGTCTGTTAGGGACATACCAGGTCTAAGGGGTATCAAAGAGTCTTCTAGGGACATACCAGGCCTAAAGGTATCAAAGAATCTGCTAGGGACATACCAGGCCTAAGGGTATCAAAGAGTCTGCTAGGGACATGCCAGGCCTAAGGGTATCAAAGAGTCTGTTAGGGACATACCAGGTCTAAGGGGTATCAAAGAGTCTTCTAGGGACATACCAGGCCTAAAGGTATCAAAGAGTCTGCTAGGGACATGCCAGGCCTAAGGGTATCAAAGAGTCTGCTAGGGACATGCCAGGACTAAGGGTATCAAAGAGTCTGCTAGGGACATACCACCTAAAACGATTCGAATCACTCATCAATCTCTCTAAGAACATTCCTAGGATGTGTCCATTATCTTAGGATTGTTTTTAAAGAGATTGATGAGTGATTCGATTGATTTTAGGTGGTATGTCCCTAGCAGATTCTTTCGGCAGGTAAGGCGGCCGCCCGAAGGTCGCACTTAGGCCAACATTGACCTTTTGTGATACCGCATGATACCGCATCAGGTCCCATCCCTTTCAAAGGACCAGTCATTTGAGGCTTTGAAGCAGTTGATGGAGCTAATCTTTTTTTTTGAGATATTTCCCAAAGAGTCCAGAAAGTAGTCGCCTAGGAAAGTGCGCCTCCTTCTGGACAGCGCTGGACACGTGCACAACAGGTGCGCAATGGACTCTTCCTCCTTCTCGTCCATGCAACTCCTGCAGAAGTCTCTTGCAGACTCTACTCACAGGACACTGTAAATTGAACTCACAAATGGTGAGGATGGGGATCACCTCCGACGGCTGCTGCATATTCTGGACTGTGGATGTGCTGACCAAATGCCCGGCTTTCATGCACACTCGCAGCATATACTTGGGAATCTTCCAAGGCTCTGCTAGTGATCCTTTGGAGCTAAAACTTTTGATCACGTTTATCCAGAAGGTGGGGCTCAAAGATGTACATTGAACCTCCGATGGGGGCACAATAGATCGTAAGGTCGCGGTGTATGCTACGGGTGATGAATATGACCCAGAAACGCTCCCTACAGCTGGCAAAAACTGTACGCCAGAAAAAAATTTGTTTGAAAAATCTATTTAGCCAGGTGAAGATGTGAATACTGTCAGAAATACATCAAGAAAAGGGGAGAAATCAACTCAGTAAGAAAAAAGAAACTTCGATAGGTGTGGAGAACCTTCTCCTCTATACAATAATACAATACCTTTCAGTTCAGTGGGAACACTTTTAGGCAGAACAATTTCGAGGCGAACAGAAAAGTGGAGAAAAGTCAAAAAACGAATGTGCACTGAGTTCCAACACTACTATTTTAGTGCAGCTACTTCCAGAAATGAAAGTGAACCAGTTGCGATGCCAATACAGTTCCGGGCAGGTGCTGCAAGTAGTGTAAGCATGAGGTCAGGCGATACGAACAGAGCTATTATAAAACACTGATGTCACGGGAAGACTCTATAACGATTTAGGTAACGACATTGGTTTCAAAAAGTCGGTTGTCGAACATTCTCTCAATTTCAGGCATAATGCGGGAAGAACTGTCCTATTCTATGGGTGATGAATATGACTCAGGAAAGCTCCCTACAGCTGGCAAAAACTGTACGACAGAAAGCTTCTGCACCACCTTGGATCATGGAAAATCAACTACGAGTAGGATCCAAATTAGCTGCTCAGAGTAAGTGAGAATTAAAGATGGCGACGCAAGTCATTCTCTGGGACGCAAGTGTCTTCGATCTCGGAACTGATATCACCGTGTTTCCTACATGTTTACGATCATATCATTTAGGAAAGATAGCGATAAACGATGACCCCAGTGGGAGGGGAAACAGGTACACATTAACTTCACACCTGAAACCCATCGTAAATGGCACTCACGTTTCATTTTATGGCGGGCAGACAGTCAGACCGGCAAATCGAATGTTTGCGTGTTAAATAGTCATAATTTAATTTGACAGTTGCGAACGTGTTAACAACATAAACGGAAATAAAAACCGTTCTTTCCCACACTACACAGGAAAAGCGCTAAGAAAGAAATAGCCAATAGAACTACTTGTATATCTGTTAAGTATATAAATTGGTTCTAGACGCGTGCAACTTACAACCGTGGTTGCAGTGAAGCTTCCATCTCCGAATATGCAGGTCATGCCTCGGAAATTTACATCTACGGGTACCACCCAAACTGAACCTGATGACGAGGGATTTAAATGTGTTTCAAAAAAATGTGAAAGTCCTGATGAAGGTTCACAGGTCCGTATGTGAGTCGCTCAACAGTACCGGTAGCTTGAAGTGTGGCTACACCAAACTTCTTGCAATGCAGAAAGGGAGAAAAGAAGAAAGAAGGCGGAACAAAACGAAGGTCTGTCCAATAAAGGAAAAACTTGTGGGAAGAAAAATTATTCATCGAAGCAGAGACCAAAGGTATTTGCAGAACCGAATGCAAATCGATATCGAGCATTCCTATATCGACACCAAGTATCCATACAGTCCTGTTCTAGCTGAGGCGGAATCAGCTATCCGCAAAGGATAGCTGCATCATCACCACTGGCACAAAAGTAGCAATGAAGTCCCTGTAAGCAATCTCGCCAACATCGCCAATGGCCAACGCAGTAGCAGGAGAATGAGGAAAGGGGTGAACTAGGTCACAAGAACATTTTCGGCAATTGTAGGTTGAATGAATTTAGTTGGCATTGCGGGAAACATTGAGTATTGGAATAACTTCTCGCATTTCAGCCAAAAATTACTCTATTCAAAATTGCTGAAATACGAGGTGGGTTGCGAAGGAAATTTGGCCTAAACAGAATCCTAATTCGTGCGAGGAAGTGTGATATCACCCAAGAGAATGTGATTAGGAGCACTGATTTGAGCAACTTTATAGTAGAAGAATTCCATGAGAATGAAGAAATGCGATTGACAACTTCTCAAACGACTTTTGTAGAAAAACAATGGGCATAGGAGAAGACCAGATAGTACGTCCTCTGCTCAGTAGGAAGCCGAAGAGAGAAGTGACTCCCTTGGGGGGTCTATTAAGGTTGGCGCTCGGTAGATATGATTACACAATCTCGGACCATCGTGTACAGTGTTGGTGTAAATGGGCCACCTTGGACCATCGTACCCTGTCCGAGTAAGTATGGCATTAACTGTATACAAGCATATCTGCTTGATGAAAGTGGTTCAGAAAAGAGTCTCCAACTCATTAGCGTACGTTGCGTCCATTGAAAGAAGGTGTTAAAGTGTTCACACGTCAATATTCGATAAAAACAGCAGTGAAGAGCAAAGTGTGTGCACGTGCTGCAGTCCCAATCGCCCGTCCCGTCGCCCCTCCTGTAAGTATCGCTGTGCCTGCGCCTTGTCTTGCTGCACCGCCAACACTTAAAAGGTGACTTTTAACATAAATAATCGTCGCATTAAACGCGTAACTACTCGTACATCAGTTGAAACTTAATTTCGATTTAAAAGCAGCGCCGAATGTGTGCGCTTGCGTAGGCCAGGCCAGGCCAAGCACGGGCCAGCTGCAACGGGGGACGCACTGGCAGCGCCGCACACCACTAACGCACAATTGCGTGCGTGCGTGCGTGTGCATGCATAATAACGCAATAAATTATAAACGCTTGCGGAGCAACAAGACCAGCAAAAGGAGCTCTGGAAATGCTGGTTGAAAGTGGCGACAATGCGGTCGTTGAACACAGACATGGAGCAGTCACAGTTGCAGTCGCCAGCGCAGTCGCCGAGTCGGCCAAAGCGTGACAGCGAGCGACAGCGAGGGGGAATTGTCGATTTGACAGTTTCTGTGGCGGAGTTGATTTGAACCAGTGCACGCTCTGCAGTTTTAGATATTTCTGAGGCAGTCAGAAGAGTGCTGTCAAGAAAGTTACAGTGCAATCTCCTAGTAGACAAAGTTTAGATGTGCGTCGAACTAAGATAACTATCTTAGTTGCCCTTGCAATACTAACTCAGTGTTAGCGGCTCAAATTCTCCAATTCTGGACACCCAAACGGATCGAACAATTTGTATTCCAGTCACTTGGCTCAAAAGACATGGAAACGCGTCTAATCAAGCGCCGAACTGTGTTGAAGACAGTGCTAGTAAAGCCAGCAAAATAGAACAGGTTCGTTCGGGGGGAACGGGCACGCCTCATACAAAATGTGCTCTTTTAAATACAGTGTTGATGACTTCTCTATTGTGGTTTCAGTGGGTCAGTTCCGGACAAAGCGGTACAGGATCGTGGCTATTGTGTCAGCTTGGCTTGATTTCAATTGTACTTTAGTCAAAGGCATTCACTCATGATGCCACTCTACTCCGCGTTAGGCGCACAAAATCTCCTTTGCCTCTTATATACTGACTGACTGACACTCAGCTTGGCGTTGGCTGTGGGACCTGTTGCTAATTTGGAAGGCCACAGCAGAGAGTTTGCGTACAACTACCAGGATACGAATACGTGGCCGTACACACGTAATGCCACCACTTGTTCCGAACTGCTTCGCAGGCCGGCCTAATTCATTATGCATGCCATGCGACATTTTGTGGCGATAAATCAAAATAACACCTTAAATTCAAATAAGGCTCTGCTCCATAACAAAGGGGACCGCGTCGTACGACCGACCGGGCGCATGATTTACGTTTGACACTTAATAAAAGGAAAGGAGGTCTGATTGCAGCACACAACACCACACCACACGACAGAACCACCTCTTTTATTCAAATGACAAGTCGTTAAATATCAAAGTGCATGAGAGCACGCTCATGCGCATGCGCAACGCAGCCCAACAGATTAATCAACAATCAACGCAGCATTTAGCACGCGAACAGGCCAGGATTGTGAACGCCGCTGCCCCAAGCGGTGTCAACGCTAAATAGAAAGCCACCAGCAGCAGCAGCAGCAGCAAACACCCACTAGCAGCAGTTGCCACAAATTATCGCTAAATGCAAGAGGTGCTGCCACAAACGCCAACCACAACCAACACAACAACAACAACAACAACACCAACAACAAGGTCATGTTCTCGTTGCACGCAACTTTGTGTTTACGGTCGAAAGTAATTTGCAATTGCCACAATGACGTATGCAACATAAATTGAACCATATTTAACGTGGAGGCAGTGGCAGCTACACCGGCAACATGCAACAAGAGTGCAAAAGAAAAGAATTGCTCGCACACACATGAACAATGGACAGCAACCAAGTCGACGCACAGTACTCCGTCCTTCATAGACGAGAAATAGACATAAACCTGGGGAAGTTTTTAGATTTTCCACTTTTAAAAGATAGAATATAATATTCATTTCAAGCCATATCCAAAACGAGAACAAAGGATACGCCCACCTCTCATATAAGCAAATCGCAAGATCCAATTTCAAATGATCCCAGCACTGATGATGGGAAAATGTGTGGTGTCGTAAGTTTCTGCACTACTAATTTACTAATACAAGTGTACCAACAATAAGAAGCCCACTTTCACTGCCACGCCCACAAACTCACATCCCACATACACACATAACTGGGGGCCTATATATAATTCTACAACGAAATACGACGCTATGGTTTGCGAATTGAGAGACGACACATGGTGACGGTCGCAGCAGGCAGCGACCAGCGGTCGTGGGTCTGACTGCCAGGTTCATCGCGTGAACAGTAAAACAGGTTCACCGCGTGAACAGTAAAACAGGTTCACCGCGTGAACAGTAAAACAGGTTCACCGCGTGAACAGTAAAACAGGTTCACCGCGTCAACAGTAAAAAAATACATAAGAAATGGGCAGGCGACAACCACACCCACCATTTATTTGCATAGCTCGAGATCTATACAAATTTATGAGCAAACTTGGCTACAACTGTACAAGATTGGAATAAGAAAAGTAGTGATAAATGTGGTTGTGATATGTAAACTTCCACGCCCATATTCATCAGACCTTCAAATCCTTCAAATCCATCAAATCCATCAAATCCATCAAAATCCTTCAAATCCTTCAAATCCTTGCTACAAATAATCATGTCTAAGACTGCAATTGGCCTCCATTGGATTTATTTCCATGGGCGTAGTTTCATAAATTGTCTTATAGTACAAAGGGGTTCCTCTAAGTTGATCTATCTCGACTTCAAACCTCCGTCACAGAATTCCAATAACTGTATCTCACCAACTCTAAAACAAATAAAGAAGAGTACATCTACAATTTGCTCGCAGGCTTGCTTTGACGGCTTGGATCACGCCCACACAGAATTGCTACTATCAAACTTAATCGAACTTTCCAGGATTCCCAGCAGAATGACAGCAAACATTGAGACTAACTTCTGACTCATTCCTTATAACTCGGAGATTTCCGCTTCCAGTAGACACAGTACTGTGGGCCCCCAGAACGAAAACAAATACCCAGTGCAACATGATGCCATCGTCAGCGCTGAAGAGCTGTTAACGACCAACGCAAATTGCTAGTGACATGTCGAGTCGAGTCGCGTCGCAGAGAGACACATGGACGAGCGGGTCTGCACCACACCACGCAGCTACTCTCGCGCGTTGGGCTTATTGTGGCTTTGCTTAATTTAGTGCTTAATGCGATTTGTGCTGGTGAACTGCCTCGCAATCACATTCAGGAATCCACACATACACACGCAACGCAGGCAGCACCAGGAAATGTTGAAACACAAATGCGACCAGTCTGCGGCAGGCTGGCAGCAGCATGCGGAATGTCTGATGTTTCGAAATGCACAAGCAGCCGCAGCAGCAGGAGGAGGAAGCGGAGGCATTGGTGGAGATGGTGCAGCGCAACGCAGAACAGGAAATCAAACTTTGCGTAATGGCAAAGTGTTGACATCTTGCGGCTAAGGACTCCCACACACCTGAGTAGAAGGTTGATTTTTCTTAGCCTGAGTGGCATTACTCGCACTTGAGAGCCGTATCACATCGGGAAACTATGTCCAATCATGGGCCTGGTCAGCTGCCTGCCATTCAAAGGCTACTCATAACAACATTCTTCACACTTCTATGACCTGTATGTTGAGGCCACATGCAATTCACCAGCATCATCGGGGGCTATTTTGGCATCACAACAGACAAAAAACTTAGAGAAGTCGGGAAGTCGGTGTTTTGAATGCAGTTTGGAGCAGTGCTGCCAAGTCAGACTTTACAGGAATATGGTTTGTACATAGATGAAGGATGTTCTTTACATCAACATTAAACTGCTCCTTATATAGCAGACTAACTCAGTTATTCAAATGGATACTTCCCTATTCTTGACTCCCTGAACTCCATCAGAACTCGGTTATTTAAATGGATGCTTCACTATTCTTGACTGCCTGAACTCTATCAGAACTCGGATATGGATACTTCCCTCTTCCTGACTGCCTGAACTCCATCAGAACTCGGCTATTTAAATGGATACGTCCCTATTCTTGACTGCCTGAACTCCATCAGAACTCGGTTATTGAAATGGACACTTCCCTATTCTTGACTGTCTGAAGTCTATTCGGTGATTTAAATGGATACTTTCCTATTCTTGACTCCATGAACTCCATCAGAACTCGGTGATTTAGATGGATACTTCCCTATACTTGACTGCCTGAACTCCATCAGAACTCGGATATGGATACTTCCCTCTTCCTGACTGCCTGAACTCTATTCGGTGATTTAAACGGATACTTCCCTATTCGTGACTGCCTGAACTCCATCAGAACTCGGTTATTGAAATGGACACTTCCCTATTCTTGACTGTCTGAAGTCTATTCGGTGATTTAAATGGATACTTCCCTATTCTTGACTCCCTGAACTCCATCAGAACTCGGTGATTTAGATGGATACTTCCCTATACTTGACTGCCTGAACTCCATCAGAACTCGGATATGGATACTTCCCTCTTCCTGACTGCCTGAACTCTATTCGGTGATTTAAACGGATACTTCCCTATTCGTGACTGCCTGAATTCTGTCAGAACTAAAAAAGCCTAGCATACAAGACACCACTAGCAATTTATGTGGGCAGCTTACTCTTACCTACTCTTATCTAGTAATTCAAGTACGAGTAAGTCTTTCTTTCTTAACTTTCCGTTCTGCCGACACAACCGGAGGAAGATCTTTTAGCAGACATATTTCAAGAACAAACACCTTTCGTCTTGTTCGTTTGTGAGAATAGTACTTGGGGAATCTGACTGCCTGTCGCACCTACTAACCCACCCCTCTTCTTATACATAATATCTCTGATAATCACGTCTTCATCGCTCTTGCAACACTGTGTGCCGTCTCGATCTCTCAGCCTCCTGATGACAAATCTGTACATGGGTTTAATGTGACAACCCAACATGCCATTTTGCAAATACCGTGCCGAGCGACGTGGCGCAGTGCGGTTTTAAGTTCGGTTCGGTGGAGGAGTTGCATGTAATGGAAACGCTAAACTTGTGTACAAAAGTAATGGAAAGAATTGCAACGCCAAAAAAGGCACCAGCAAATCCGAAACATTCCGCAAAGAAGCCGCGCGTTGGCATGCAACAAGTCGGCGCGCTGCACTCAAGTGTGACAAAACGAATGAAAAACGGAGCTCGTGTCACTGCAAGAGTCGGTGAGAAAATGTCAGATTCCGCTGAGCGTATTTGTCACAGTCGAAACGGCAACCAAAAAAACAAAATCACAAATCACAAAAAAAATTTCAAATTCGGTGTGGCAACACACACACACACACACACACACATGTATACTCAGTGAACGTGGTGATTGCAACTAATTTATTTGTGCGGCAGCAACATCATCAGCACAGTTGCAGCGCGTGCAATTGCAACCGGCACAAGTGTCAACACCGTCGTCATCGTCACCACCACCGGACTGGCAGACTGGCAGACAGACAGACACCTGCTGATGCCGCTGGCTGGTTATGACTGCGGCAGTGTAGGTGCAGCAGCAGTGAGCGGCCCGCTGCTGCTGCCTGCCATATAAGGCCGTGATTGTTACGTTATTGGCAGCGGCAACAAGCTTGACAATTGTTGCCACATGCATGCAAGTGGCTACGCGCCGATGTAGGTACAATATGTGCAATATGACATTTGTCAAATGTCAGTTTACCATAAATGATGAAGAATACAAGCATAACAACAACAACAACAACAGCAACGGCGGCAACTGCAGCAGCAGTAGCGAGAGAAATTGGCGCGGCAACGTTTGAAACCGTTAGTTAACCACCACCAACACCAGCACCGACACCACGGCGGCGCCGCTTTGCCTTACAGTGTTCAGAAAATCTACTGTGAAGTTTGCATTCACGGGAGTGATGCCGCTACCTTGTGAAGCCAGCTACAGCACACCCCCTCGTCCCATTGGTATGGACTTATCGCAGCGGCGTCGGAGTTTTAGTCGCGCAGTTTGATTTCATGCCCACCTGTCAAGTTTGAGCTTGGGTCGCCCCGAATGGCAGACTCAAACCCAAACCCTAACTCCGCACCAGACCCAAACTTCGGCGCAGACGTAGATGCAGACGCCACTTAAGTCGCTCTAAGCTGTCTGGGAACTCAAATTGTTATTGTATTTTGGTGGTTTTTGTGGTTGCCATTAGTACGGGTGTCTTCGGGAGCGCGGTTCGTTAACGACCTGACAAAGGCTGCGCTGATACCACATACCACATGTAAAGGAAGTCACAAGGGTTCATTCTACTTTTCCTTTTAAACTGATTCTCCCACTAACAGAACTCATCGGAACTGCTCAGTGGTACTTTGGGCTAAGTAGCAAGGGAAATCGTCGATGATTTATACTGCGAGATGAAACTAAATATACTCTTCTACAACTGTTCTGTTCACAAGGTAAAATATGATGGGAAATCATCGACTATTTCGATCGAAGAATCAAAGAATCACTCGAAATGGAGTGGTAGTGATTCCAATTTCCAGTATTAAAAAAAAATGACCAGTTTGGTAGCTCCCTTAAATGGTGATGAGGAACGAATGTGAATAAAGCCATACCAAGTTTTGTTCACACATTTGAGTGTTTCGCTTACTCCCTTTAAAGGGCGGAAAAGTCGAAGTGGAATGTTTGCAGTGGTGTTTAACCATAGAGTAAAGAAATAAGAGTCACATTCTTGAACAACAAACTTTTTGTACGGTGGCTCTGCTAATAGCGCCAATTACTCAATAGCTCTCATTTTCATATCGCAGGGCCACTCTGGTCTCTTCTCCGATCTCTTCTATGTCGAAAAATGAGTGACATTTCGGATTGTGACTCTTATTTCTTCACTCGTTTTGTATACTCTCTCTCACTCATTTCACTTGAGTACTTTTTACACTTGCGTAAATTCACTAATTTCTCTTAGATAGTTCTTCACCTGCGTTCTAATTTCACTCATTGCACTTGAGTACTTTTCAATCTATATTTCGATTTATTTATGTCCTTGATTCAAGCAATTGGTTAGGAAAAAAGTCGTTCAGAAACTACCTTCGATTCTTGTGCTGCTCTGGTTGTGGCTTTTCTTTAAATAAGTGTTCTGTAGTTCGGTCGGCAAATTCTCCACACAATTCTAGAAACTTGCCTCAAGTAACGAACTAAAAGGAACAACTCAACTAGCGCATGGATTTCCTTAACACCGCTGTGAATGACTGTAACAAATTGGCCACTGAATTGTTCCAAATCCGCTGACACAAATTTCAAAATTTTCCCATAGACTACGAAATGAATTACCCGCATTTTCCGTGGGATGATCGCCATTAAACATTCTTATCACCATTGTTCGTAGCTGGTACATAAGAACCAACTCATTCATGCATGTAGAGTCCTCCTGTTGAAACCATTCATCGTTTCAATCAATGTCATCCATATTTCGAAAAAATATTCATCGATCCTGCTCGATGAACGGTGACAATTCGCCTTAAAGTAAGCTTAGTCTTCCTCCTCAAGCAGAAGGGCTGCCATGTTCCCAACATCCAAACCGCACGAAACAGTAAATATCGTGGACTGACTCTTCGATCGCTTCAGGATTCGTACTACATACATACACGTTATACCTTAAATGAGCCTCATTGATCAGCACAATTTTACTACAGATCCTGGAAAGTATGGCGGAGAGAGCACTGATTTATAAAGTAAATTGGCGTGATGGAAATGGCAACAATCTTTGGAAATTAAGATCAGACTTTTCACAGACTCCTCTCGATATATATAAGCATACACGAAAAAAAAACACCCTTTATTAACACGTCGATCTCTCAGCATACTGCTGGGAAAGGGAACGCCATATTTATTTGATTCTTCGGCAGAGCTGCTTCAAATTGTAACACGCTTTCCAGTCAGCTTGCCTGTCATAATGACCAGCACATTTTCTATATTACATATAGGATTGGCAACTGGAGATTGTGCGTCAAATCCATGGGGATAACGCCATTTGAATCATTTGAAGATTTGGAAGAGATTGTCTCCTCTGATTGTCTTCTTGTAGAACCCAATTTTATTTATTGGGTCCAAACATCTTGACTGATTTCAGCAGGCCACCCTTGTATAATTGCATCCAAAGATCTTGACTGATTTCAGCAGACCTCCCTTGTATAATTGGATCCCAACATCTTGACTGATTTCACCAGGTCATCTTTGTATAATTGGGTCCACAGATCTTGACTGATTTCAACAGGCCTCCCTTGTATAATTGGGTCCACAGATCTTGACTGATTTCACCAGGTCATCTTTGTGTAATTGGATCCACAGATCTTGACTGATTTCACCAGGCCATCCTTGTATAACTGCATCCAAAGATCTTGACTGATTTCAGCAGACCTCCCTCGTACAATTGGATCCAAACCTCTTCGACTGTTTTCAGCAGGCCACCTTTGTATAATTGCACCATGAATTCTGCATTCAAATTTTGCTTGAAGAGGAGCAAATTCCCAAAATCGTTTTGTGAGTAGCATCCCCAGACATTAACTTTCACAGGAAATTTGACGGTGCGTTATATAAATTGTTTATTGCTGGTTAACCAGACATGATTCAGTCGATTCATCAGTAAACACCACATTCGTCAAGTTCCGGTTACTGTTTTCACTTGCCCAGGTCCCTCGGTTTTTTCTGTTCTCTGAGAACCTTGAGGCCGAACTTCTGCAGACACGATTTCGAGGTAAACTTGCAAATTATTTGGAAAGCTCCAAAGCGATTCACAAGTGTGGGCAGTAATGCGAGGTTCACTCATTTCGTAGCAAGAATGCAACTCGATCATCAACCGTTTATTTGCGGCGGAATACACGGCAAGGCTGCGGAAAAGTTTTGAAGTTTTGATATAAAACTCTAAATGGCCGACTTCCGCCAGCAATTGTGCCTAACTTGTAAACACGAGGAGAGTGTGCAACCAAGTGTGCCATCAAAGCAACAATAAAACGACAGCCAATCGGACAGGAGCGGGCCGACGTAAATCAAATCATCTGAAATCAAAACAAACCAGATCAGAGTTGACCGGACTAGACCGGATCGTTTCGGTGCGGATCGCCGGCCAGACCGGAGGAACTGTCAATGCAAATGTTAAGACATAAATTACGCAAAACACTTAAAACAAATCGGCAATAAAGGCAAAGACACAACACAACACCACAACATAACGCAGCCGCACAGAGCCAGCCAGAGCCAGAGCCAGCCAGAGCCAGAGCGGCGGCCGCCGCAATACCCAATAAAACACCACAAATGCAGAGTATTAATAAATAAGAGCTAATTTCTCACATGGCGCAGTGGTTTATAATAAATTCAAATCGGCTTAAATAGCGCCAATAATATAAAGAGAAAAACACAAGTGGGCCACATAAAAATTTGTCCATTATGACCATTAATTTTGCACAGGCTCAAAGCGGCTTAAAATCAATTTACGAGCAGCAGCCGAAAGGAAAGAGCGCCAAAACGAAGCAGTGAAATAGATGGAAAAAAAGAATACAAACAAAAAGATAGAAAAGTTTTGCATATGAGAAAAATTGCATTTTAATTTGAAAGTGAGGAAAACAACAGCAACAGCGCCGACAACAACAGCAACAACCCAGCAAGTGGCATTTGCCGAGCGGCGTTTAAGTGTTGCCGTCCGTTATTATGCAATTGATAGCGCGGCTCATTGCATTGTGCGCGTTGGATAAACCGCTGCGGTGGCAGTCACAGCCGCACAAATCAAATTAAAGCAAGCTCCAAATTTTCAGCGCCATGAATGAACGCAGCAATTTGGTTGGGTTGTTGTAAATTCACACCGGGCCACAACAATGCCACGAGCCGGCTGGGGTAGATGCATTGGAGTAGACTGAAGTGAAGTGAAGTTAAGAGTAGAGTAGAGTAGAGGTGAGGCAGAAATAGGGAAACAAGGAAAAACCATATACTAATGCCAATACGGCAGCAGCAGCAACAAGGAAGCCGGTGAGCCTGCCAGTGAGCCTACCAGTGAGGCCGCCAGTAGCTACGCCGTCTTACCCACACATACACAGAGACAACAAACCAAAGGAACGCAGTGCCCTTCACTTACAAGTAAGCATACATATGACGTATACACGCGGTCCAAATGTCCGTGCCTGGCCGTCTCCACCCGCCACAGACGACAAAGCGGGCCAATTTATTGATCAACGAGGCGGTGGCGGCTCTTCTCCTTACCTGCAAGAGGAGGCTGAGAGGCCACAATTAAATGGGCTACACAAAAATGCCCAAATTCGTTTTAAAGTCCCAAATTCGTAAAGCCCGCAAGAGCAAAGCCTACCAACTGACTCCAACTAGTTTCGCGCTCGCGCCTCATTGTATGCGGCTGTTGGTTAGTTGCCACATTGGCCATTTGGAGTTGTATTTCTTGGAACACTTTCCGTGCTGAGCATTTCAGCAGATTACCTGGTGCCCTAAAGTGCCGCTTAACACCGTCGTTGGCCGCTTTACACACTGCAGCAGTTGAGTTTTGAGAGTGCTCTGCGGGAGTGGTATGTGAGTGGAGGAGCACTGCTGCGGGGTCTGACCGCTTTTGCAGCAGGGCGTAACAGGCGCGCTGCTGCCGCTGTGCCTTGGATAATCGTAACGATATTGAAAGTAGTGTTCGTGCCCTATGAATTGGGACTCAAATTGGATTGTTTCACTTTCGAAGCACAATTTTCAGCACATACAATTGGCAAATAAAATCCAATGAACTGTGAAGTTGAGCCCAATTCACAGATAATTGCACTCGAAGGATTTTCCGTATCAGACGATTACATTAAATGCATTCAGAAGACTAAACAGAAAACCAGCGATTCAACTTTCAATAAAGCAGAAAACGTAGTAAATAAGGACGTTCCACAGGGAACATACCTTGAAGGCCTTTCAGTCAGTCTTGCTTCGATAGAACAACACGTGACATTTTGCCTCGATAGAACAACACGTGACATTTTGCCTCGATAGGGCAACACGTGACATGTGACATTCTACAAACACACATTTGTAGAATGTCACAGGATAAAATAAAGCTGAAAAAGGATGATTACATCAACATACGAGATAATGGGTGAACTGGAAACTGGGCTCGAGCTGAAAAAGGATGATTACATCAACATACAAGATAATGGGTGAACTGGAAACTGGGCTGGAGCTGAAAAAGGATGATTACATAAACATACGAGATAATGGGTGAACTGGAAACTGGGCTGGAGCTGAAAAAGGATGATTACATCAACATACAAGATAATGGGTGAACTGGAAACTGGGCTGGAGCTGAAAAAGGATGATTCCATAAACATACGAGATAATGGGTGAACTGGAAACTGGGCTGGAGCTGAAAAAGGATGATTACATCAACATACAAGATAATGGGTGAACTGGAAACTGGGCCACCACGGCCATAAGAATCCTGAAAATGCCACACCCTTGAGTTGTTTGAATGATAACATGGCCTGAGTTTCACTCTCAAAGTATCCTCAATACATCCATTGGGCTCACTGTCAAAATGTCTTAATTACTGTCTCACCTATTTATCAGATGATTATCTCGTTGACTCCTGAAGTGACAGACAGACTCTTTGAACAACAGTCCTTGACTATTTCCTTGACTATTTCCTTGACTGTTCCTTTAACCAATTGAGTGAGTGATGTTTTAACCACATCATATACTTTTCTTTCAGTATCCAAAATGTATACTTTAGGAACTCCCTGGATGATCACATTCTTTAAGGTATCAAGCTACTGGTCCAAAGATGGGAAAATATTACTACGCTAAGAGGAGAATATGTCAACAAATAACATTCAGATGAAACCTACTCTTCAGTCCTTGCTCATAGTAAATACATTCACTGCTCGTATGCGTGTACTATTTATAGAATTGTTCTTGACATCGACACCCTCCTAGAAGTAAGAGTATTTGGCTCTACTAACTAAAGATCGCATGGACACCATCCATCCGCACACCTCAAGTTGAAGATCCTGGTAGTCGAGGATCAGCCGTATCAATATTTAGAGCTCAGGTATTCAAGCCACCAAACTATCGACCACAATTCTTCGGTGTATGTAACAGGAAATTATTGGAGAACACGCTTAAAAAAGGCCACGACTGGGGAACGAAAAAAATAACAAACCAAGCAAATTCATGGGTATTCATGGCAGTGCCATCTGGAGCAGCAGTAACGGCACACAAAGCCGCAGGCATTGGACATTGTCCGCGAATACACGAGTACATAAAAATTGCAATTTGGAGGAGTCCAAAAAAACTGCCCAAAATCTCTTCACGGAGAATTAATTGATTTATAAACGAAAAGACAGCAACAATAACAGCAACAACAACAACAACAACAACAACAACAACAATGAGCGCATATGGCACTGCACTGTCCCATACGTGCGCTGGAACAGTGGCGGAGGCGGTGAGGTTTTTCAAAGGGGCTTCGAAGTAGACATTTTCTACAATACTCGGAAGCAAAGAGCGGTAAAGTAAAGGAAGCTTTGTTTTTCGAAAGAGCTCTATGGAGTCGTGCTACTTCAGGAGTCGATTCTACACTTTCACAAAAGGATCTAAAGCTAGTCCTTTTGGCTTGTCTGATCTCTTTGTTATAGATCGTCAACTCTTTTTTATATTCTTCCCAGTCCCCCGTCGGCTTAGCTAAGATGAATAGCTTACGCACCTTAGGTACGTCTAGTAGACAGACTAGAGCTCCTCTAAGGACAAAGACAAAGAGCAGGAATGTTCATTGGAGGAACTCTAGTCTGTCTACTAGACGTACCTAAGGTCTAAGGACAAAGACAAAGAGCAGGAATGTTCATTGGAGGAACTCTAGTCTATCTACTAGACGTACCTAAGGTGCGTAAGCTATTCAACCTAGCTAAGCCGACGGGGGACTGGGAAGAATATAAAAAAGAATAAAACATAGGATTCGGCAATAGTTTCATTCAGCTTATCGACACCCTACTCTAATGATACCCGCGTGTATAGAACTGTACGAATACGAGATACGAAACTAAAGTGGACGAGAGTCTGCTCAGTATACGAGCAGAGAATACAGAGAAGCGACACTTGAACATCAAATTTTCAAACGTCAAGAAAAAATGTCTTTGATTAGCATTAGTTGGCTATAAGGATACGATTGCTTATCATTGGTTAACCAGAATTCTGAAGAAAATCAGCCGCACTACTACAGTTTTGAGCATGTGTAAGTGTGCGCAAAACGAGAGACGTTTCTCTGTATTCGCTGATACGAGTCAGAGATTTTCTGTTTGCTTCTCTGTGCGAGTAGATTCCGTTCAAAGACGGAGAGGAATCCACCCTCATAGGTACTTCACTGGTGTAGGTGGAAGAGAAGGTGGCACGGCAATACCAACAGAGTAGCCGCAGTTCTTTGTTGGTGTTGCTTATGTTGTTGTTGTTGTTGTTGTTGTTGTTGTGTTAGCTCATGTTGTGGCAAACAACGACCAAGCTTGGCCCAAACAAAAAGTGATCAAATCGATTTTTGTGAAGATCGCGCACGTCGTAAATTTGATTTCTGTTGTTATTGTTTTGGTTGCTATTGTTGTTGTAGCTATTGTTGCTGGTGTTGTTGTTGTTGTTGTTGTTGTTGTTGTTGTTGTTGTAGGACTTTTGTGGGCTTCGACGTTCAATTTTTGTTACGCTTCAAAATAACCGAAGCAAAGTTTTCGCTGTGTATTGTTTTTGTTTTTGGTTTTGTTTTTGGTTTTTGGTTTTGTTTATACATTTTTTTTGTTGGTTTTTTGTTTGTTGGGGGACCAGACAAAAACATAAATTTCACTCACTTTTACTTTCAGTTTGGAATTGAGTTTAATGAAATTTTGGCTTTTTAATGTTTACACGAACGAACTTTTGAACGGTTTTCGGAGTTTTTAATTTTGTACCAAGCCTGACAGACAGACACAGGGCCACAAGACAGTTTTTTATGTTTTTATGTTTATCTTCTTGTTGTTGTTATTGTTGTAACAGCATCGGTTCCAACAACAACAACAACAACAACAACAGCGGCAGCGGCACCAGCAGCAACCGCGGCGAAAATCGAAATGACAGTTCCTGAACTGAAGTGCACCGAAGTGCTCAGATCTGAGCTTAAAGGAGCGCTTCAACAGGTTTTTCGCCAAAAGCAAAAGTCTTCGGATTGTGTCCAGAGCACCGTTGACCAAAATAATGGCAGATAAGAGGAAACAAAAAACAACAAACAAACAAAAATTGGCGAGGGTTAAAAACTGAAACGAACACTGCTGCACTTATCAGTCATGCGCGGCTATAAATTGACATTAAACAGGGTAACAGGGCTTAATTAATGGCCGCAATTGACGTTTTGCTCGGCCAATTGGAAAGGTAAAGGTGTACTACATTGTTGTTATTGGTATGGTTGTTTGGTGGTGGTGGTGGTGGTGCTGGTTGCTGTTGTTGTTGTGGTCGCTGTTTATATCTATAATTATGGTAAATTATTATGGCGGCTTTCGAAAGAAAGTGTCGCGCAGCGTTGAGTCGCTCACATTGTTGTTGCCATGATTGAATGGCAGACAGTGCCCATTTGCAAATTGACATTTGTGCAGCAGGCAACTGGCAACTGCCAACTCGACTGACGCGCCGACGGCTTATCCAAGTTTGTTGTGCTTGCCACGTTTTCCTTTGCCTTTGATTGATGGTCTCAATTTTTGACATAACTGACAATTTTCCAAAGACATGTCCTTCGGCGGAAATTGGCAACCAACACAAATGACAAGAATTGCTCAGAAAACATGACTGAATGCCAATGGTGTGCATGCTGGAAAAGTGGATGCAAGTGTATGCTCGTATATGCGTGTGTATGCTCGTATATGCGTGTGTATGCTCGTATATGCGTGTGTATGCTCGTATATGCGTGTGTATGCTCGTATATGCGTGTGTATGCTCGTATATGCGTGTGTATGCGTTTTTTTTGTGTTTTTTTTTTGCTTTAGGTGGAGAGCATCATCAACTAAAACCACCTTTGCTTCGATCCCGTGGGTTCACTTAAGGTATTCCTTCACGGGGCAGGCTGAGAGTTTTCCTCACTCTCGTATCTTGGTCATTCTAACGGCTTTGGCTCGCTAAACCTCTAGCGCTTTGCTCGTCGTATCTTACTGGCTTCATGATACCGACCAATACAGCTGCTGCTGTATCCCAGGCCTCCTGTGACCCAAGCATGTACCGGATAACTCCACATGGGGTTACTTTATCTCTTATATAACACTCAAGCAGGCTTTTTGCACCCGTAAATCTGCCTCATTCTATCAACACATGTTCTGCATTCTCATATCTGGCAACACAGTACAGGCAGTATGGGTCCTTCGCATGTCTGTACTTGTGCAGATACTTTCGAAAGCATCCGTGTCCCGACAGGAATCGCGTTAGGTGGTAGTTAACTTCACCGTGTCTTCGGGCGATCCATACTTGTATGTTTGGGATGGGATCAACTCATAAGTCCACCGTCCTTTGGTGGATATATCCCATCTCTCCTGCCATTCATTTTGTGAGCTCTTTCTGATTGACTCAATTTTGGCTGGATCCATTTTGTCTTGGCTATTCAGGTTTCGAATAGACGCGGCCTCTTTTACGGCGAGATCTATTGGCATTCGTTCCCCGATGACGCTGACTGCATCAGTGGATATGGTCCAAGAGTGCTCCCCCCAATATCTATAAATTTGTTTTACTTCCGAATAGGAACAACTGGGATGGCTCCAAAATTCAGCACCAGCTCTACAGTGATATATTTTCCAATTATTGCAACAAATTCTCTAAGATAGTAATGTTTGTATTCGTTGCAACTTTCAAAAGAAATATGCCTTGTAATGATGACAATTACAGGGTTGTAATCCATGCAAATAAACACCCTATAAATAAAAATGATGACAATCACAGAGTTGAAATCCATACAAATAAGTTCCCTATACATGAGCAAAGTGGCCGCTACAATGCAGCCGCAGTCGTTCGTGGGCAACGACACGAGTAAAAGCAGATCTGCATGCGAGTATATTGTGGATTTGCCAGCTCCCAAGGAATCTCTTCCCATTGCTTCTGTGGATCTCCTCCATCTGTGAGAGGGAAGGTCCTCAGGGCCAACGCTCTGCATATATAGCAGATATCTGCATGCGAGTATATTGTGGATTTGCCAGCTCCCAAGGAATCTCTTCCCATTGCTTCTGTGCATCTCCTCCATCTGTGAGAGGGAAGGTCCTCAGGGCCAACGCTCTGCATATTTTATGAAATTGCGATGTAAATAGTTCAGTTATTTACATAATGTTCAGTAAAAGGAACTAACGTTGCTGGCCTCATCCCCGGGGCAGTTGTGCGATTGGGTAAAACTAGGCTGTACACTCAAGGCTGTCTCTTGTTTCTTTCCTATCTTTCTTCTACTCTTCCTTCCTTCCTTCCTTCCTTCCTTCCTTCCTTGAGTTCTTTGTTTCTCCCTCGATGTCTTTCTTCCTTTCTTCCTTTCGGGCTTTATCCCTTTCACTGACTGCCCACCAGTCTCGAAATGTATGCACGTAAACAAACCTTTCCTGCCTGCCTGTTAATTAGACACGTGATGATGTGTGGCGGCGTGGTGTGGTGTGGTGTGGTGTGCGGCGGTGTGGCATGGTGCGGTGTGGCATGGTGAGGTGTGGTGCGGTGCATACAATATATGGGTTAAGCATCGTGTGCACATTTAACAATAGACAATTGCTGGGACGGTTCGGTGTTTACTACGTGCTGCCTCCAGGTTATGGAACAATTCCTGACTCAACAATAACACAGCCAACACATCTCAGGGGGACGGAGGGAATGGTCAATTTAGAGCAAGAAATGCCAAGCCAGCACAATAAAATCTCGGCCCATGGTGCATGGTGCACGCTGCATGATCGATCATTATTTAAGAGCCCCGCACACACTCACACACACCGTCATGTTTGGCGCGATTGTGACCGACTGAGTGAACTGGCCAAAGCCAGCTCTCAACGCTAGACTCGTACGTGAAACCAGGGAAAGTAGTAAGGGGAAGGATTGTGGAACAGACGATTAGCACACTCACACACACAGCCACAAACTCATTCTACTAACTGCGGCTCGAGGAGCTGAATAAGGGGAAGGATTGTGGAACAGACGATTAGCACACTCACACACACAGCCACAGACTCATTCTACTAACTGCGGCTCGAGGAGCTGAATGAGAAAGATTTGCATGATCAGTTTTTAGCCCAGTTCAGCGCAGATCACAGCTGGGATCAACACTTTTCATTCTGGTTGCAAACACAACCAACACCTGAGGCAATAAAAATCTTCTGATTTGTGTGCTCCAATTTCTGGACAGATTGTGGGTAAACAAATAAAATGTTTCTACTTTTTGTGTTTTGTATTTGGTTTCTCTGTCCTCGTGTGGCAGGGGGCTAGGGAGGGGTAAGGAAGCAGGCAAATATTGTAAAATTATTGGGATGAAAAGTATTTTTGTTTTATGTGCGAGGCACGTTCGAAGTCAGTCACACATGCGGGCACGGAGTGTCCTGTAGCTCCAAGTGGCTGTGGCTACGATTCTGTGTATGTGTCTGTGTGTGTGCGTGAGACGATCAATAATAATTTTCAAAGCCTAATGACTTGATTGGCCAGAGCCGGGCAGCCAGTCATCCAGTCATCCAGTCATCTGGCCATCCAGCCAGCCATTGCAGCCATCAAGCGCCGGCCACATTTGAACGTTGTGTGAACGTCGTAAAGTTTCTCTTTCGAAATTGCTTTTCAATTGCTTTTGCAACGCGCGCCTCGTATCTGCTCCGATGCGGCATGCAGCATCCGTATCGCATCTGTTGTTACAAATTTTTCTTTCTTTTCGTTTCGTTTCGTTTGATTCCTGAGCCATTGCAAATTACTATTTTATTGATCTTATGCGGATCGTGTTGCATTCATTGCGTCTCTCGTTCGTTCGCTCGCTGTGATTGTGATTGCGTTCGGCGTCTTTCTTGGGGCTTAGCTCAAACATTGGCGTTTTGCTCCTTTCCTATGAATACGAGTGCGAGTATAGTCGTCGACGACGACGACGACGACGACGACGACGACTGACTGACTGACTGACTACTGACTATGTATTAAATTACTTATTAAGGCTTATTTTTATGGCAAACAGTAGTTGAGATGATTTTCATTCAAAATGTTATTTACCATTCCGCTAATAGCCTCCGATATAAGTGGCATTCACAGAGCAATAAAATTTTCCAAATGTGTTATTTCGTGGAATTTAATAACGGCTCTCGGCGGTTAACGATACAGCTAGAAGCGATCGCTTTACTAATACGAGTTTGGCAGCCAGTCCCAATGGAAACCAAGACACAGCCGGACAAATCGAAAAAAATCAACAAAACAGCGTTGAGTGCACTCAATTAATCACGCGTCCCATCCGTGGAATGCATCAAAACGAGCACTGCTAGCAAGTACAAATGCGCTGGAGGGTAGTTTCGGAATAGTCAACGCACCACATCCCTATTAAACAGGGTACCACATCCCTATTAAGCAGGGTACCACATCCCTATTAAGCAGGGTCCCAGATCCCTATGAAGCAGGGTCCCAGATCCCTATGAAGCAGGGTACCAGATCCCTATGAAGCAGGGTACCACATCCCTATGAAGCAGGGTACCACATCCTTATTAAACAGGGTACTACATGCCAACCTGTTGAAATCCACAAACCATGGAGCAGCTCATACGAACGTTTCAGTGTTCCAGCAAAAGATCTGTAGCAATAATCGCCCTGTCACAGTGTGTGAAAAGTGGCCAAGAACTGTTCGCATTGCCTAGAATCACACCCATCATGGGTAAAGCTCCCTCTAATTCTTTCGCTGACTGCGCGGTACCAAAGTATGTGTGAGCAAAATGTTCAAAACGTATGCAAAAGTGTGCAAGGGGGGGGGGGGGGGATTCGTCCTGTGCCTGTTTGGATTCTAGGGATTTTTAGTAATTCTTTAATAAGATGATAGAAAAAAAATATGATGAACAAGCTCAGAATAAGCTCAGAACAAGTTCAGAACAAGTACAAAAACGGCTCCCCAGCTTAGAGGGAACTTTGATGATGGGACCGAACCATTTATAATAGAGGTGTGGAGGAGTTGTCCAACACTCATCCCCACAGAAATGTGGAACTGCTTAATCAAATGCCACTTGGGGCACATTGAAATCCCAAGGGAATATTCAGTATAGGGCTGTATACGAGTATATCTACTGTGGTGCACGTATCGTGTGGAAGACAAAACATATAGAAAAATACAAGAGTTGTGGGTCGTACCAAGAAAAACCACCCTCGACTTGAGAATGAAGCAGAGTTATCAAGAATATGCCGGAGAACTGACTCTTCCCAGAGGCGGTAGTCATAGAAGCTATCCTACAAATGCATGTTGGAGGCCAGATGCTAGTAAACGAGAACTGTCGAGAAATCTTTCGACTAAACTATCCGCAGTTGCGAACGAATTGGGGAAGACACACCCACCGCTCGCCTTAATGAAGCTGTCTTCCGTTCTGCCGAAAAACTGATTTCGACCTCCTGACAAGAAGAACTGCGAAGCCATTCCCGGCGTAAAAGGCAGTCTTTACCAGTTACTCCACAGAGTGAACCTATTTCGTATGCAATTTTATGACTGCAGGAATAGTGATTGGGTCGAGTGCGTCACAGGTGAACCACAAGATAGTTTTGAAAACGCTTGCTGGAGGGATTTGAAAATATATGGAAATGTAAGAGCAAGACCTGCAAGACAAGCAGTGTAAGGCACACAACTCAGAGAAACAGGCGAGATCTCGAAATATGCTAATATGCATTCATGTTTAGCCATGGAAGCCGAGAAGATTATGTTCAGCTTGAAATTCCCGCCAATTTAACGTTTCCTTTGATACCGTTTTTAATCATATTGCGACGGGGGAAGGACTTTTCTGTTCTGGCGGAAGGACTTTTCTGTTCTCTCGGAAGAACTTTTCTGTTCTGGCGGAAGGACTTTTTGTTCTCTCGGAAGGACTTTTCTGTTCTGGCGGAAGGACTTTTCTGTTCTCTCGGAAGAACTTTTCTGTTCTCTCGGAAGGACTTTTCTGTTCTCTCGGAAGGACTTTTCTGTTCTCTCGGAAGAACTTTTCTGTTCTGGCGGAAGGACTTTTCTGTTCTCTCGGAAGAACTTTTCTGTTCTCTCGGAAGGACTTTTCTGTTCTCTCGGAAGAACTTTTCTGTTCTGGCCCTTATGAAGATACTCTTTTGAAGTCATTCTGCAGTGTAAATATGTGTGCAACCACACTCTGCTTCCAAAGATTTGTTTTTGATTGTATCTCGATTTCTCTGCTATTTTCATACCAATTGGTACGCGAGACATTTGCATACATGTCACTTCGATCTGTGAATAGGATCTGCGAGCGATCGATAGCCAACTAATTGGTATAGTAATTGCAAATAGAGAATGAGAGCGAAATACCATCGGAAAATAGATTCAAATTAATGAGAAAAAAGGAGCAAAATAGAAGGTGCCAATGTCAGATACAGCGGCAAGGTATTTTTGAACTAAAGGCTTATCGCGGGCAGGGTCTCCTGTTAGAGAGTCTATCGTCCGTTGATCGCCTGTCACACACTTCACCGTACGTCGAACTTAGCGCTGCAGCCAAAATCGAACGTCGAAAATGAAAAACTGAAAATGGAAAACTTCTTTTCCTGTCAGAATGCAACGCGCATTCGTTGGGTTGCTTGGAAGCGCCAGGCAGCGAGCGAAGTAAATAGATCGACGCACACACAGCACACCGCTTAAATATAGAATCATTCATATCCGCGGGTTGCTGTGGCAGTGATGAAGTTGCTTTGAACCAGCGTGCAGCGGCGGCGACAACAGTTGGGCACAGCAGGTAGGCGAGATGCGCTACGCAGGCACACACACACACTCTTCACGCTTTTGGAGGCATTGTTTGGTGCACTGATTTGTGACGAGTTTTATGCGTTTTCTTACGCTTCAGTTCAAGTTCAAGTTTGGGCAATCGTCTAATGCCGTTTAGCATTCAAATGGCTCTGTGATCCATGGTGAGGAGGCAGGGCCATACGCATAAATATACCATAAATATGAAGAGGGTCGTTGCATAGACGACACACCCGGCTAACGATGCAGTCTTGCACTGGAAGCGCTGGCATGGATGAGGCAAAGATTAAGGTTAGATTTACGAGTGTGTGGAGTAGCCGCCAATGGCGTTGCTAGCGTGCTCTGCACCATGCTGAGCTGGAATGGATGGATATGGGACATTTTTGATTTGTTAGCCTTCTGAGGCTCGTCGCTTTTGTACTCGCATGTGAAGCAGATGGAAAAATTTCAAATTGCCACTTACCGTTGAAGAGCTTTTCTTGCGCAGCAAACCGTCCAAGCACAATTGCACCTCGAACGCTTTCAAATAGAGCAGATGGTACCGCTTCTGCAGACGTTCCAGGCTACCTTCGCCTTTCTTCGATGCTGTGGTGTTGGGGGAAGTTGTCGGCGGTGGGCCGCTATTTGCGGGCGGTGTTCCTGGAGCTCTGGCTGCAGCACACTCCCCAATATCGCTGTCGCTGCAATCCGCGTTCGATGGCGATGCCGATGCTGATGCTTCGTCGGCTACCGCGGCGCCTGATTCTGTTGGTTCTTCTGTCAAAGAAAGCGTCGAACCGCTTTGTACAGTTATGGAACTGGTGTTGCTTTGGAGCGACTCTTGCTGCTGCTCTTGCTGCTGCTGCTGCAGCAATTGTTGTTGTTGTTCCCGTTCAGACGCAGCCCGTATACAAGCGCTTACCATTCGAGCGTGTGATACTATTTCATGGTATAACACCTGAAAAATAAAACAGACAATTAAATAAATGAAAATTACATATTATAGTGTAGATATAAAATCGGCTGTGTACACACCTAAGTACAAACATATTGAAAAAGCAACAAAGAAGGTTAATTGCCGCGAAATTGCGAAAGTGCAACGGATCCGAGCCGACTCAAAAACAAAAACAAAACAATAAACTAGCAAAAAAGACCAAAATCTCACAGCGAGTTCAACTGAGAGCTGAGTTCACAACGGATCTTCGAACATCTGCACGATCTTCAAGAGAGCGTTCTGAACTGAACTGTTCAAATGACTGCTCAGCGAAACTGACAGCAAGGCAGAAGAACAAAGTAAGAATAACAGAGGCCTGACCTATAATTAAGAGCCATATTAACCCAGTTCGCTAGAAGTGGCTCATTTTGAAGTCTAAATGCGATTCACAACAGTCAAAAACCCTAGCGAATTCAACAAGTTAGGAGAGGATTGACTCATTTATACGATTGAGGGACTTGGAACAGTTCTGTCAAGTGCGATTCCATATGATGTGTGCATAGATTACGTCTTCTTCCATATCAAATGACATATCAAAATGACATAACATATGTGGAGAATGCAGAGGTGCTCCTTTGCAATATCCCGGAATCTGGGAAGACAACTATAGACAGTCTTCCGATCTCCTGAGTTTTGTGTTATAATTGCGGTCAAATAGTCTACAGGACAAATACCACTACCAATACGGCTGTCAAGTTTCTGCAACTTGGCAGCACTTACACACAAACAGCTATTTCAGGACAATTCCCAAACACTTGAGAGAAGAGCCAAACCAAAAGAAACTAGAACTGAATACGAATCCAGGAAAATAGAAGAGAGGGAAAATGTTTTGTACGCATAGCTATTTTGAACAGTGCTGCCAAGTTACGGGAAATGATGAAACAGCTGTTTCATGACAACTCCTAAACACTTGAGAGAAGAGCCAAACCAAAAGAAACTAGAACTGAATACGAATCCAGGAAAATAGAAGGGAGGGAAAATGTTTTGTACGCACCGATGTTTTGAACAGTGCTGCCAAGTTACGGGACAGGATGGAACGATAGTCGTTTACACTTACACACAAACAGCTGTTTCAGGACAGTTCCCAAACACTTGAGAGAAGAGCCAAGCCAAAAGAAACTAGAACTGAATACGAATCCAGGAAAATAGAAGGGAGGGAAAATGTTTTGTAAGCACAGCTGTTTTGAACAGTGATGCCAAGTTACGGGAAACGATGAAACAGCTGTTTCATGACAACTCCCAAGCACTTGAGAGATGAGCCAAGCCAAAAGAAACTAGAACTGAATTCGAATCCAGGAAAATAGAAGAGAGGGAAAAGGTTTTGTACGCACTGCTGTTTTGAACAGTGCTGCCAAGTTACGGGACAAGATGGAACGATAGTCGTTTACACTTACACACAAACAGCTGTTTCAGGACAGTTCCCAAACACTTGAGAGAAGAGCCAAGCCAAAAGAAACTAGAACTGAATACGAATCCAGGAAAATAGAAGAGAGGGAAAATGTTTTGTACGCACCGATGTTTTGAACAGTGCTGCCAAGTTACGGGAAATGATGAAACAGCTGTTTCATGACAACTCCCAAACACTTGAGAGAAGAGCCAAGCCAAAAGAAACTAGAACTGAATACGAATCCAGGAAAATAGAAGAGAGGGAAAATGTTTTGTACGCACAGCTGTTTTGGACACTGCTGCCAAGTTACGGGACAGGATGGAACGATAGTCGTTTACCCTCGATTAGCACCAACGTAGAAATGCTTTTCATGCAGCGTAGGGATAAGTGTTGAATTTCGAACACCTCCTCCCTAGCACAGCAATCATCTGTCATTTATCATACCGTGTATCATCCAACTGTGATGTCAAGAAGGATCAAGAGCAATCAATGGACTCACATGTTGGTTAACATCATCCCACCACATCATATCAAAAATAAAACCTCACCTGCCACCAAGCTGGGGATACGAGAAAGGATACGACAGGCTGATCTTGCTGCTGCATAGCCCTTTGCCACTCAAGCAGCGACCTTTGGCCGCAATTGTTGCAACTACAAGCGATCTGAATGCTGCGAGCTGACTGAGCAAATAAATAAGTACGGGTAAAAAATTGTCACTGGTTGGTTGTCGGAACTGAAATCAACAAAAGGTGCAACAAACCGCAGCAGGTAGGGAGCAGGTGCAGGGAGCAGGGAGCAGGCAGGAGGCCTCAGTTAGCTTATGCAGACACTGACTGAGGTGGTTGTGTGTGCTTTTCACCTGCCGCTGAAGCTCAATTTTTGGATTTTCACTGGTGATGTTGTTGCTATTGCTATTGCTGTTGTTGTTGTTCCTGCTGCTGCTGTTGTTGTTGTTGTTGTTGTTGTTGCTGCTGCTGTTGTTGTTGCTGTTGCTGCTGTTGTTGCTGCTGCTGCCGCTTGCTTCTTGCAATACGAGTGACACTTGCAGCCAATACAAATGTCATAAACACCAGCAAGTGGACATTTATTGGAAGAGAGTTATGTACGTGCACAGCAACCACATCGCCTTCCCCTCACCTCACACTCCCCTCCCCCTCCGCCTCCTCACACCGTACACGAATCCCTTGGCAAACGTTGATACCTCCATTTATTTGTTTATTATTTATTTTTGTTGATAGTGCGACTTTTAAAGTAATAAATTTCAATGAGGCTGCCATGGGAGAAACGTAAAAACGTAGCGCGTCCGTCGCGGTCGCAGTGGAAAATACGAGTATAGAAAATAATTTTCACCCGAGATTTTCCTCAATTGATACAAAACAAAAGCGTTCGCAGTCAGTTTTCCACGCTGCAAAATTGAAATGTCTCTGGTAGTGAGTGGCATTGGATACGCGCCGGCATGCATGAGCATCAATTTAAGGGGGGAGTAGGAAGCGGCGGGGAGGCGGTGGGTTGTGCGCGACAAGTAACGAACGAATATAAATAGTTTTTAAACATATTTTCATTTTGTTTTGTTTCATTTTGTTTTGTTTTCTTCGGTTAAATATCGCAGTTAATTTATTTCAGTTCGTTCAGTTTTCGGTACGAGTGAGTGTTCGGTCCAGCGGCATTAGTTCAGCGCATACACTGAGGTAGAGCGAGAGAGAGAGACAGAGAAAGAGGGAGGGAGTTGCGGGCAAGTTTAATGTGTGGCAAAAGAAGGAAAGTGTTAAAAATTTTTCAATTTTTCATTAAGAAAAAATGGCAAATTTTTAACCTTTTGTTAACCTTGCCACGTTTCTTTTCCTATTTTCCACATTTTTCTTAGCCGTGTTTATGTCGGAGAGCAAAAGCAACAACAGGGCACAGGCGCATGCGCACAAGTGCCGCCGCTGCACTCTTTTGTTGTTCATAAAACATAAAACATAAAAACAATTCCGACACCAGGCGGCTCGAAACTAAATTAATGGCAATCATGTTCCCGGTGCACAAACGAAATGTGCAGCACTTTATTCGATTTAATTTTCGCTTGTGTTGTGAAAATTCACACCCAATGAAAAATGTTCGTCGCACGAGACATTCTCATAGATTAACTGGAACGCTTTTTAGTGGTAAAATTATGTTGACATGCACGTTTACATATGATAATGATATAAACAGTTACTGAGTTATTTTTTTGTATGATGACATTGAAGGATGGTAAAAATTCACAAGGACATTGCTGAGTTATAGTTTTTCTCTTTGAATATAATATTAGCTTCCTTGAGAATAAAGATATTGACAGATATGATAACAACATTACAGAGCGGGTTGGGCACAGAAGACAGATGACATATGACAGATGACAGATGACATATGACAGATGACAGATAACAGATGACATATGACAAACGACAGATGATCGATGACAGATGACATATAACAGATGACAGATGACATATAACAGATGACAGATGGCATATAACAGATGACAGTTGACAGTTGACAGACGACAGATGACAGACGACAGATGACAGATGACAGATGACATATGATAGATGACAGATAACAGATGACATATGACAAACGACAGATGACAGACGACAGATGACAGTTGATAGATGACAGATGACATATGACAGATGACAGATGACAGATGACAATTGACAGTTGATAATTGACAGTTGACAATTGACAGTTGACAGTTGACAGATGACATATGACAGATGACAGTTGACAGATAACAGACGACAAATGACAAACGACAGATGATAGATGACAGATGACATATATGTAACAGATGACTGATGACATATAACAGATGACAGATGGCATATAACAGATGACAGATGGCATATAACAGATGACAGTTGACAGACGACAGATGACAGATGACAGATGACATATGATAGATGACAGATGATAGATGACAATTGACAGTTGACAGATGACAGACGACAGATGACAGATGACAGACGACAGATGACAGATGACAGATGACATATGACAGATGACAGTTGACAGATAACAGACGACAAATGACAAACGACAGATGACAGATGACAAACGACAGATGACAGATAATATATAACGATACACTGTAGAGTGATGAAAGCTCGGAGAGAATTTGCCAGAGACAGAGAGGGAGAAACAGAGAAAGATACAAACACACAGAGAGAGAGAAAGATATAAACAGAGAGAGAGAGAACTAGCCAGAGACAGAGAGGGGGGGAGAAATAGAGAGAAAGAAGCAGAGAGGGAGAAAGAGCCAGAGACAGAAAGGGAGAAACGGGCAGAAAGATACAAAGACAGAGAGAGAATGAGAGAGAAGGAGATATAGAGAGGGAGAAATAGAGAGAAAGAGCCAGGGACAGAGAGAGAGAAAGAGGCACAGACAGAGAAGGAGAAACAGAGAGAAAGATACAAACAGAGAGAGGGGGAGAAAGAGAGGAGACAGAGAGAGGGAGAAATAGAGAGAAAGACACAGAGACAGAGAGAAAGAGAGAGAAAGATACAAAGACAGAAAGAGAAAAAGAGAAAGAAGGAGATAGAGAGAGGAATAAATAGTGAGAAAGAGCCAGGGACAGAGAGGGAGAAAGATACAGAAATATAAAAAGACAGATTGCGAGAGAAGGAGATAGAGACAGAGAGAAACACAAAGAAAAAGAGAGCGTTACGAGGCAGTAAATATTGAGAGAGAAAATTAAAGAGATAATCAGAGGGAGATTGAGGGAGAAATAGAGACCAAGAATAAGAAAGACATAGAGAGCGAGTTTGAGAGAAAAATAGAGAGAAAGAAGAAAATGGAGGAAGAAACATAAAGTGAGAAATTGAGAGAGAAAATTAGAGAATGAGACAGATAATGAGACATAAGGAAGCACAATAATGGGGATTAGATAATGACAAAACGGGAGAAAGTGAGCGGGTTATCATAAATAATTCGTCGCTCAGCTCAATGTCAAAGATCATATTGCTCTCTCGTGAAATCCTCTCCGGTTGGGATAAAAATCCAATTGAAATATTCACGTACAATTTGACTCTTTTGAAAGCAGAGGAAGCCGAACGCCGAACTCCTGCTTCCACGTTTGTAGCTGCATTTGTGGTGCGTAGTTGCAGAATATTGGTTATTCCAACCAACAAAGTTGTCTCCTGCCCAAATTGTGAGTAACATTTTTCCTTGGAACTTGTTGGACGGTGCGCTTCCGTAGTTTATGTGACAGAAGTCCGAAAGTTCATAATTCAATTTCTTAGAAACAAAAAGAAAACTGCTTGCGAGCAGATTCCAGCGGAGATTTGTGTGCCGCAAGCGTGGCTGTTACGAAGTCTTCCAGCCTGGAGTGCTGCTGCGTTGTTGTGTGGATTAAATTGGCTTTTTATTAATGTGTAAAATTGTTGATGCCACCGTGAAATGTTGTTGTCGGTCGGTGCTGCTGTGGCTGGCGGAGTTTGCCCGCGACGTGATTTAAGCGCATTATTAGCAGAATGGTATTAATTTTATAGGCCGTAAAAAGTCCTCACAATTCCGAAGATATTATTGCAATTAAACTTAATCGACGGCCTTCAAACTTAGGTCCGGGCGCTAATTGCCCAGCCAGAGCATGGAGACGCCGAAGTTGTGGATTAATTAGTATCCAAACGGAGGGTTCATAATTTGAGTTAAAGATGAACAGTTCATTTGAAGAAGTCATGAGATATCATGAGATATCATAACAATGTGTTGGAATTATACACAAGAAATCTTCTAAAGCTAGAATCTTCAGGATAATTCTATGCTTCGCTGCATTAACAACCGAATAGGGCAAAGTTATTAGAAGAAATTGTGATTATCGCAGTTCCACTGCTACGTAGAAGTGACAGAACAAAAGAGGTCCTTGTATGTTAGTTCTGCACGAACTTTCCCGTCATTTGTCTTTGAATTCTGCATCAGAATGAGTCGATCGTGGGAGGGTAATGGTATGTATGGATCACCGCTCTTTTCTGTAGTGGTGCTAATCATTTTCTTCACGTACATCGCCATTTTTGGTGGTTCGTGTGACTATTCTAGCCTCAACATTTGCCACTTCTCCATTCCTCTTCCCCGATTTTCATTATGAAGTCGATGTTTGAAAGTGCTCAACTGCTCATATGCCTACTCTAACAATGAGCCTATGATTCTTTTACATGTGGCAAATTAAAAGCTTTCTCGATATGAATAGTTCCGCGGTATCTGAAGAACAATCAAAATAATTAAATAAAGCAATCTCGAATTGTGTCGAGGTCAAAAAATGATAACTGCACGCACGAACGCACGATCGCACGCATACAGGCAGGCAGGCAGGCAGGCAGCCAGGCAGGCAGGCAGGCAGGCTGCCATTTGGAGCAGCGGAGATGGGCAATAAATGTGTTCATCAACCAATCTTCAACTGAACAAATCTAATTTAAACATTCACATTAACCACAAAGAAAAGAGCTCGAAAATTCTCAAAAATTGCGTGAATCAAAATCAAATCAAATCAAATCGAAGCAGCCACAGAAACAGCATCAGCATGAAGAAGAAAAAAAAATCTGCGGATGAGTCAACGAACCTCTCTAACCGCGGCGCGCCGCCTCATAAAACAAGCCAAATGAAGGCGCATGCCGTACATTTGGTGCGTGCGCGTACGCTCCGCATGCGTTGCTTCAGCCAACAGACCAACGAGACGACGAGCTGCTCAAATGTTCTTCCCCCCCATCAACCCCCCCCCCCCCCCCCTACCACCGATTTAAGTTCGCGGCTGTAAAAATAGCCGCGAACAAAATCAACGGAAAAGCGAGAAAAACTAAAAATCTGCTGCTTTAGAAGAAAAGACTGAGTGTGCGTCATGAGCGTCAGCGCCAAGAACACAAGAAAAAGAAAATAGCGATCGAACGAGCAGATCCCGCTGCCAAAAAGTGCTGCACACAAATTTTAGCCGCAAAAATGGGCCGCCGGCCCAACTAATGAGCTGCCTCCTGCCCAGCGACGTGCCGCTCGTACCTATGCATGTGCATCTCTAGAGCTGCCAGCGAATCGGACATCCATGCAGGGCCGGTTGACACATCAGACGAGCCAAGAGTGGAGCGCAGTCCTCCCAAAACACTGAACAAAAATAAGATAATACAACACCAACCCAAGCCCGAACCCAAGCGGCGCAAAACATTCACTTTTCCCTGTTGCGCTGTTCGTGCATATTTTAGCATACATTTCAAGCAATTTAACCATATTTTCCTTGGAGGTGATCATTCGGCGGTGGTGCTGGTGCTGGTGCTGGTGCTGGTGCTGGTGCTCACTTTGGACGGTTTTCTTGATTAGTCACGAGTTTTGCATAAATTCTTTTGGTTTGTTTTGTTTCAAGTTTGCTGCTCGCTGATATTGATGTTGTTGTTTTTATTGGTGTTGCTGTAGTTGTTGTTGTTGTTGCTGCTGCTGCTGATGATGTTGTTGTTGTGGTGCTGGTGTTGTAGTTGTTGTTGTTATTGTTGTTATTGTTGTTATTGTTGTTGTGGTGGTGTTGGTGGTTATTCTGCTGCATTGTACAAAGAACTCGTGCAAAATTTAGGTGTGGTGCTTCCCATAAACACGAAGGAGGAGAGAAAGGCGTTTTTTCTTAACCCCCCCTCCCAAACACAAACTGCAAGCAATAACAATTGCTTTGCAACAACAACAACAACAACAACAACAACAACAGCAACAACGACGACGACGACGACAACAACAACAACCACAACGGCAACAAGAACAACAACAACATCAACTACAAGAACAACACCAATCATAATGCCACAGATACTTTTTAGCAATGAACTTTATTAAATTACTCGTACAAAATGCCACCACCTTCCCCACCCCAGCCTGTTCCGACGACACAAGACACCATTAATAACAGGCATCCAGGCGAGTTTCCTTTACTTTGCAATTTTAATGGCCCTCTATAAACCCATCTGATGACAACACACTAGCTGCAGTTTGTGTTGCCTTTGGACATGGGCATGACCAGAGAACACAGAGAAAAGAAAGTCTTTTTCGCTGCCAGCGTCTGTAAAGGACACACCACAATTTTGAGTGGACACCCCACGATTTTGAGTGGATTCACCACGATTTTGAGTGGATTCACCACGATTTTGAGAGGATTCACCACGATTTTGAGAGGATTCAACACGATTTTGAGTGGATTCACCACCATTTTGAGTGGATACACCACGATTTTTAATGGATTCACCACGATTTTGAGTAGATTCACCACGATTTTGAGGGGATTCACCACGATTTTGAGTAGATTCACCACGATTTTGAGTGGATTCACAACGATTTTGAGTGTATTCCTGTACAACGTCCGCCTGCTTTACTTCGCTGCTTCGCCGTTTGGTGTTTAAGTTTATTTTCTCTGTATTCTCTGGGCATGACTGGTTTCTTTTTGAACCATTTGGATAAAGGCTCAAGGCTGAACATACTCCGATTGTGTGTTTAGTATGGATACTGGCTCGATCTTAAAGAAACATGATATGAAATATATTTTAGGTGACCAACTTCTTCAGAGTAAACTCATTTATTCGTGTACTGTAGAACTGTCAAATCCTTTATTTTACTATAATTTCCATCATCTCGTCTTTCCTACTGGCATTGAAGGAAACAACGAAAAGAAAATACAAAGCGAAAAGATCAGTCATATTTAGGAATAAAAAATTTGAGGTCTGCTAAAGAATTGTACAAATGCAAAAAAAAGTCAAACCTGGAAAACTCCTCCGAGATTAAGACAGTCCAAAGCTCTTCTGGGAGATTTTAAACCTAAAAGACCTCAGGAGTTAATAAATGTGCCTCGGAGTAAGTTAAGAATCATCACAGGCATTTTAAGCGGACATTGTAGGCTCAACTACCATTTGAACAAGTTGAGTATATCTTCAGATGCCATCTGTCGATTCTGTGGAGAAAGTGACGAAACCACACTGCACCTGATCACCGACTGCGGACAATTGGCATACAAAAGATTCAGGTGTTTTGGAGAATATATCTTAGATATGAATAAGATCGCGCAACTTGATTCCTCCAAAATATATGAACCTGACAGATGAACTGTAGATGACACTATCATCATCTTTCATATAAATAAAGACATCACAATAGATCTTTCAGGTCGCGGTGTATAAACACCCTTAAATAAATCTAATCTAATATAATCTAGGAATAACAACTTCCGAGTCTGACTGGTGTAGTCACATTCTATGAGCTCCTCTTGAGCGAACTCAGGATTTATGAAAAGGTTCAGAATACGCACAGAAAATAATTTTGTTTCTAATCTGAAGGAATTATTCGGTAATATTTGCAGTAGAAAGGCCACCAAAATGATGCACTCCTGTCAAATTGACCAGTTTCGAACTCGACTTCGACCTCGACTTCGACTTCGTGGTTTGCTATCCTTAGTTTCTCGTACACATGGCTCAGCACGGAGGTGTGTTTCCGTCGCCAATGTGTATGACACCCCCACAAGAATACACAAAAATGGTGGACTGCAGCAGGGCGATCTGAAGGCATTCAGTTGGGTGCCTTCGTTGGGTACTTTTGGCGCGCGGTTTATCGTGCTCTTGTTTTTGTTGTTGTTGCTGCTGCTATTGTTGTTGTTGCTGTTGTTGTAGCAGTTGGTAATACCTGAGCGCAAGCGCACGTGTTCTTGTGCAACATGCGGTGCAAATTTAGCTGCACTTTCCATTCAGCAATTTCGAGCTCTCATTGTGAGTGTGTGTGTGTGTGTGAGTATCCGCGTATAGGGACCAAGCCCACTACAGACCGCTCGCTCCATTGTCTGCAATGTTTTATTACATGGTATTAATCAAATTGTTCGTAATCAAGCGATCATTTTAGATCATTTGCTTAAGATAACCACGCAGCCAGAATAAACCACAAAAGTTCGAGTGTGCCGCGTGACGTCGGGACATGGCAAAATGGGAAGTCCTTAGAGTGGGGGGTAATCAGGCAATTCACTGACAATGTGAGTGGGGATTTTGGATATGGAGTTAGAGTTATTGCGGTTTTTAGGTAGGGTCGTGGGGTCATCCACAAAAATATGATTCATTTGTAGGTAATCAATCAATTATTTTGCGAGGTAATCAATTCTCCATTCTGTTTAATGGGGAATTAATTTCCTAACTCGTCATCATTTTAGAGTAACTGATGGTGCTTGAATCATGGTTTGTCGAACAAGATATGTTTCTGGTTGAGCAACACAAACACTCAGCTCACCACCGATGAAGGAACATTCACTTACGCTGAATTATTCTACTCATTTCTTTCTTGCTGTATGAGACATTTGTCAGAGATCGAGCGATAAACATTCTGCCATACAATCTTCTATTCACACTTCCAGAAATCTGCGACATTCAAAGGAAGTTAAGGGAGGAATCTTGAGGAATATTGTTCACTTAGGTAAGGTAATACGACCTACGTTCATCGCTCGAGGATATGTCTGGACAAATATAATGCTCAAAAAGTAGTCAACAGCGATTTGAAGCCATACCCAACATCGTGAAGGAATCAGCGATGACGAAATTAAGAAATGCCGCAACCCAAGATAACCTTGATTTCAACAGAAGGGATTTGGTTTCACCTTCCTCAATAATTCTGCCCCAGAGTCCTGGGATGCTTAAGCAACTTAAGCAGGGTACAGCCCGTCATATACAATTGTATAGTAGTGTCTTCACAGTATATGGCAATGGTACACAGGCTTCCTTGCTTAGCTCTAATTATCCATCTACTCGAATGTTGAATATTCTCTACGATAAAAATTTACACTTTACAAGTTCGTCTACTAAAATACCTGCCAACTCCCTTCAGGCACCCTCTGTGCAGGACAGAAAACAGGTCAGACACTTTTCAGGACATCGTACAACAATGTCTAGAATAATTTCGAAAGTGTTACTAACGCTTTGGACCAAGGGCGGATGAACTTGTGTGTGTCTTTTGTCGTAGTCGAAAGCCAAACCGTGAATACAACTAAAATTGAGTGGTGTGCGGTCAAATGAGCACATCATTCACTTGTTGATTATTTTTGGAACAACTCAAATTTGCATTCGCATTCAAAATTTGCCGCTGGCACTTGGCCAATCCAAAAATACTGCGGCACCAACTAAATGGCTTCCATTGAGTGTGTCAGCAGCGAGCGAGCCACACCTGCGAACACTACTTCAGAAGATTAGAATAGAAGTCTACGATTTTGACAAGCCTAAAACCGAAACCGCTGAGTAATAATCACAGCCAGTAAGTAATAATTATGAACGAGCAGAAAGATGGGGAAACGATGTCAAAAACTATGGGAACAAAAAGAAACTTGTACGAGTTGGCGTAGAAGATCGGCATGAAACATCAATCTTTCATCTTTACTAGAGATGAATGCCCGCAGGCAAGCGCAAGCAGAGAAGTAAGTGGATGAGGGCGGACGGATAGACGGAGAGATGGAGAGACGGACAGAGGACAGAGGGGCAGAGGGACAGAGGGACCGAGGGGCAGAGGGACAGAGGGACAGAGGGACAGAGGGACAGACGGATAGAGGGACAGAGGGACAGAGAGACAGAGGGACAGAGGGACAGAGCGACAGACGGACAGAGGGACAGAGGGACAGAGGGACAGACGGACAGACGGACAGAGGGACAGAGGGACAGACGGAGAGACGGAGAGACGGATAGACGGAGAGACGGGATGCACATTGGTACTTTTGGACAAAGTTGATGGTCATGCAAGTGGGGAAGCGAACAATTGGTAGTACACGTAATGACGAGACAAGCAGAGCAAAAAGGCGACATTTTCAGCAGACAAATGCGACTAGAAAGGTACCACCAGGTTATGGGGTGTTTGGGTGAGTCGCATGCAAGTGTGTGGAGAGAGTATGTTAGAGTTCACATTACAAACTTGGCCAATTGAACTCTCACAAGTTAAGTTACACTAACTTCAAAAAAGAACAACGCTGACAAATTGACAAATGTAGTCACAAAATAATAATACCAACAGCAACACAAACAACAACACTAACAACAACTCTAACAACAACACTAACAACATCATGAACACTAACAGCAACAACAACACCAACAAAAGAGTTAAGTTTCCAGAATGGAATGCTTCACTGGGAATGCGGTGAGTCTGGCCATGAGGAAGTTCCAACTAATTCCCCTCTGATGAGAAAAAGAGAGAGACAGACGACGGACAGAACAAAAAGCCCAACACCTCTGCAATTCACACTGAAACAGCAGCAGCAAGAAAAACAATAACAACACGAAAAATGTCACAAGAGAACTGGTCTTCGAAACCTCCAATCCGCTTGCCTACAATTGCAGTACCAAAATACGCGACCATAGCCCAGAAGGAAAACTAATGAGTCAATGTCGAAGCAGCACTCGTAGCATGCCTCAAAAGACCCATCAACAGTTGTGCACCAAATGCGAAGAAAACTTCAGCAAGTTCCAAAGGCTTTTTAACCACATTTCTCCCAACACGAATTGATGTTTTAGGCAAAGTTAGCACGCTGTTCAGTTGGGGAACAGAATAAACACATCTGCCTCTGGTTCGTGGTGACTTTGTGAGGGCTTTTTACTCATGTGTTTCGAGATCTTACCTGAAAATATGTCAGTGTTCTGGAGAATGTGTGCATAATTGAGAGAATTATCATTGAAGTTGACATGTTCGATGAGATGTTAGATGACATGTTAGATGACATGTCAGATGACATGTTCGATGACAAGTCGTGTTACCTCCTTAGCTGAGATTTGGTCTTCGTCATGGTGGGTCATCCTCGCGAGCAGAGTATACAGAGTAAAGAAACTTAAACGTCAAAGGGCAAAGCAGTGAAATAAAGCAGACGGACGTTGTACATGAATTCACTTAAAATCGTGGTGAATCCACTGAAAATCGTGGTGAATCCACTCAAAATCGTGGTGAATCGACTCAAAATCGTGGTGAATCGACTCAAAATCGTGGTGAATCCACTCAAAATCGTGGTGAATCCACTCAAAATCGTGATGAATCCACTCAGAATCGTGGTGAATCGACTCAAAATCGTGGTGAATCCACTCAAAATCGTGTTGAATCTACTCAGTATCGTGTTGAATCCACTCAAAATCGTGTTGAATCCACTCAAGATCGTGGTGAATTCACTCAGAATCGTGTTGAATCCACTCAAAATCGTGGTGAATCCACTCAAAATCGTGGTGAATCCACTCAAAATCGTGGTGAATCCACTCAAAATTGTGGTGAATCCACTCAAAATTGTGGTGAATCCACTCGAAATCGTGGTGAATCCACTCAAAATTGTGGTGAGTCCACTCAAAACCACTCCACCGCTACGGACGCAGGCAGCGAAAAAGAGTTTCTTTTCTCTGTGTTCTCTGGTAGTGAGTACCTACCTTAACAGTGACTTTTGGCAACAGTGACATTCAAGTCATAAAACCAAAGATACCACTTCAAATTGGGTGATTTAAATGGCGAGTATTGATCATTGTGTAGGAAATTTAAAGCACCGCGACCTTACGATCTATTGTGCCCCCATAGAGATTCAAAGTACATCTTTGAGTACTATCCTCTGGATAAACGTGGTGACAAGTTTTCAATCCAGAGGTTTAACATCACTAGCAGACCCTTGGAAGAATGGCGAGCACACACAATACACAAAAAAGCACAGAAATCCGTCATCTGTTAAAAACACAGGGACCAAATCTTTCGAGATCGATACATGAACAAAACCCGACGTCGCTGGCCACTAACAGAAAAGCTGGGAAGCTCCGGTTTGATACAGAATTTGCTGGTAGCCAATGTGCAATGGATGTATCACTCATTACTACTCGCTAGGCAATGAGTTCGTGCTGATGAACTTAAGACAATTCTTATGAATTGTCTACATAATTCGTCGCTCTTTGAAGACCTCTTCAAGACTTACAATGACGACTTCATTTTAGTCTACTTGGGTAACAGAACTATGAGCATAACTACTTAACAACTTCCCTTGGCCAGATTACTCGTGAAATAATGTCTGTCAAGTACGTCCATAACTGGTGTTTAGACTTCGAACTCGGAGCTGTCGCCGAATATGTCGGTTGGCAAGCCGTGATTTCCTGCTGGGTAGCAGCTCAATATTTGACCTAAATAAGTCAACAGACACAACAGCAAAGTAAATCGTGGTAACTATTAAGAATCCAAGACCAAAGGAAACTACAACAACAGCAGCAACGACAACAGAAACTGAAAGAAACAGAATTTGAAAGAGAAATTTTACTATTTTTCTATGAAAAGTGCATCAAAGAGGCAATGCGACCGAGGCAGACTGCCAAACCATCCACATCCGACTCGAAGTCTTTGAATTCCATGACTACTGACTCCATTAGATTGCACAATGCCCAGCATAATCTCGTCAAAATGTCACGTTCATAATCGCACTTGCTTGAAGAAGCATCAGTTGGAGTGTGTGTGTGTGTGTGTGTGTGAGAGTGAGTGAGTGAGTGAGCGAGTGTGTGTGTGTGTGTGTGTGTGTTTGTATTTGATAGTGTGAGTCCGTGTGTTCATCGCAGTGACATTGTTTTTCTCTTTGTTGGCGTCACGTTTGCCGGACTCTGTCTTTGCTGCCTCAGTCACTCACTCGTACCGGGGAAACGACTTTTCCTTTGACTGAACAGCACATTACAAAAGTGGAGGAGACGACCTCGTGAAGAGATGTTCTTGAATTTCTTTTCTGATTTCTGGTTTCTTATTAAAAGCCTATTACAACACTTCAGCTTTGTGGCAATGCTAATCAGACTTAAAAAAGCCGTTTATGCAACAAAATGATTACGATAGATGGGATGGGAGGGTATCTCTTCAGTAGAGACGCAAACACTAAAAATGCGTGCGAAAAGGGTGAAGAGCAAAAGCATCGTTGGACACACACACACACAAGTTTAAAGTGGTTATCTTGGGTTGTTCTATGGCTCTTGAAGGATGCGCAGTGCTATGTCTAGCGAATTCCAGTCGGTTAGTTACGAGGCTGGGTCAATAAATGCCGGAAAATTATAACAAATAGCGTTTCCACCACGAATCCAACATTTCGCTGGTCAAGAAGCATCTTTCAAAAGAATGCACCATAATTTTCTGACTGATCTGTCAAATAGTTTTGTTTTGAGAGCCAATTGAAACAGACTTCTACGAGCTTTACCGTTTAAAATGGGGCAAAAGTGCACTTCGTGTGCTCATTAAACAGTATTTTTTGCGCGACAACACCATCAAGAAAACCAAACAGAAGCTTGAAAACTATTAAGGGGAGTCTTCACCATCGATTGGAACCATCCACCACTGGGTTACTCTATTTCGGTGCAGTCGTATCAGCACAAGTGACGCAGAACCTTAATATTAATATATATAATATTGAATAATATAATTTGGGGGTGTTTTGTCACCCTCTCTCGACTAGGTCAGTGTCTTCAAGTTCCACACATTTCTCCTACTGTTGGTATCTGTTTGTGAGAGAGCAAACAGAATCTTCCCTTATGTAGTTTAGCGTACCTATCTCCGTTCGTCAGTCCCAATGCCTCTGTATATAGTTGATATGTTTCCATATAGACTTGGGCTCAAAGCCCTTTCCCAGGTACTACTTTAAGTTTCTTATTGGCTGGATTATTTCTGATTGGAGTCTTCCAATGATTTCTATATACGTGACCAGAGACTCCACAAGGCTGAGTCCAGATTGGTTTGCTTTTTTCCTGGGAGCTGTTGTGTTTCATTTTTTATGTACAACTCATTTCGAGAGAGCGACGGAGATCGACGAAACTCAAACACTAAAAAGAAACAAGCACGAAGTGAAGAAGCCATAATTTAATTTCATATGTCCACAAGTCCATTAAGGCTGCCAACATATCAAGTTACCATTTGAAGAATGTGGCATACAAAGTCAGTAATTAAGAAACCCATTCAGCAAATTGTCCTTGACTCGCAACAGAGAAGATGACGATAAAAGATGGAGAGATACGGATCAACGTAACGCCAACCCAACTACGTTGCAATGCATCATGCATCGAGTTACAAAACTAAACCGACAGAATGGCTGCAGTAAACAAGGAGGGGCAGCAGCAGAAAATAAACAAAATAAAATACAATACAAATGAAATAACAACAGTTAAGACAATAAACCTTAAACCCACAAACGATTCACCGTTAGCCGCAAGGTCATTTATGTATGCTATTTAATAAAAAAAACAAACAAACAAAACAAATTGTTGTTAAGTTTAAAATAAAGTAACATAAAAATAGCTGCCCAGACAAACGAGCGCATCAATTACTCACTCCAGCAGGGCGGCGGGCACTTTGACGTGAATGTAATTGTGGTTGTGACTATGGTTGTGACTGTGGCTGTGACTGTGGCTGTGACTGTGGTTGTGACTGTGGTTGTGACTATGGTTGTGACTGTGGTTGTGACTGTGGTGGTGACTGTGGATGTGACTGTGACGGTGGTTATAAGCGAAAACAACAACAAAAGGCCAGTGCTGGAGAGAGGGAATCTAAGGTCAATGCACAGAACGGCACTGGTGTGCTACCAGTGGCGGCTGCAGGACATTATCAAGGGGGGTGGGGGCTCTTTTGTCTAATCTAAGGTCAATGCACAGAACGGCACTGGTGTGCTACCAGTGGCGGCTGCGGAGCATTAACAAGAGGGGTGGGAGCTATTTTGCCAATCGGTCGCTCTCAAATCGGGATCATTTTGCGTGTTCACAGAGCCAATGTCGCTCGTTTTCCTCGGTCATTCTTTAACGCAAATGGCCTGTTATTGACAGGCAATACTTGGATCATCTGTGAGCTAACAAGGCACAATATTTCCATATTCATTCCAGCAGTCATTCCATATTTCCATAGAGAACGTTTCCTATTTATAAGGAAGGAACTGTTCAGTTCAATTGAACCACCTCGAGTCATAAGTCAGTTACTCTCTGAGATGCCCTGAGATTGTTTCGGTGGTTTAATGTGAAATCCTCAGTTCTCCAGAGCCTTCATATACCTACAGTTTCCAGATCAGTTCAGTTAAGGTTTAACACTCTGTGTATGAGTAATATAATTGAGTAAAATTAGTAAAATGAGTAAAATAATTTCAAAACATAAGAAAAAGCAACCGATCTTCATCGGAGCGGATTAAGTAGGATTCAGCGGAGCGGATTAAGTTTGCATTTGCCGAACAACTCTGGGAGAAGTATTCTTTCAAAATGCAAACCGAAGGTATCGACATAAAAATGTGATTACCCAATTTGTCTAGAGGCGTGCTCGTACCTATTTTAGTTAAGCCATCAAATTGGAACGAAGTAGTGCCCACTTTTCGACTATGAGTATGGAATGCAATGAAGTTCCTAATAGCATCGGAACGATTTATTAGAACAATCTACGCTGATCATATCAGAATGCTTAACAGGACTTCACTATAAAAGTTCCCTGTTATAGCGTCCATCAGGTAAGGATAGCTTAGGCAATACTATGGGAACCTGTGCTCTGGTTAATTCCAGCCCACCACATATCTATCTGTCTATCTATGGTAACCGGTAAGGAAGTCATTGTTTGAAAATTGCCACATTTGGCATAAAGTAAACGGTCATTGATGCAAAGAGGTTCCAACTTACTTGATAGGTTGGAGTGCATTTCACGACATTGTGTACTTGAAAGACTCACAGAATGTCTGTGTTAATCGTAATTTTGTTTTCGATGATATGGGGAAGAAAGCAAATGATCATCTCCAGAATGTGACCGATCTCGTAAACCGCATCTTGGATCACTATTTTAATATATTCAGATATCATGGAGATATATTCATGACTTGCAAGAAGCAATGCAAACTTCGAGTATGGTGAAGGGAAGACACCAACCCGACAAGGAATGGAAACTGATGTGGTTCAAGGATTTGAATTTCTATGAATTAATTGCATTTTGGGTGTTGTAAATAGCCTCGTAGCAGAAAGATATTAAGGGAGGGAAATTAGTGGTTCTATCGGGAGAGAAAATGTTCTGCATGTGTAAAAGTACCCACCAAGTTCCATTCTCCGAATAGGACATACTGAGAGAATTTTTCTCAAATCTTTGCTAACTGAAGAAGCAACTCTGGAGCCAGGAAAAATACTCCATACCTCCACTAAACGAAGAGATATAATTGTGGAATAGCATAGTCGTGTCTCCCTTCTCTACTCGTGTTCCCCTTCTCTAATAAAACTTTGCAGTAGTTGAGGTGTGCTCCATCAAAAAGTTCAGCTTGTAAAGAGTTGGGTTTGCACTCAAAGATTTACGCACTCCTACGCCACTGACTTACGGCATGCGCTGCGAATGTGGTGTGCTGTGGGCATGGGGTGTAATAGTAGCATTTGAGTCAGACTTTGCTGCAGTGGGGATTAGTGCAACAGCCGCTTATGGACTTACAGTGAGCAATTTGACGCCATCGTAACCCAGGTACTATCCCACGTACACACGCACACAAGCACACAAAACCATACACACATATACAGCAACGCACAAACACGTCTACGCACATGCACGCAAACCTTTAAGTGCCGCGGTGTAATGTTGCAGCAGTGGTCAAGTCGAAAGCCTTCGGGAGCGTGTGCACACAAAAGCGTTGGTGGCGCACTCGCCTCGTACATGACTCTTTGTGGGCAATAAAAAAATCATTAATGGGAGCCTCTTGGGTTGCAGTGCTCTATGGCTGGGCCGTGTTATATTTTGTATTGTTTGGCGCACAAAAGTGATAGGCAAGCCAAGCCACGCCCCGCCATGCAGCAGCAGCAGCAGCAGCAGCAGCACCATCCGCAGCCACCACAGAAGCAATTTTATGTTCAGTTTTCGTTGTTATGGTAATTAAAATTAGATTTCTTCAGTTGCAGCTCGAACTGTTTAAGTGGGTTGGTTGGTTTGCTTTCCTCATTGCCTTAAATAATAGCCTCGACTGTCTACTGGCATGCTACGATGGGTGGGGTAGGGGGAGGCAGAGCTCTCTTGTAAATGAGAAAATAATTTTTGTAATCAAAAGCAGCGTCGTCGTCGTCGTCGTCGTGATTTGGTAATAATAACAAATGCTGTGCGCGGATGGCAGCTGAGCATTCATGAGCTGCTGGAATACTCAGTGAGGCGCTCTTAAAGGTGGCATTACCAGTGGAAGTTACCTTGGAAAGGCGTCACGAGAATAGCCTGTATGGAAACCAAGCTTCAACATAACTTGGCTGTTGGCTATGACGACGATTGTGACTGCGATAGCGACTGTGAGTTGTGACAATGAAGAATAGGTTTGCCAATTGGAATATAACTGATGGTAAGCAGCATGTTGAGTGCTTCGATACACGCCCTGGGAAGGAAGTAATTCAATAATTAGGAACTAGTAAATAATTAGGAACTAGTTAGGAATTAGCCAGCACACTTGTATATGGGGAAAGGAACAACTTCGGTCCCCATTATGACATCGAGATCAATGTTTAAGAAAGTAACTGAGCGATGCTTGATGGTAGTTATAAAACGCAGCTGCAGAAACGAGGAGGAACTGGAAACGGTCCAGCATCTCTTCTGTACATGTCCAGATTTTGCTAGAAATAGGGAACGTTGACTAGGATCCCACTTCTTGACAACCAGTCAGGTGTCAACAACCTTCTTCGCTTTATAAAAGGCTCAGGTTGGTTCAATCTGGAGGGGGAAGCGTAGCCATACCTCGCATCCGCGGCTCACAACGGACCTAGGTAGGTAGGTAGCTTATATGGCTGTCCCCAGACTCACTGTTCAAAGCCCATTGTGACCACTAGAGCAGTTTTCCCATACACCTCCCGATCCTCCTTAAACCATTCAGTAGATTTGGTAAAAGTAGCCACTTTCATTAGCTTCATCTGGGAAATCTCCTCTCTCAACGGACCCAATTGGTGCTCTAAGTGGCATCACTAGTGGTCTAAGTGGCATCACCTAGTTATATAAGGTCATAATCCACGTAGTAAACAACACACAGAACCGTTGTTCGAGTGTGACAGAAACATAAGCAGTCCATTCGTAGCCAAATTGTCCAACTTCCTTTAGTATAAAGCATATTGCTGCATACGGAGGGGTTGCTCAAGCGAACCGATTCTGAACTGGTTGGACTCAAAGACGTGAGGAGTGAGGAGGAAGATTCGGAAACTTTTTTCCATTTTGAGAGTTTCACATACCGTAGCGCAGCAGGGATTGGAATAACTGCTGTAATTATCAACACCAGAATCACAATTTCGTTGAACTTGATCAACTTTCCTCATGTCTGAGCTGTCAATGTTAACCAGGTATAAATATTTTCTTATACTCAAAGGAGTTGTTAGGATCAATGAGAACAGCAAAACACCCTTGAAGTTCCTAACAGCATTGGAACGATTTATTAGAACAATCTACGCTGATCATATCAGAATGCTTAACAGGTGTTCACTATAAAAGTTCCCTGTTATAGCGTCCATCAGGTAAGGATAGCTTAGGCATTACTATGGCAACCTGTGCTCTGGTTAATTCCAGCCCACGACATATCTATCTGTCTATCTATGGTAACCGGTAAGGAAGTCATTGTTTGAAAATTGCCACATTTGGCATAAAGTAAACGGTCATTGATGCAAAGAGGTTCCAACTTACTTGATAGGTTGGGGTGCAATTCCCGACATTGTGTACTTGAAAGACTCACAGAATGTCTGTGTCAATCGTAATTTTGTTTTCGATGATATGGGGAAGAAAGCAAATGATCATCTCCAGAACGTGACCGATCTCGCAAACCGCATCTTGGATCACTATTTTAATATATTCAGATATCATGGTAATATATTCATGACTTGCAAGAAGCAATACAAACTTCGAGTATGGCAAATTGAAGACACCAACACGACAAGGAATGGAAACTGATGTGGTTCAAGGATTTGAATTTCTATGAATTAATTGCATTTTGGGTGTTGTAAATAGCCTCGTAGCAGAATGATCTTAAGGGAGGGAAATTAGTGGCTTTAGAACAGGGCACCACTGCCGCAAATAGGAAACTTCTTGTTGAGAATTACACTGAAACACTTCAACAATGGTCCTACAGCATGAGTTTGTAATATCATCACTAGAAAAACGCCGTAAATTTAGCTTTTCTTGTCTTACCTTTCACAGAGTTACCGCTATTCCACGTACAATGTACCAAACCAATACGCCTGACCGCACATATTTGCGATTTGCAGACAGATATCCGCATGCTGGACTCCTTCCGTCTTTGCACATGCGAATTAAATCGCTTTTGACCGTGTCCAACATTAAATGGAACAAAATAATATTTGTTAATCGCTAACGTCGACATGTAGACTAAGCCATGCCAGCGTAAGCGATCGATCGTTATGAAAGTGGGAGATTTGAGACGAAGCAACAACATCACTGAACGGGCGCATGCAAAGCAGTCGCTGGAGCAGACCGCCTCGAATGCGGTTCGTTATAACTATTCAATTAAGCAGGTTAACAGCAACAACAACAACAAAGATAACGACAACCACAGATGAGAGGAACTTTTAATAAATCTCAATTAATTGAACAACAAAAACTACAACAACAACAACGACAAGAAAAACATTTACAATAAGCAGCAATAAAAAACCCAGGAAGAGCAAAGCTGCAGCTTAAGTTGACGTCCATTAAATGAAAACAAGGTCTGCGGGCCAAAAATTACAATTACAAGAAAATTCGTAACCAAAAGGAAAAGGAAAAGAAACATAAAAAAACCACCGCTCAAGAGTATGAGTTCACAACAACAAGAACAACAACAACCAAGCAACAACGCAGGCTCAAACAAGTGAAACAACGGCAAAAGCGGAGCAAACATTACGGACATCATTTGTGGCAACAAGTTACAATTTCCTATAATTTAATTATGGCTGACACACCAACAACAACAATAGAAACAGTGTCGTTAATAATAATAATAATAACAACAACAATACCAACAACAACCACAAGAATGCATATCGCAGTAAATGAAATGAGAAATGAAAAATGATTCGAAAGAGCTTCTCCTGTTTTTGGTAATAAACTTGATGGACTTTTTCACTGCTGCCATTGGTGCTGCTGTTGCTGTTGCTGTTGTTGTTGTTGTTTGCAGTTGCTGCTATTATTAGTGAATTATAAATGAAAACCGCATTGTTGTTGCATGATAACAGCAAGCAGAGCGACATGATAAAATAATAATAATAAAGAAAAAACAGGTAAGTCTGAGAGTATTGCCTTCCTTCCACTTACAACACCGAACAACCAAAATAACAACAGCTACAACAACAACAACAACAACAACACCAATAGCAACAGCAGCAACAACAACAACAACTACAACAGCTACAGCAACAGTAACAACAGCAATGTAATGCCATCGCCATGATGAGGAAGAAAAAGTGTGTAACTAATGAGCTTTGTTAACGCTTTACAAAGACGCATTTAGCGTTAACAACACTGCGTGCCACCACAACAATGGGTGCAACCAACTCGATGAATGAACGGAGCAGCTCTGGTGGAACACACACACTCCCATATACGAGTATATATAGCATATATGTATATAGCAGAATATTAATTTGGCTAATTGAAAGAATGCAGCTCACTGGGGGGAATGACGTGGACACGTTAGTCAGTGGGCCCCAACAGGCCAACCGAGCAAATGCACTTCACACTTCCACAAAACGAGCGCCAATGGGCACGCCAGTCAATGACTTTTAAGGTTATGTGGGTCAGATGAGTAAATATGTGAGGATGTGTAAGGTGAATAGATTGTGGGCAACTAGTTATGAAAAAGGTAAGAAACAGAGAGAGGGAGATGGATAAGTAGATAGAGAGAGAGAGAGAGAGAGAGAGAGAGGTAGAGAGGGAGAGAGAAAAAGAGAGAGAGAGAGAGAGGGAGAGATAGAGGGAGAGAGAGGACGAGAAAGGGAGAGAGGGAGAGAGAAAAAGGGAGAGAGAGAGGAAGAGAAAGGGAGAGAGAGAGAGAAAGAGAGACAGAGAGGGAGAGAAAGTGAGACAGAGAGGGAGCGAGAGTGAGAGAGAGCGAGACAGGGAGAGAGGGAGAGAAAGATCATGGACTGGATCGTTGTGGCAATTCAAGCGCATGTTGCGCTCTTATTGAATGCTGCAATTAATCACATCTGACATCTGGCTGTGACTCTGGAGAACTGCTGCCCAACACTCTTGCATCCGCAAACAGAATAAACCTCACGGTGGCTTCTTTATTTGAACTCATTCAGACATGAGGACTGCTTTATATTTACAATGAGAATGGGAGCTCCAATTGAAATGTTGCCGATTGTGGGACAAATCGATGGTGATCCAATCTCGCAGACGCTCTAATTCTAAATTACCGCCATGGCAAACTGCATACATGGGAACCGCAGAGAAACGACCAGGTTAGGTTAGGTTGCGAAGGCGTGTGCGGATACGGTATCCGCACTTCCACTCGGAGACATCTATGGCCATTGTGACTGCCTTCAAAAATGCCAAGAGGAGGCATACTGGTCCTTATCCGCGATTTCCGTCTACATTGGAAGTACCATCCGTATTAAACCATTTGCTTTTCCAGATGAAAGTGAGGAGATCCGCTAAGTCCACCTTCGCTACCTCTGTCAAGCTTGTGAAGAAGCGCGACCCCACGACCCCAAACATTGAAGTCGTTTCAACAGTCTTGGACATTCTTTCAACAGTCTTGGACATTCTTTCAACAGTCTTGGACATTGACATAAAAAGTGATAAATCGATTCTAACTCTTCTTATTCGTGACCACTCCTGCATACTCCGTAAGCACTCTTACTGCAGGTGAGCCCTAAGAGAACCCTCGTTCTCTTCATGTCTAACCTAGGCTATAAGGCCCTTGAGACTTCACAGTCGCCACGATTAGTCCATAAGTTGTTTATCAGCGCAATAGTGATTTCATCTAAGCTCCTAAACAGTTCCCATTCGGGATTCGTATTGAGGTATCTGCTTCGTTAATGCCGATTTCAGAGCCCCTTCTTGCCATCTCGTCCGCTAATTCATTCCCTTGTATATTGCTATGTCCGGGAGCCCAGCAAAGTAAGACCTTGTGGGGTCCAATGTTCAGTAGTGAGGTACGACATTTCATTACCAACTTCGATTTAACTGTCTTCAACTTCGATTTAACTGTCTTCAACTTCGATTTAACTGTCTTCAACTTCGATTTAACTGTCTTCAACTTCGATTTAACTGTCTTCAACTTCGACTTAACTGTCTTCAACTTCGATTTAACTGTCTTCAACTTCGATTTAACTGTCTTCAACTTCGACTTAACTGTCTTCAACTTCGATTTAACTGTCTTCAACTTCGATTTAACTGTCTTCAACTTCGACTTAACTGTCTTCAACTTCGATTTAACTGTCTTCAACTTCGATTTAACTGTCTTCAACTTCGATTTAACTGTCTTCAACTTCGATTTAACTGTCTTCAACTTCGACTTAACTGTCTTCAACTTCGATTTAACTGTCTTCAACTTCGATTTAACTGTCTTCAACTTCGATTTAACTGTCTTCAACTTCGATTTAACTGTCTTCAACTTCGATTTAACTGTCTTCAACTTCGATTTAACTGTCTTCAACTTCGATTTAACTGTCTTCAACTTCGATTTAACTGTCTTCAACTTCGACTTAACTGTCTTCAACTTCGACTTAACTGTCTTCAACTTCGATTTAACTGTCTTCAACTTCCATTTAACTGTCTTCAACTTCGATTTAACTATCTTCAACTTCGATTTAACTGTCTTCAACTTCGATTTAACTGTCTTCAACTTCGACTTAACTGTCTTCAACTTCGATGTAACTGTCTTCAACTTCGATTTAACTGTCTTCAACTTCGACTTAACTGTCTTCAACTTCGATTTAACTGTCTTCAACTTCGATTTAACTGTCTTCAACATCGATTTAACTGTCTTCAACTTCGATTTAACTGTCTTCAACTTCGACTTAACTGTCTTCAACTTCGATTTAACTGTCTTCAACTTCGATTTAACTGTCTTCAACTTCGATTTAACTGTCTTCAACTTCGATTTAATTGTCTTCAACTTCGATTTAACTGTCTTCAACTTCGATTTAGTTGTCTTGGATTCAATTGCCTTAGGCGCCGCCTGACTACCCCCCACAGATAGTGATATTCGAGGGTGGAATTGTACTACTTTGTATCAGCCCGGCCACTTTCCCAATTGCATGGATTTCGGCCTGAAAGACGCTGTATGCCAATATGACTGTCTTGGCGGCAAGCCTTCCGAGAAGACACCCGCCCCATTCCACTCTCCATCTTTAACCCGTTAGTGTAGATGATAATGTCAGAATTACCCGTTACAGAGCCTGACTCAAAGTCTTCTCTGGTTGGATAGAGAGCTTTCCCAATTGCATAGAACGAGCAAGATAAAGTAGTCTATAAAAATTGGCGTTATAATTTGCTCTGTGAGTTTGGACAAGGGGAGAAAGAGAACTGAACAAAGAGATATTGATATTTATGTGCTTTAAGATTCCCATTTCATTGACATCACGATTGAACTGAAAATGACACAAAGATATGCGCCACAGGGGAGTCATTCTCCACCGACCAAACTCCACTCCATTTTTCGTTCTCTCGTTTATAATACAAAAATACCTGCAATATCTGCTATTCCAGAAAAAACATCTGTCAACATACCTGCAAAGAGAAAAGAGAGAAAAATCATTGATAAAAACATGTGATAAAAGAAATTGTAATAAACTAAATGACACATTTACACGCTTCAAAAATTCAAGTAATAAAATAATCAGACTTTCCTTGATATCCCAATAAAGACACATCACGATTTACAAAATAATTGAAAGTTTGAAAAAGAAGAACAATCGATAATCCAGAAGATTTGTATGCTCTGTCTGTGTAGGAGTGCGGTGCGGCCAAGGCTGCAAAGCCGATTACCAGCTCACAGCGTGGGTTACAATCAAATGCCAGCCACCAACACACCAGGCAGGTTCGCCTAAAGCCGACAAATGACAAAAGTGGCCCAAATTGATAACAAGCAATTCAATTTTGATTGATAAAACATTGATACACAACAACAGCAGCGGCAACAGCAACACTGACGATGACAAACGACAGCCAACAACAAACAACAAATCAAACTCAGTCATACTCGTGAAATGGAAGAATTGACTGCACTCTCTCCCGCTCGCAGCTGTGCGTAAGCGAGTTGGCTGGCGGGCGTATTGTTGTATCCAGTCAGTGTAGCAGGGTTTAATCTTCTACTCAATGGCCAGAATGGTGGAGTGAACTGGAACGGAGCCGCGGCGGCAGAAGCGGCCAAACTTGGGTAACATTGTTAAAATGGTTGTAAAGAAAAATGTTACAACACTCAGCGAGAGGATAAAAATCCCACGAACGGGCATGAACGCACGCACTCACGCGCACTCCACGTACACAAACGCACTCCCACACGCCCTCATACACTCAGTCGTATACACACATCCATATACAGCACACGCACTCGAAGCAAAATTCAATTGAAATTCAATCGAAAGCAATTTACGAGTATGTTGGAATTGATTCCTTATTGTAAATGGTAGCGGCTCCTCCCTCCCTCCTGCCACATTACCCTTTTCGTGGCCAGAGGCAATTTCTGCTCATAAATTATTTACACCATGTTTGGCATAAATAGCGTTCGTTCGCTTAAATCACAGTTAAAAGTTTTTGACATTAACCTTTCTCACTGCCTCCGCTCAGGCGGTGTCCAGGGCCACGCCACCGACTCGCGGCAGGAGGCACGGGCATTAGCTGACAGGCGTAATGCGCGTGGATACTTTATGACAAATAATGTTTGACATTTTATTAGTTATTAGTAGTGTTGTGATGGTTGTTGTGGTTGTTGTGGTTGCTGTTGCTGGTGCTGCTTTTGGTGTTGTTGTGTCAGACGTGAATACGATGGCTCGGCTCAGGGGCGTCTCAGAAACCACCGATTGCATGGGTTTAAAACATATAAAAGACTGACTACAAATAAAAGGAAATTCAAATAAAAACACAACAACAACAACATGAAATGTTGTTGTCATCTGTCGCATAAACTACCGAAACACACTGTAACGTGACTTAAGTACCCCCACGCCTCCTTTCAGGTGGCACACTCATATGAGCTCGAGGCGACCAAAGCAACCGAAGAGAGTTTAAATAGGAGTAATAATGAGGCTGCAACTATGCTTATACTGTGAGGCGTGGCAAGTGAATTGGGCGTGTGGCAATGATTGCAATTTCCTACTGTTAGGCGTGGCAAGTGAATTGGGCGTGTGGCAATGAGTTCAATTTCCAATAGAGTGGAAAATGAGGGTTTAGCAACAATGATTTCAATTTCAAATAGACTATAAACTGAGGGTTTAGAAGTCAAGTTGGTCTGTGTAGGGCGTGGAAGAAATGTCTGAAGAGAAAGGAGTAGGACAGAGTGAAATAAAGAGACATAAGGGAGAAGTAAAAGACCGTTCATAAGACCGTTTCTAATGGCCTTCAAATTAAAGTTCCCTCATACAAAACACACGCCCAAATAACTAACTTTCTAGAATAATGTCACACAAATTGCTGAAAGAAATAGGCGTAAAAAGAGAACAAATAAACCATTAAGTTGGCAGACCAGAACAACGGATAAACCATTTCTTTGGAAGACCAGAACAACGAATAAACCATTAAGTTGGCAGACCAGAACAACGGATAAACCATTTCTTTGGAAGACCAGAACAACGAATAAACCATTAAGTTGGCAGACCAGAACTCCTCTCTAGAAACGCATCTAAAAATTTGAAAAGGCTTCATTGTAGACTTCGAATACCAGGGCCTTTTCGATGCCCAGCTAACGTGGAATCGCCACAAGGAACTCTACTGCTGGCTCCACGCAAAATCCCCACCTTTCGGGTCCATGTTGCCTTCCATGTTGCCCTTCCATGTATTTCGCTGTATTTGCTGATTTTCCTCACCTTCGACTGCAACCACTCACTCTAGCATTCTTGGGCATTCTGTGTCTGAACATTGCCCAGAGCCTCGAATAGATTATCGTTATATTTAAGCCACTGTTCTGTAATTGCCTCAGTTGAATCGATTCATACATCAGGCGAACCAAGAACGCAATTTAAAACCAAATAACTTGAAAAGTCATCAGCTGAGAGGCAGGCACGACACACACCTTAAAAATCCGCACTCCACCTTCGACGAACACATTCGGTGCCAACAAGTAATTTCAATTTCAATTGGGCAAGTCAAGTCAAGGCCCGCTGCTGACACACACACAACACTAAAAGTGAACAATGAGAACCAATTGTTGAAATGTTAACTGAATCACTCTACAGCCGGCACAGGGGTGGTCATTGAAAAAAACCAACTCACGAAGACGTACAAAACCATTCAAATGTTCAAAGGTGGGATATAATTAAGACATGAAACAAACAAACAAACACACAGAAAACCACAATTGAAACACCTCAAAATAAATGCAAAAAAGTGGAAGCACAAAAAACATGCAAATTGCTTTACAATTAAATAAATTAGCATCTAGCTGAGGGGTGTAATTATATGCAATGAAAACAACCAACAATAATAGCCAAATTAACGAATGTACATAGACGCAGGCGGCATGCGGCATGCCTCCTTCATCTCTTACCGCAAATGAGCAAAAACCGATTTTGGCAAAATATGTAAAAATTATTGGCAAATTCTTTTGTGAGCACTTTCAAAAAGCAATTCTGAACGCAGACGCCCGCAGCAAGGCACATAATTGCGCCAATAACGACACGACACAACACCGCAACAACAACACTTTCACTTGCAATCTCAGCTAAAATTCGTTGTTAAGTAAAATTGGCCGGCACGGCAGCAGGCGGCATTTGCATCGGATTGCGCCTGAGCCACCGGGTCGTGGCTGCAAACAAATAACAACAACAATGACAATAACAACAATAATAACAACAGCAACAACAACAAAAACAATAACAACAACAATAATAACAACAACAACAACAACAACAACAAGCACTTGATAATTCCTCATAAGCAATCCACTTCGATTCGACTGAAGATTGAGGAGATCCCCTCAAATGTAAAAAAGAAACACCACCACCAACAATCGCATATTTTAGACTCTGCAACTGTCTGTTTTGGGCTCTCTTGGAAGCCCTTTCGGACTGTCGTTGATAACATATGATGATTCCATGGATTATGCCCCGTGATTAGCTCAAACAATAATGGAAGAGTATTCCTTCCCTGGAACTCTCTTGTTTTTGGTCTTTCTAGGGAGCACTTGCTTATTTTGCAGGCAACTGAACTGCACCATCGGTCCTTGGGAATATAATTCACATGGCTCTTCAGCCAATCAATAGCCCCTGATAAGCTCACATCGATAAATGGCTCTGGTCCCACTGGAGTACCCACAGATGCACAGTTTACCAGTTCATCAGCTACTTCATTCCCCCGTAGAGCACAGTGTCATGAATAAGTTCAATCCCTTCACCTTGCGACGGAGTTAAGACTTGACTTACATTCTTGGACAATTTTTGAAGTGGTTAAAGCGTTCTCTTGGACCTTCAGTGCAGCCTGACTGACTGTCACTACAGACTCTACTCTGTTCACCGCGCGTTTTCTTCTCAATTACCCAGCTCGCTAGCTTCAGTATAGCAGACACTTTCTATTTTAAACGGATAGCAGACACTTCCTACTCTAATCGTTGCCATACTTTCCTCCTTTCGAGAAGCGTCCGACATTTTCATTCAGATCCCAGCCAACACCACTTCCCTGTTCAGTTTTGGAGCCATCAGTGAAGAAGTTCTTCGCCAGGCACCCTCGAAGTAATTCTGGATCTCTCCATTGTTCCCCTGTGGTGAAGCTGACGTTATATTTCCTGTCAAAAGAAACTCTGGGTATGAGTAATTCTGGATCTCTCCCTTGTTCCCTTGTCGAGAAGCTGACGTTATGTTTGCTTTCAAAAGAGACTCTGGGTATGAGTAATTCTGGATCTCTCTCTTGTTCCCTTGTCGAGAAGCTGACGTTATGTTTGCTTTCAAAAGAGACTCTGGGTATGAGTAATTCTGGATCTCTCCACTATTCCCTTAGCGGGAAACTGATCTTATACTTTCTTCCAAGAGACTCTGAGTATAAATAATTCTGGATCTCTCCACTATTCCCTTATCGGGAAACTGACCTTATACTTTCTTCCAAGAGACTCTGAGTATAAATAATTCTGGATCTCTCCACTATTCCCTTATCGGGAAACTGACCTTATACTTTCTTCCAAGAGACTCTGGGTATAAATAATTCTGGATCACTCCACTGTTCCCTTATCGTGAAACTGACCTTAAGCTTTCTTCCAAGAGACTCTGGGTATAAATAATTCTGGATCTCTCCACTGTTCCCTTATCGGGAAACTGACCTTAAGCTTTCTTCCAAGAGACTCTGGGTATGAATTTATCCTTCGGTGCCAGAAACCACGAGTACAGCCTCTTGAACATCTCTCTAGGCCCAAAGTTCTTGTCGTCGTGCCAATATCCCAATGAATATACCCGACATATTGTTCTCATCGCCTCCTGTTGAATCATAAGATCCAGTACCTGCAAGTTCGTCGAAGCATTCCGATCATCACCCGTAATGCTCAAGCATACACTTTTGTGCAGGCGGTTTAACCCTCGTTCTGCACCACCAGACTACAGAAGCATACAGAAGATTGTAGGCCTGATCAGAGCTGTATACAGCCAAGATACACCAGGTGGTTGCAGATCCCTACTTTTACCAAATGTTTTTCGGCACTGCCCAAATACCTTAAGTGCCCGAATAATATAAGGTTCCACATGCGTCCAGTTCCACATGCGTTCAGTTCCACATGAGTCCAGTTCCACATGCGTCTTCCAAATGAGCTTCCTATCACGAAGGACTCATAAAACTTTTACTTTTCGGGAAAGACCGATATTAGTACTGTTAGTTTAACCCCACCCCAGTTTCTTTTCGCTTAAACACAGTTGTCTCATCCTGGAAAGTTCACCACTCTGCAATCTTGTCCAGAATTCTCTGTACTTTTGGGCGTGCAGTCTGAAGGGACTTAGATTGGTGTAAACGGATTGTTAAAATGAATAAAAAAATTATAAAAAAGTTGTAAAAGAGCAATGCAGTAAATGACCGACCTTTAAACAGTCACACAACAACAGCAACAACGACGGCCCCAACTGCAATTGCAATTACCGTAGAAAGACCAACAACAACACCTGCCGGAGGCACACACGTTCTTAAAAGTTAAAAACAAATTAAAAATCAATAAAATATTTAAAGAAAGAAATAAGCGTAGCGCGTGTGAAAGTAGGCGTGTCTCCAGAGAGGCAATTTAAAATAAAAACGCTGCACTTACTCGTGTATTGGCACAACAGTAGAGCAGCCAGGAGGACAGAGCAGGCCGGGAAAGGCCGCAGCAGCCCCGGTAAAAGTCCAACAAAGCGCTGGCAGGCAGCCGAAGAAGAGTGCAACAAGTGCAGATTGGTTGGCGGGAAACAGCGATCAATGGGACGGATGCAACAAGCCATCGATTGAACGTGCGAGCAATCGCACGATCGCTTGATGCGCACACCGACTCAGACAGATAGGCAGGCAGGCAGGCAGCAGTTGGATGAGCAGAGGGACGGACGGAAAAATGCACCGCACCGCAACTAATGCCACCAGTGCCGCTAATGAAACAAACACCACGCTCTAATGTGAGCGTGCTCTGACTAAGATCGGTGGTTGGCGGTTGGTGTTCGGTGGCCGATGGCAGGCTGCCGGCTGGTTTGGTTCATCATCCCATGAGACGTGATTTGCTACTAGCGTTTTTGTGCAGCCGGGTGACCTCAGTGACATCACTTTAAACGTTTCGCTTTACGTTGCTGAAATTAAGGATCGTACGAGTACTTCGTTCCGTTGGTTGGTTGGTTGGTTGTTAAGTTGGCTGTGGCGGGTTTACAAGTTGGCTGAATGGCTGCCTGCATCATTTGCACCCCACTTGAGTGCAAATTAAAAGTGTTTTCCTTTTGCATCAGGGTCAATAACACAAGGCACACGCGCAATGCCGGCAGAGCGCGGATAACATCAACTGAAGTTATTAACTAGCATACACACACATTCACACTAAGATCAATTACGATCAGCTGTTGTAGATCAGAGTGCAGCATTCAGTCTCTCCAAGTAGACCCCAGTCATTCTGCCTCTCACTCTCGAAGTGGTTCAATTAGCAAACGATGCGGTAATGCAGTGAGATTGTGCCGGCTTTCGATACTTCAGCCCCAACTCGCTGAATGTCGCCTCTTTTGACACTTCCATCATATATGTCGTTACTTATGGCAGTCGGTATTTTTAACGATTTGGGACTTATGCGATTTAGCGGTTTGGACCTGATCTTTTATGGTGTGTATATCGAATAAAATATGGTTTGTATGGAGAATAAAAGTGTCTCTATATTGAAATACTGATGTTACAAACGTGTACTTGAACAGTCTGAGTCGGAAGGTAGAGGAGTTGCTTGGGAATCTCTAAGGTTGTGGCTTCTATAACTGGTCATTGGCTATTCGGCAGGCATGCTCTCAGGCTGGGAGTATTCTCTCATGAATACTAAAGAAGCTGTGGGGATGAAGAGGAGGAGGAGTGGACTGTGGAACATCTCTTCTGTAGGTGTCCGGCTTTAGTTAGAAGCAGAGCGGGCTCTTTAGGCAAATACGATTTCAACTCTCCTACGGAGGTGTCCGGCGCGAAGGTCAAACAAATCGTGCGCTTTATCAGGGCTTCGAAATGGTTCGACGAGTGAATCAGAGGTGCGTTGTTATGCGGTGGTATGACAATGGACCCGTGGTGGCCTGAATGAGTTGGTCGGAGTGAGTTGGTCGGAGTGAGTTGGTCGGAGTGAGTTGGACTGAGTGAGTTGGTCTCAGGCTGGAGTTGGTCTTAGTGAGTTGGTCTTAGTGAGTTGGTCTGAGTGAGTTGTTCTGAGTGAGCTGGTCTGAGTGAGTTGGTCTGAGGGAGTTGGTCTGAGTGAGTTGGTCGGAGTGAGTTGGTCTGAGTGAGTTGGTCTCAGGCTGGAGTTGGTCTTAGTGAGTTGGTCTTAGTGAGTTGGTCTGAGTGAGTTGTTCTGAGTGAGCTGGTCTGAGTGAGTTGGTCTGAGTGAGTTGGTCTGAGGGAGTTGGTCTGAGTGAGTTGGTCGGAGTGAGTTGGTCTGAGTGAGTTGGTCGGAGTGAGTTGGTCTGAGTGAGTTGTTCTGAGTGAGTTGGTCTGAGTGAGTTGGTCTGAGGGAGTTGGTCTGAGTGAGTTGGTCGGAGTGAGTTGGTCTGAGTGAGTTGGCCTGAGTGAGTTGGTCTGAGTGAGTTGGTCGGAGTGAGTTGGTCTGTAGAGCGGCTACCACGATAACCTAAGCTAACCTACCCTTGAGTCGACACCCGCTTAACTAGAAGTCCAGGCACGATTCCTGGTGAAGGATCATAGAGGTCTGCTGTGAATAATAATAATAATAATAAATAAATAAATAGAATAGAATTTCCAATTAAATCTATTCTCAGCAAACTATTCTTTGTTTAATTAGAGCAAAAAGAGCGACTTTTAATGGGGAAGGCGACAGGAATGTCCAGTCAATACACGACTAGTAGCATTCCCTGCTCCATCCATCCACCACGAAATCAGTTCTAACTCCCGCCCGCCCCTTTGCGCCGCAGTGCCCACAATATTGCTGGCTGCAACCTGAACGTGCCACCAGCAATTGCGCGCCGTTGTTATTACAAATTAAACAAATTTCTGCTCGTCTGCCACATCAACTATTGTAGTAAACATTTCGAGGAATCGTTGAAGGAGAACGGGCGTGTTGGCGGTGGTGTTGGGGCTGCTCGAATGACTTGCAGGCACATTCGTACCAACCGAAGCAAATGAAAAATTGACGCTGCTCGGAACAAATGGAGCCATAAAAAGCAAATATTGAACCAAAAATGTGCACGTCACACCGCACTCGGTCAGAAGACAAAGGCATGGGGGATGGAGATGCGGCCGCTAGTTGGCAGCCACATAATCAAGCAATATTACCAGCAACAATTGCAATTGCAGCATAGGCACGTAGTGCGCCGGTGGCTGTGCCTGTCCGCCTTCCGGCCGCCTCTGCGCCGTTGTCATGGCCGCATGTCGATGATGTCTTCTGGTAGCCATCCTGCCACGATGCTGCCTGCTTGCCTTGGCTGACATGTTTGCTGTTACTTGTCTGTTGGTTTCAATGATATTCCAGCAATCGTAATGGCAACTTGCAATGTCGAAGCTGTCAAAAGTTGTTTGCAGCAAAACGATGTTTAGATTTCGAAAAATATTTACGTCCGCCGCAAATAAACTCACCTCGCCTCTAATCGATGCGCTGCGATGCGCTCAGCAGCGTTTTTTGATGGGCTGCTGCGACGGTGTGATGCGGTATCATTTTCACTTTTCTGTGGGCTGCCTCCGCTGTGTGTTTCCTCTGAGGAACTGTTGCCACACAAATCGCCGGCGAGCAGTGCCTGCGACGGGTTGTATGCAAAAATTGGGCATTTATGCACCTTGCATGCTCGGCTCGGTTTGGCTCAGTCGCTTATTTCTCTGACTGTCTGTCCGTCTGTCTGTCCGTCTGTCTGTCTGTCTGTCCGTCTGTCCGTCTGTCTGTCCGTCTGTCTGTCCGTCTGTCTGTCCGTCTGTCTGTCCGTCTGTCCGTCTGTTTGCTTGTTTGTTTGTTTGTTTATTTCCAAGCTTTCCTGCTGCAGTGTCGTTTGCTTCTTTTCACCTTTTGATAAGCTTTAACCCTGAGCCACCCCAGCTAATATTTGTATTAAGGCAGGTAGTGGCGGGTGCTGGAAGACGGGGGAGACGAGGGACGTGGGACAGTCGTAGCAGCCACACGATTTTTCCACAGCTGAGCGGCTCAAGTCTCGTTTTAAGTCCCATCCCACTGCTATGGCGGTGCTGTGGTACATTGTGTCTTATTCGTTGATAATCGGAAAATCTTCAAGTGATAAACATGCGAAAAAGAGGGAGGAGAAAAGGAAAATGCAAAACAAATGTGGGGGAGAAAATTGAATTTTAATTTATTTTCTTTGTTTAACTCCGTGGCTGCAGAAGCCCACAAACACTCACTTTCTATTTGCGGCCGTTGAGAGATATTTATTTGTTTTGTCCATTTGTTTCTTTCCATTTTGTGCGGCAATGTCACGGGAGCATCTTGATGGCAATTTGTCAGGCATCCAAAAAAGCATCGGGCAACAATTGCTGCCACCTTTGGCAGCAATAGCAGCGCAACACTTGGAGATTTGTTGGACGCCCGCATGTTGCTGACGCCACACTGGCTGCACTCGCAACATTTTAGCGTGCGTTGCAACTGCCTTTCCCCATTCTGAGCTGGTGTTAGCTGCGGATGGAAATGGAGACTTCACAACAGCAGCCTTTAGGATGTAATCCTATGGGAAAGTTGTCCGATTCTGGCAGTTTTAGGTAAGCTAATTATGCAGCTGGATCAAAATCCTGTCCAGGTACTCTTCAAATACAACTTCCTCGTCAACCGACAGAGCAGCAAGAACCGCGGTAGTTGCAGTAGTTCAAACGACTTAGGCACATCAGCAGGGCCAGACAAAGAAGTGCCTCCCCTGCCAGAGATCTCTCCTTACAAAAAGAGACCAGAACTCTATTGGAATTTGTAGAAGCCTTTGTGAACTATTACCCTTTAAGTAACTTCAAGGGAGTACGAGTTTACATTGCGAAATGGAAATTTCTGTTGACCACAAGTGTGCAACTGGATCAGATGTAGATGACCTCGCTGACTGAAGCATCTGTGTTAGCACTCAACGCAATCTTTCTTCTGCAATAATGTTCTGTGCTCTAAATTGAAAATGCTTTAAGTCTGGCAACAACAACAACAACAACAACAACAACCAAATTAAACTTTCCATTGTCACCCGAATTTCAACAAGGACTTTGGACACTTCTAGAAACTTAAAAATGTGACTGCCTGATATATAGAAGTGATCCGCAGGAACTGTGTTGCCAGATCGTGACGATTACTCACAATTTTCTGCCAGTCTCTGTTATTTGACACTTTTGCAACACCATTTGCCACATACTGCGAACACCCCTCGTCTTTGGGCATACGTTAACATTAGTCGTGTTCTCAAAGTCATTCCGGAGTCCATAAAGATCTCACTTTGTAAATTGTTGTTTGCTACTGCCTCAGCTCTCATTTAGCATACACAATGGTTCATTCTTTGTATTATCCACCTTCCCCTTCCTCTACGTCCTGCTTCTGCATTTCCAACCACTGCTTCGGGGACTGCTTTGCTCTTATTTTATTGACTTGAAGAATTCACACATATCTCGCCAGAGTCGAGCGTGCGTCATTTGCACCTTTTTGCTTGGATTCCGTATTTTCTGGTCGGTCACGTATAAATTTGCATTTAACCGGTTCTATTTTGGTTGCTGTTGTTGTAGTGGTTGATGATGTTGTTGCTGTTGATGATGTTTTTTTTTTGTGGCCACTGCAGCGTTGTTGCAGTTTCACTCGCCAGCGTTACACATTTTGCGTTGTGTCATTGTGTTAATTTACGAGTATTCACAAAGTCATTAACATCTGTGGCAGTAATTTTAGCACAAAAAAAGAGACTCCACTTCAAGGGCAGGCATTTTAAGCGTATGGCTCCTCACTCCTTACCAGACCAGTCCATCAGAATGCTAAGAAATCTCTTTGCTGCAACTCAATTGACAACTTTTTGTTCGGGCTGCCACTGCTGCAGCTGTATCGATTACAGTCAATAGATAATTTCATTGCTGAAATTTATCTATTCAATTTCTGAAACTAAGTAATTGAATTGCTGCTGCTTAGCAACTTAAATTACGTCTGTAATTTTGTAAAGTCGGCAATGAAATTTATGGAATTGAATAAGATATTTCATTGCAGCAAATAAGTAATGCGTATGATCCAATCTGAGACACACTTCACAAGCAAAAGCTTCTTAAAAATAAATCAATACAACATGTATCACACAAATCATCCAGCCGGCACAGCACGCGGTGGTACTGCTATCATCATTAAAAACAAAATAAAACACACAGTACAAGACAATTATGAAAAATCTCACATTCAAGCAACAAGCAACAAGCATAACAATACAGGACCAATATGGACCGCTAACCATAACATCAGTGTATTGCCCTCCGAGGTATTCCATTAAAAAAGAGCAATATTACCATTTTTTTCAAACACTTGGTGTGCGATTTTTGGCTGGTGGTGATTACAACGCTAAACACCAATTTTGGGGCTCTCGGACAATCAATCCGAAAGGAAGAGAGCTACTAAAAACCACAACCTTATGCAAGACCACAACCTTATACACGTATCAACAGGTCAACCCACATACTGGCCATCCGATAGAAACAAAATTCCAGATGTCATTGACTTCTGCGTGATGAAAGGTGTTCTCAAAAGCTGTGTTGAGATATCCCCGTCCCTGGATCTGTCATCAGACCACTCTCCAATTATTGCAACACTGAACTCGAAGGTAGAATGCACAATAAAACCACTCACACTACATACGAAACAAACAAATTGGTTCCATTTCAAGGAAATTGTAGATGACATTCTGTGCCTCAATATTTGTCTGAAGAGTGCTGAGGATATTGAGTTTGCCGTTGAAAATTTTAACAAAACTGTCCAATACGCTGCATGGAACTCTACTCCGGAGCCAAAAAATCAACTGAACAAGCATCCTTCCCATCCTGTTATTAGGGAGATGGTTGATAAAAAACGCAAACTAAGAAGGGCGTGGCAAAGTTCCAGGCATCCGAAAGACAAAAATAATTTTAATAGAGCTACAAAAAACCTTAAGCGGTACTTGGCGCAGAAGCAAAATGAAGAAATACAGCACTACTTGTCCACTTTATCAGCAAATGAGACCACAGATTGCTCACTTTGGAAGGCGACAAAAAAGCTGAAGCAACCCACCACCCGTGCTCCTCCTATCAAAAGCTCAAATGGCTCCTGGGCAAAAACTGATAAGGAGAAAGCAATTACATTCGCCAAACACCTTACTGGGGTTTCCACCAACTTCACAGCAAGAGGAAGACGAGGTATTTAATCTTCTCAATAGTCCAGGACAATTAGAGTTACCTATCACGCCCTTTCCAAAAAAGGAAATACATAACGCTGTGCACAAAACACTGAATGTGAAAAAGGCACCTGGCTACGACCTGATAACAGGTCAAATATTAAAGGAACTACCAAATAAAGGAATAAATACCTTACCTATCTCTTCAATGCAATAATTAGATGTGGATATTTTCCGCGTCAATCGAAAGTGGCCGAAATTATTGTCATCCCAAAACCCGGAAAGCCCTTGGAGGAAGTCACTTCTTGTAGACCAATTAGCCTTTTGCCAATTGTTTCCAAAATGTTTGAAAAGCTCCTGTTAAACAAACTTAAACCAATTCTGCTCAAAAAGGAGATAATACCCAATCATCAATTTGGATTTAGGGAACACCACGCTACAACAGAACAAGTGCACCGAGTGTACAGCATAATAAGAAACGCTCTTGAGGAAAACTGTTATTGTACAACTGCTTTCCTAGATATAACACAGGCGTTCGATAAAGTATGGCACCCTGGCTTACTATTTAAACTGAAAAAGTTACTACCTCAGACATTTTACGATATCTTAAGATCATATCTGGAAGAGCGGCATTTCAGAGTAAAGACCGAAAGAAGAAGTCACTGAACTGTTCTCTATAAAGGCGGGTGTACCACAAGGCAGTGTTCTAGGTCCTGTGCTCTACACTATCTACACGGCTGACCTTCCACTGACGAAGAATACAAAAATCGCAACCTACGCGGATGATACAGTCAAAATGTCTACAAGCAGCAACAACATAATCGCTGCAAATTATCTCCAAGAAAGCTTGGATAAGCTCCAAATCTGGCTAAATAAATGGAGGATTAAGGTGAGTGCAACTAAGTCTGTGCAAGTAACCTTTAGCTTAAAAAAGAAGACTTGTCCTTCAGTAATATTAAATGATTGTCAACTGCCCCAATCCGAAGACGTTAAATATTTAGGGCTACATCTTGATCGACGTCTGACATGGCAGAAGCATATTCTTACGAAGAAAAAACAACTTGGAATAAAGCTTACTTCCTTATATTGGCTCTTGGGATATAAATCCCAGTTATCGCTTGACAATAAACTGCTCGTTTATAAAACAATTCTAAAACCCATATGGACATATGGTATACAGCTATGGGGTTCAGCGGCAAAAAATAATATAAAAATCATTGAGAGATTCCAATCAAAAGTATTACGCTTGATAGTAAAGGCTCCATGGTTCGTCAGGAATGATATAATACGTCACGACTTAAACATCCCTACTGTCGATGAGGAAATAGCGAGATACAGCAATAAATACCTGGAACGACTAAGTAAGCATCCTAACATACTAGCTTCAAATCTGCTGGAGAGGACAGGCACAACACGGCGACTGAAGCGAGCAACACCACTAAATTTATAATAATAATTTTTTCTAAAGCAATAGTTCTGAACTAACCTTATGGGAGATTAGCCCTGGCTCCTCTTCCTCACGTTGATTTAAATAACTATTTTAAAAAAATTACTTTGTGTATTGATTTATGTAGCTGTTTAATATTGTTATTTAATTTGATTATTGCCCCAAGGGGCAGAATGCAAATAAAACTGGTTAAAAAAAAAAAAGAAAAGATCCAACTAAGTAAAAGTGTATGCTGTAACTAAGTAATGTATATAATGCAACTAAGTAATGTATATAATGCAACTAAGTAATGTATATAATGCAACTAAGTAATGTATATAATGCAACTAAGTAATGTATATAATGCAACTAAGTAATGTATATAATGCAACTAAGTAATGTATATAAAGCAACTAAGTAATGTATATAAAGCAACTAAGTAATGTATATAATGCAACTAAGTAATGTATATAATGCAACTAAGTAATGTATATAATGCAACTAAGTAATGTATATAATGCAACTAAGTAATGTATATAATGCAACTAAGTAATGTATATAATGCAACTAAGTAATGTATATAATGCAACTAAGTAATGTGTATAATGCAACTAAGTAATGTATATAATGCAACTAAGTAATGTATATAAAGCAACTAAGTAATGTATATAATGCAACTAAGTAATGTATATAATGCAACTAAGTAATGTATATAATGCAACTAAGTAATGTATATAATGCAACTAAGTAATGTATATAAAGCAACTAAGTAATGTATATAATGCAACTAAGTAATGTATATAAAGCAACTAAGTAATGTATATAAAGCAACTAAGTAATGTATATAATGCAACTAAGTAATGTATATAATGCAACTAAGTAATGTATAATGCAGACATCGTGCAATTTAAAATCATGTTGTCAAATTTAGCATTCCAATTTCTGATATGGAGTAGATGAAATACATCATTTCCATTTCTGAAATTAAGTAGCTGGAATGTTGAATTTTTTGATAATCAGAAAACTTTCCAGCCCTTCCACTCCATAGTTAACTGCTGAAAGTCAGGTATTTGTTGATGTTTCTTATTTCGGAGCGTCTGTCTTTGTCTCTTGTTGAGTGTCAGGGCTGTCTACGATCACTCTGCTAATGGGTCGCTTTGTGGACTATGATACTCGTATTTTCGAATCTGATTTGGAATGACTGAATATCAACGTTTGCATTACTTAAATGCAGCAATTGAATTGTACTTTTCAGCCAGAGAAGTACTTCAGTTTACAGTGACCGCTTTTCGCGAAGGACCAATGCAACATGACAACAACACGTGAAAGCGGAAGTTTACGCATGAGTAAATATTGGCCGCATGGCAATCTCAGAAAGCCAAATTTAAAGCGTTTTACTGGAGTCTCACAGGCTGCCAGACTAGCAGAGTCAGCAGGCACGCACAGAATATGCTGGGGGGCACTTTCCAGCGAAGTCAACTGAAGCGTTCACTCTCAGCGTGTCCACATATGTGCCTGTACCAATAAAACTCAAGTTGGGAGAAGCTCACTTGGGAGACCGTTTGTGGATGAGGGGGGATTAGGCTGGGGGCAGGGAATAGTGGGGAATATGAAATGTAAGCCAACGATTTGTTTAGCCAAGATTAGTGACTCATTAAAGTGACTCAAACAAAATGAAAAGATAATGAAAGACTTGAGGCAGAATGGAGATGGTGCAGCTGCAGTTGTTGCTGCTGCTGCTGCTGCTGATGATGCTGATGCTTTTGTGGTTGTTGTTGTTGCAGATAAATTTCTGGCTGTACGTGCGCCTGCGCGGTAAACGAGTTTCATTTTAAGCCCATTTGCTCATACATATGAAAAGAGCTGCCGTTAATCTCTTTTCACATGTTGAACGGAGCGCTGAGCTGTAATGAAGACGACGATGCTGATCATGAGATGCCGTTGCTGACGGTGCAGAGGCTGAGGCTGAGGCTGCGGCTGTTGTCTGTTGTCGGTTGTCGGTTTTCGGTTGTTGGTTGTTGTTACTGTGACTGTTGCTGGTATTGTTATTGCGTCTGTACAAATAAAATCATTGCTCACAATTTACATTTTTGACGAATTGATTGAAAATGTATTTATGCGCAACAGCGTTGTGAGCAGCGGCAACCACGGCAGCCGCTGCCAACACGGCCTAATCAGCATTTTATGAAGTGGCAACGATTGCAGCCAATTTGGCTAAATTGGTAAAGTGTTTATTATTGATGATTGAGTGGGTAACGAAACGACAGCGACGGCGACAAGCAAAGGTGCAGCCGCCGTGTGCGTAATTGCAGCATTTCTCGCATTTACTCGTACCTCCAAATGAGTTTCTTTGGCTCAGATTTTGTGTGCTTTAAATTGGCGCCCAAGTCGTAGTCGTCATCATCATTATAGACGCCATAGTCAACATCATAGTCATCATCATCATCATCATCATCTTCCACAGCAACATCGGTGTCTGTGTCGTCGCCGTCGCCGTCTCCAGTGTGCATGTTGAATTTCACTTGACATGCTGTCAGCGTAGTTGGTGCATGTTAAGTCATAATTTTTGATTTGGCTGATGATGTGAGTAAAAGTCTGGAGGGGGTGCTCAGCGCGGCAGTCCAAGGCAAGGCAAACCTCAGCAGAAATATGACATGTTGCAGGAAAGCGTTTGCAGTTCCGTTGCATTGAGCAAATTGGCAATAATGGCAGCCAGGCAGCCAAGTGGCGAGATTGTCAGCAAGTGATAAAAAGTTACGAGCAGTTCGGCAGGACACTGTTGCGCCACGCGACACAGTCCGGCTGGCCACAATTGCACATCATATGACTATGCCCATGCCTATGCCTATGCCTATGCCCTGCCTATGCATGTGGCATGCAACATTCGTTGCATGTGTCGATGATTGTCTTGAATTTGTTTATTGCTGATCGGAGGACAATTTAATTTAATATTTTCACCACCTCCTCCACATACTCGTATGTGAGCATAGAGCGGCACACGTGCGACTCGCTTGTTGCATGTTGGGCCGCCAGCAATCGCCTCATCGATTGGCCGTGTTTGTTTCTTTTCCTTTTTATTTTATGAGATTTTCAAATTTTCTTGGGAAATGCAACCAAATCGTTTTGTTTTAACTGCAGGCAGTTGAAAGTGCAAGGCGTCTGCTTCGCAGTCAGCACTCATAATTCTGTCAGTTGGTCCAGAGTTGCCACACTATAAGAAAATTGACTATATTGTGCTGTGAGTGACCAAAAAGGTCTTCAAAATTGAGTAGGATTCTGTTTTAAAGCACTCATAATTCTGTCAGTTGGTCCAGAGTTGCCACACTATAAGAAAATTGACTATATTGTGCTGTGAGTGACCAAAAAGGTCTTCAAAATTGAGTAGGATTCTGTTTTAAAGCACTCATAATTCTGTCAGTTGGTCCAGAGTTGCCACACTATAAGAAAATTGACTATATTGAGCTGTCCGTGACCAAAAAGGTCTTCAAAATTGAGTAGGACTCTGTTTTAGAGCACTCATAATTCTGTCAGCTGGTCCAGAGTTGCCACACTATAAGAAAATTGACTATATTGTGCTGTGAGTGACCAAAAAGGTCTTCAAAATTGAGTAGGATTCTGTTTTAAAGCACTCATAATTCTGTCAGCTGGTCCAGAGTTGCCACACTATAAGAAAATTAACTATATTGAGCTGTCCGTGACCAAAAAGGTCTTCAAAATTGAGTAGGACTCTGTTTTAGAGCACTCATAATTCTGTCAACTGGTCCAGAGTTGCCACACTATAAGAAAATTAACTATATTGAGCTGTCCGTGACCAAAAAGGTCTTCAAAATTGAGTAGGACTCTTTTTTAAAGGTTGATATTTTTAGGGATTATACATAGGGATCTCACGGATGTGGTGCCAATCTGGAAACGTTGACATTGTAAATAGATATAGTATATTTCCTTTGACTGATATTCTTTAGTGAAATATCGATACGTACTTGGAATGGTGGATTGGGGAAGTGTGAAATTGCAGCGACCAGGAAAGAAGTGGCCTTCTTAACAACATGATTGTCTAAAATCATCTCCAGTTCCCCTGTACCTTCTGTTCCTCAACTCTAGACAAAAGTAGGGAGAACAACTTCTTTGCTACCTTTGGAACAGTGTGGCTGTTCGCATCCAACGGTATGCACGAGTAGCATGGCAAATATTCCGTATTCTTCGAGGATACCAACCAAAACTTGGCAATATTGACAAATCTAAGCTTGTGATGTTCCGCTTCTACTGCTCTTCATTACCACGAATTTAATACTCGTTTTATGGACTTTGTAATCAGAGACTCCTCCATTCGTCCACTTCATTCCACCATTCCACGGGCCCACAGCTGCAAACACTCCACATTGTGGTTGAATTTTGTGACCCACACATATCCAACTTGCTTATTGTACTGTAGTGCATTGATCTCCTTAAACTAGGGACTTGTTTTCTCCTGCTCCTGACAGAGGAGCCATATCATTGTTTAAAATTCTCAAGGAGTTAGAAGGATAATGCGGCAATTGAACATATGAAAGAAAAACCATCGTAGCTCCTGGGGAAATAATGTTCGCAGTCCCATAACTGCATGTGAACACCTTTTTGTGTGAATCACTGCATTCGGCGCATCGTTTTCCTCGGCATTTAATTGAAATCGTTGGTATTGAGCGGTTTCGATGTCTTTCCAGTTTCTTTTTCCGAATGGTGTTTGTTTTGTTCGCTCGATTGGCGGGTGAAAAATTAAAAACTGCACGCAATGCGCACCACACCGTCAAGTTGAGTGTGCATGTGTGTGCATGACAGGGTGGGCGGCAGTCTCAGGAGTAGTGATGGTAGTGATTTACAGCGCAAGTCTTACAAAGAAAACTATTTTAATTGAGGAAGTCTTATTGAATAATAAGTTTGCGGGTGCCTCAGCGAAATTATGCAAGAACAGCAGGCGGAACAACACTGCTGAGCGTTGAGGGTAAATCAACAAAGTAAAAGTTGCGTAAACAAATAAAGAAAATTGGGGAACAGGACAAAGAAAGCATTGACGGCTCCTGCCAGTCCTTGCAACTGCACGCACACTCGGTAAGCTTGAGACGCGAAGAGGCTCTTGGTTAAGTTTAAACAGGTCGGTCTGCGCAGCCATGTTTAAAGCGGGCGCCCAACTGCAATTCCGGGGGCTACGCTCTCACTCTAACGCTCAACTGAGAATAGTTCCTCATTGAGTGGCGACTCCAACTCGCCTCTGCACTGCAATTCCGTGTCCTACGCTCTACACTCTAACGCTCAATTGAGTATAGTTCCACATCGAGTGGCGACTGATGCAGCTCATTAAAGCTGATGACTAATAAAGCTACTGCACATCAAGACAACCGATCGGGATGCCGCCGCTGGCTGCACGCAAAGCAGACTTTAAGTGGCCTGTGACTGAAATGTGACCCGCTGCTGGCTGCATGCTAATTCAAGAAACAACGACAATTTATTGAAAGCTATAAATTACATATAAAGAAATATCAACTGAAAGAAAGAAACACAGCCAAGATCGAGACTATCTGAGTATGTTGAGAAAGAAGCCATTCCCAAAAATGTACTCCACACAACCCAGAAAAGAGTCGCCACACGAAGACATCAAAATGTCTGAAACTGCCGTGCCATGCCGTGGCTCGGTGAAAAGTTGCTGTTAATGTTGCTGCTGCTTTAGCAATAGTGGAAAAATATATCTAAATTTAAATTTATCCCAAAATGCGGCAGAAAGAACAACAACAACAACATCAACAACAACAACAACAACAACAACAACAACAACTACAAAAGCAATACAAAACACATAATTCAATTTGTTTGATAGCACATCCATCCAGAGAGGCGAATTTATGGTATATTGCCACACATGGCCAACAACAGTGCGAATGCGGCAGCCGCACATATGTACGCCTTACATGTATGCATGCTAACAAAAAGAACAACAACAACAACATCAGCGAGCAATGGCAGCAAAAATTCCCACAACGCTGCTGCAAATGAGGCGCAGGAAAAGCGCAACGTAGCGCATTTCCCTTAACCGCGTTCACGGCGACTCAGCGCGACTCTCATGTTTGAAATCGTTATCTTTAATGTTTAGCTCATCGATACAGTAGACTCCCGCTTAAACGGGCCAACTTCCAGTGATCTCATATTTGTGCACAAGTCTGAAGAATTCAAAGTTACAAATAAGAAGATTTTCATATTATAATAGAATAATATATTGAAGGGGAACTCCCGACTTTAACCACTATTCCTCAATTCGCAACCGAGAACTGCACATCTCGGGCACTTTTAGTCAGGCTATGGAATGAGATTATCAATCATATGGTGAGGATCACGTATGTCTTGACGACAGTTGGGAACTCTGATGCCTTCTTTGCGTAGTCCATCATTTAATCGACATGTTAACGACCTTCGAAAAGTTTTCTATTGGCGACTGGGATCGACGCTTCAAAACCTTAAAGGACCATCTACTAAATGAATCTTTGTCGAGTTTGAAGCCGTATGTCGACTCACAGATCTGCTGAATCTTTATTGTGGGATGAGATTATCAATCATATGGTAAAGATCATGGATGTTTTGACGACAGTTGGGAGCTGTTATTTCCTTCTTTGTGTACTCCATCATCTAATCGACATGTTAACGACCTTCGAAAAGTTTTCTATTGGATTCAATAAATAGCGACTGGGATCGACGCTTCAAAACCTTAAAGGACCATCTACTAAATGAATCTTTGTAGAGTTTGAAGCCGTATGTCGACTCACAGATCTGATGAATCTTCATTGTGGGATGAGATTATCAATCATATGGTAAAGATCATGGATGTCTTGACGACAGTTGGGAGCTCTTATTTCCTTCTTTGTGTACTCCATCATTTAATCGACATGTTAACGACTTCGAAGAGTTTTCTATTGGATTCAATAAATAGCTACTGGGATCGACGCTTCAAAACCTTAAAGGACCATCTACTAAATGAATCTTTGTAGAGTTTGAAGCAGCTCTGAGAAATCTTCATTGTCAAACGGAACAGTACAATCTGTCTAAACCCAGAGATGGCGCTTTTTCTAGATCGGTATTTCCAATGTATCGCATTTTTATTAGAAACGGAGGAAATGGATTTCTATCTGAATTTGGATCATTTTGTACAGTGACCTCCTCTGCGAAATCGTAGAAAGAATCGAAGCAAAACGATGGTAGCCAGTGGTCGGAGGTCATTATATGATCCAAGAGTGGAACACAACCAAAGTTCATTTCCACACAGACCGATTTAGCGGCAGTTTACTGTGGGGCGGAAGCGTTTGTGGCGTGCGAAGCGTTGTTAATGAAAGACCCCACAAACACACACACATTCAGACACATGCTTGGGAACTTTCGGGAACGTCGGGGACTGGCTGCAGCTGCAGTGCGGTGTGGTGCTCTGCGGGGACGCGATGAACGAGCATAAAAAGATTTTCACCTAATTTTCTGGCGCTTTAAAAGATGCGTAGAAGCATAACACAATTTATGATACCTTGCAGCGCCTGCCGCGTTGCCTGCTTTTGTTTAGGTTCGTTAATTTACATTTTTAGAAAATTTTGTCTAGTTTATTCAATTCCCAAATATCTCAACGGAAGGGGAGAAAGTGGGAGGCGCATACTCCCCTCTATCGATGTTTGAAAGCTACCGTTAACAGCAAACTCAAATCTGTGATATCGAGACCAACATTAATTAGTATGAGGGATAAATCCAATGCGCGGAAAGCGACGACTACGCGGAAAGCAGACAATGATAGACAGGAAAGTGACGCTGGAAATGTTGGCTGTAGATCAGAAATGACATTCAACATTGGCACAGTCAGGTGTCAAGGCAGTATTTCGGATGTATCCATGGTTGAGTTACCAAATGAAACTGGCCATGAAGCGATTTGCTCATTGAACGCAATTTGGCAAGGGAGTGGTGGAAAGTGGCAGCTCTAGTACTGCAATCGCAGGACTAATTGAAACAAGCGGCGCCTTAAGAGAGTTATGATCGATGTTATGTTACTTCCCACTGCTCTGGAGTGCACATACTTGGGCCCAGTTTACCCACGTAAAGATACGAATCCAATTGACTAATGACAGTTCTGAATAAACGAAGACCCAGAGACGCAGGTGGTGTACGTTGTACGTTGACGGCTTTTGTTGGACTAGGTAGGTAGGTAGGAGTGGCAGCCTAATTTGGCAAAAGCACACTTGAGCACACGTAAAGGCCCATTGTGATACCACGGTGTGGCTGACTAAAAAATGCTCTTACTTGGAATGGTGATAGTCAGCACAAGCACAGCGCCGGGAGAGGCACGACTCCCCCCCCATGATGTTGCAGGAAACCATCCTGATAGTTTGATGAACCTTGCTATGTCCGTATTATTAAAGGATGACAGCTCTGTCAGACTTGTAAGAAATGGGTGCGATTTCTTCTTCTGCTCAAGGATGGGCAGTGACATAAGAGGTGGAGAACCGTCTCGTCCTCCTCCTCGTAAGCACAGCCTCGGCAAAAATTGTTTGAGGGAAGGCCCAGTCTTTCTGCGTGCTGTCCCAGTATGCAGTGGCCGGTCAAAAGCGACACAGTTGTCGACAGTAAAGCAGTTGATTGGTTCTGTTTTTGTCCATTCTTGCCCAAGTTAGTGGCAGGATTCCTAGTCATTTGTTGGACTAAGCTCAGGGGATCACATTTTCGCAACGGCCAAAGGACTATGTAGCAGATTCTGTATGAAGGAAGAGGAGACGTTTTTGTATGTGTTGACAGAAAATCCGGCTCTCATGCACAACCGCATGAAATACTTGGGATTCTCCCAGGGCTCTGCCAGTGATGTAAAACCTCTGGAGCCAAAACTTGTCATCACGTTTATCCACCGGATAGGACTAGAAGATGCACTTTGTACCTCTGATGGGGGGCACACTAGATCGATAGGTCGCGGTGCTTTAAATCCCCTACACACAATAATAAATGAACCACTTCCAGTCCAGCATTACCAACCTGTCCTCCATTTAGGTGATCTATGAAGGTGCTATACAATTGTACGGATGGTTCTACAGTACCATCTGAGGTTTTGGTTGAAATGGGGGAAACCCTTCCCTTGGTACGACTACCAAAACCACCTCCTTTCGGATGGAAGCCTCTACTCAGTCTACTCTGGAGTCCGCCACTGTTCGTTGAGCTGCCAGTACTGACGTCATTGAAATGCTCACCATGGGGTTTTCTATAAAATTTGTGTGCTGCACAGCACAACGAGGTGAAACTCCCGTCAGTGTTATTATTTCCGCATTGTGAATGGCCAGCAAATGGCCCAGGCACAGGCGCAGGCAGCACAGGCCTATTTCGAAATACTTCATTGGGAAGCTTCCAAATGCCACAAAGTATTCAAATGAACACCGAATTCAATAAACCGCGCTGCCGCATGTCTGCGTTACGCGAGTGCACTCGTTAACAATTTGATTAATTGCAAATTTCCGCTACGATTTCAGTATCAGGCAGAGAAGCGATACGCATGCGCACGCGTGGCTGAGCAGCAAATCAGGTGCAATTTTCACCCGATGGAGAGTGGGACTAAAATGCCATCAAACAAATTAGCGAAGAAGGAAGGAAATACAGATCTTGAACTTGGGTGGTGTACGCAGCAGCAACAGCAACAACAACACCAACAACAACACCAACAGCAACACCAACAGCAGCAGCTGCAGTAGACGGCAAGAGCAACAACGACTGGGGCAGGCAGGGACAATTTAAGTGACTGTTTGTTGAGGTTGTTGTTGCTATTTAATAATTTCATATGCACATGTCAAGCGAGAAGACAACAACAACAACAACAACAACATATTAACAACACTGAAAGCAGGCAACAAAACATCTTTGACTGACTGCGAGTATGCAACATGTTGCACCCAATGCAGGCTGCTGCATGTGAGTGGATGTTGTTAGTTGTGTGTTTATTTTGTGTGTTCATTTGTTTGTTTGCCTGCTTGAATGAATGAAGACCTTTGACTCTATTTGCTTTCCTTGCGCTGTAACTCATTTGTATGCGGAGAGATCTGCCACAAGTTGCAAATTATGCAAGACAATATGCGATGCAAAAATATTGCACGAGTGGAGGAAGGTACAAGCGCTTTTTTATGTTTCCATGTTATCTTAATCAGAGTCGTACAAGTTAATGGGAGGGGGGGATATGGATATGGATATGGATGAAGGCTCACACCTTTGCATAGGCTCGTATGGTGGCGGGCGGCACAGTGTGGGAGCCAGCCCTGGGTTCACAGTAAAAGGGAAGTGAGTGAATTTGCGTTGATGTGTGATTTACAGCAAAACGTTATGCAATAAAACAGTGTTGGAAGTTATGTTTTCTCTCTCCGAGTTAAAAATTACAAAATCCAAACGATCATTTGCTCCCCCGCGGAGCCATAGGACCATGTATATATATATATAAAGGATCATGCTCTGGGTGGTTGATGGAATAAGTGGCATTACAGTCGTCTATTGGCGGTTCCAGGTTTCGACTCTCCAACCCAAACTATCCTCGTCATCATCCGGTGAAATTAGTTTGCCCTCCAGAGAGTCTCAGATTTCTGTGCCAATAGAAACTTGTCTCCTTTAATGAATTCTTCAGTCTTCGAAGACTGTGTCAGCAAAAAAGAAGAGAAAAAGAGAAGAGGTTTCAAGTCTTTTAAATTCTCTACAAATGTACTGGAACAGCTGGTCACCCAATAAAAAAGTGTTCAATCTCACACAAGCGTTCAATGGCACCAAGGTGGTCAGTCTGTCTACTGTGATTTTAGGTCATATTTGAAGCCAGGATAAAAAAAATGTATCGTGTCCAGTGACCTACACAAAAACCACACGTTGTTGTTGTGTTTCCTACTCAGATTTCTAAGGGAGTATGGAAGCAATAATATTCTGAAAGGAAGTGGAGAACACAAATGTGAATACCCTCCACGATTTTCCATTATGCAACACTTATGTAAATGCTGATGACTCCCCTATTGGGACCCTTGAAGAGACTATCAGAGATCATCACATATGAAAGTATGTGTGGAGAGACGCTGAGAGGAGAATCGTTGCTTTCCAATGATATTATTAGAAGCATACTATTCGTATCATACCATTTCCATCGGATCGCTCTAATGACACCATTTGAATCGTATCGTTCCAATCCTGATCCGATTGTACCGGATCACATCATGATCAGATGGTTCCATTTAAAGGAAACTGCCCGGAATCAAATGCTTGTCGCAGTCTTCGTGAGTAATCTAACCCCAGTTTATACAGGGTATGGTGTATGGTCGATGACAACCGATCGATTCACTACACTGAACTGCAGCGGTACTTTCTGTAATGGGATCACATCATGATCAGGTGGTTCCTTTTAAAGGAAACTTCCCGGAATCAAATGCTTGCCGCAGTCTTGGCAAGTGATCTCTCCCCAGTTTATGCAGGGTATGGTGTATGGTCGATGACAACCGATCGATTCACTACAATGAACTGCAGCGGTACTTTCTGTAATGGGATCACATCATGATCAGATGGTTCCATTTAAAGGAAACTGTCTGGAATCAAATGCTTGTCGGAGTCGTGGCGAGTGATCTCTCCCCAGTTTATACAGGGTATGGTGTATGGTCGATGACAACCGGTCGATTCACTACACTGAACTGCAGCGGTACTTTCTGTAATGGGATCACATCATGATCAGGTGGTTCCTTTTAAAGGAAACTTTCCGGAATCAAATGCTTGCCGCAGTCTTGGCAAGTGATCTCACCACAATTTATACAGGGTATAGGGTATTGTCGATGACAACCGATCGATTCACTACACTGAACTGCAGCGGCACTTTCTGTGCTGGGATCACATCATGATCAGGTGGTTCCTTTTAAAGGAAACTTCCCGGAATCAAATGCTTGCCGCAGTCTTGGCAAGTGATCTCACCACAGTTTATACAGGGTATAGGGTATTGTCGATGACAACCGATCGATTCACTACACTGAACTGCAGCGGCACTTTCTGTGCTGGGATCACATCGTGATCAGGTGGTTCCTTTTAAAGGAAACTTCCGGAATCAAATGCTTGCCGCAGCCTTGGCAAGTGATCTCACCACAGTTTATACAGGGTATGGGGTATTGTCGATGAACTGATACGAGAAGAAGAAGAAAGTTATAGAGGGGTGTACACACACACACACACACTCTCAAAAAAGAAATTATTATTATTAAAAGCGAGGAGAAATGAAATCAAATCCAAATGAATAACCATGTCTGCGGCTGGCATATTAGAGGCAGCGGGCCTCGGATATGAGGCGGAGCCAAGAGGCAGTTTGCTGCCCAGACGGACCAAATAACCGACAAGCGTCTTCTATTTAGTTTTTTTTGTGTATGAGCGCACCAACAAAATCGCAATCGTTTTAATTTCATGGCATGTCAATCATTTCGGGGTTAAGGTGAAACTATGAACAGCAATTTAAATATTACAAAAGAGCGAAAAAAGTGCAGAAAACACGGGAAAGCAAGCACTGAAACAACAATAACAACAATAACAACAATAACAACAATAACAACAATAACAACAATAACAACAATAACAACAACTTCAGCAGAAAAAGAAACCAACGAGCATTGAATTTGAAATTTTCACAAATTTCTTTGTTGAGTGTTTGCGTTGTTTTTTTTGCTTTTTGTTGTTTAATTTTATTTTATTTAAATATTTTTTATTATCATTGTTTCTTTGAGCAATCCAGCTGGGCAGCGTTGCTGCTGCTGATGATGATGATGATGATATGCTCTTGATAACTGTTGCAACACCAACAACAACCTCAACAAAGAAATGAAATTACCAGTTTCGGCCAGATCGCGCTTTTTATGGTCCGAATACCAACAACCAAACCCACCACCCTCACCACCCTTGGCGCCTGCACCATCAGCAGCGACATTTGTACAGTTTATTAAAATTTTCGTCCGCTGCTGAGGTGGTTTCTGCACCCCTCTCAGAGCCGTCGGAACTGGCACTTTAATTTCCATTTGCGTTTCTTCCCCATTTTTCTTGTGTGATTGTGGCAAGTTTTGAATTCATGCCACAATTGCTTTCGTTGCAGATACAGTTTCAGTTTCCGATTCGGATTCGGATTAAGATTCGAACTCAGTTTCCGTTTTCGTGTCAAAGGTTAACATAATATTTTAGATTGTATTTCAATTTTTGTTCGCTTCGTTGTTGTAAATTTTGCACAAGTGGCAAAACTGAAGTCATAAATTTCGTACGCCAGCTGCTGCAGCACAGTGAAGCGTAGCGAGGACGAGGACGAGGCGACGAGCAGCATGAGAAACTTTCTGCGCTCAATGGAGAGGCGAGGAGAGGAGAAGAGCTGAACTGCATCGAACTGAGCTTGGCCTGACTCCGCTTGTCTTCACTTGGCAATGACTGCACTCGCTGGCCGCCCGGCTGGCAGCTCGTTGATGGCGTCCCCAGTTCCACCAAACAACCGCCGCCGCCGCCGCCGTCTACGGTGGTGCATATTGCCACTCGTTTTTATGCATGTTTCTGTTTCTGTTTCTGTTTCTGTTTATGTTTCTGTATCTATTAATGTCGATGTTTTCGTTTGTGTTTCTTTGCAATTCAATTTTAATTACACGTATAATTACAGTCAAAAGGTCATTTGCAATAATTCAAAATTTAACAAATTTTCGCTGCCATGTTCGACAAGCGGATTCGGTTTGAAGTGCGCGAGCAGGCCGGGCTTTGCTGTTGCTGTTGCCGTTGCCTGGCTGCTTGACTGCCTGAATGGTTGGCTGAATGGTTGGCTGAGTGGCTGAGTAGATAGCTGCTTGGTTGGTGGTAGACACTCTAAGCTTACGTGCCATATCGCATTGCCAATTGTTGCCGAGGATTTTGCAGCTCTTGTTGTTGTTTTTGTTGTTGCTGTTTTTGAGGTTTTTCATTATGTTTATGTTCTTGCCATTCGCAACATAACACCGGAACAGATTGCCAGCAATTGGCCAACATCCCCAGTCAGAGCCGAATTCAAAGCAAAAGTTTGAGCAATGCAAGGCGGCGGCACTGCCTGGAGCTGTGCAATCAGGCGGAGAGGCAGGGGCAGCAAATTTCTTGTATTGCTGGAAAATTTGTTTAATTAATTACTAAGACATGAAAAAATTTGTTTTATTTACTTTTCCAAATTAACTTGGCTGTTTTATGGCTTATCTTCATCTGCATCACGTACCTAAGTACATGTGACCGAGCGAGTAGTGTGAGCGTGAGTCTGTGGGTGTGTGAGTGTGTGAGTGATTGAGTGCATGTGTATGAGTTTGAACAGCACAATAGAACTCTTAAATGCCTGCCGACCTGAGAATCTCTGTCTCTTCTTATTGTTGGTTTCATTGTAATTGGTTGACAGCTGGAATGGGAAGGGATTTCCCTGGTTCGGAAGCATACTCGCATGTCACTCAAGGATCGCGCTTATAAGGGTGGGAATATGAGAAGGATGTATAGATGGGTGGATGGATGCATAGATGGATCGATGTACACTGCTGATGGATGGATGAATGGATGTATGGATGGATGGAGGTACATATGGATGAATGGATGAATGGATGGACGAATGGATGGATGAATGGATGGATGTAAAGATGGATGGATGGATGTATGGATGGATGTATGGATGGATGTATGGATGGATGGATGTACAGATGGATGGATGTACAGATGGATGGATGGATGGATGGATGGATGGATGTATGGATGGATGGATGGATGGATGGATGTATGGATGGATGGATGTACAGATGGATGGATGTACAGATGGATGGATGCATGGATAGATGGATGTATGGATGGATGTATAGATGGATGGATGTACAGATGGAGAGGTTTACACTGCTGATGGATGGATGTAAAGATGGATGGATGGATGTATAGATGAATGGATGGATGGATGGATGGATGAATGGATGGATGGATGGATGGATGGATGGATGGATGGATGGATGGATGGATGTATAGATGGATGGATGTACAGATGGAGAGGTTTACACTGCTGATGGATGGATGTAAAGATGGATGGATATATAGATGGATGGATGGATGGATGGATGGATGGATGGATAAATGGATGGATGGATGAATGGATGGATGGATGGATGGATGGATGGATGGATGTATGGATGGATGTACAGATTGATGGATGGATGTATGGATGGATGTATGCATGGATGGATGGATGTATAGATTGTTGGATGTACAGAAGGATAGATGTACACCGCTGATGGATGAATGTACAGATGGATGGATGCATGGATGGATGGATGTATGGATGGATGTATAGATGGATAGATGTACAGATGGAGAGGTTTACACTGCTGATGGATGGATGTAAAGATGGATGGATGTATAGATGGATGGATGGATGGATGGATGGATGAATGGATGGATGGATGGATGGATGGATGGATGGATGGATGGATGGATGGATGTATGGATGGATGTATAGATGGATGGATGTACAGATGGAGAGGTTTACACTGCTGATGGATGGATGTAAAGATGGATGGATATATAGATGGATGGATGGATGGATGGATAAATGGATGGATGGATGGATGAATGGATGGATGGATGGATGGATGGATGGATGTATGGATGGATGTACAGATTGATGGATGGATGTATGGATGGATGTATGGATGGATGGATGGATGTATAGATTGTTGGATGTACAGAAGGATAGATGTACACCGCTGATGGATGGATGTACAGATGGATGGATGCATGGATGGATGGATGTATGGATGGATGTATAGATGGATTGATGTACAGATGGAGAGGTTTACACTGCTGATGGATGGATGTAAAGATGGATGGATGTATAGATGGATGGATGGATGGATGGATGGATGGATGGATGAATGGATGGATGGATGGATGGATGAATGGATGGATGGATGGATGGATGGATGGATGGATGGATGTATGGATGGATGTATAGATGGATGGATGTACAGATGGAGAGGTTTACACTGCTGATGGATGGATGTAAAGATGGATGGATATATAGATGGATGGATGGATGGATGGATGGATAAATGGATGGATGGATGGATGAATGGATGGATGGATGGATGGATGGATGTATGGATGGATGTACAGATTGATGGATGGATGTATGGATGGATGTATGGATGGATGGATGGATGTATAGATTGTTGGATGTACAGAAGGATAGATGTACACTACTGATGGATGGATGTATAGATGGATGGATGTATAGATGGATGAATGCATAGATGGATGGATGTATAGATGGATGAATTGATGTATGAATGTATGTATGGATGTATGGATAGATGGATGGATGGATGGATGGATGTATTGATGTATAGATTGATAGATTTATAGATGGATAGATGGATAGATGTACACTGCTGATGGATGGATGTATAGTTGGATAGATTTATAGATGAATGGATGTATATATGAATGGATGTATATATGGATGGATGTATAGATGGATGGATGGATGGATGAATAGATGTACACTGCTGATGAATGGATGTATATATGAATGGATGTATATATGGATGGATGGATGGATGGATGGATGGATGGATGGATGAATGGATGAATAGATAAATGGATGAATGGATGGATGGATAGATAGATAGATAGATAGATAGATGGATGGATGGATGGATGGATGAATGGATGGATGGATGGATACATGGATGGATGGATGGATATATAGATGGATGCATGTATATATGGATGGACGTATGAAAAAGATGGATGGATGTGTGAAATATATGGATGAATGTATGAATGGATGGATGTATAGATGGATGGATGTATAGATGGATGGATGTACAGATGGATGGATGGATGTATAAATGGATGGATGTATGGATAGATGTATGTATATATGGATAGAAGTATGAAATAGATGGATAGATCTATCTAATAGTTGGATGGCCCTATGGAAAAAATTCAGAGATTTAAAGATGGATGGACAGATGCATAGATTAATGGATTTATAGATGTATAGATGGATGTATGTATATATGGATGGACGCATGAATTATATGGATGGACCTATGAAATAGACGGATGGACCTATGAAATAGACGGATGGACCTATGAAATAGACGGATGGACCTATGAAATAGACGGATGGACATATGAAATAGACGGATGGACGTATGAAATGAATGGATTCCACGCACTACGGAGTTTGTGACTCTGACTAAGTTTATTATATACTCGAGGTGTTGAATAAGACGTTCTTAATCTTCTTCTTGAGGGCTTCTTAAACATGTTTAGTGCCCAATACTGATCAGGAGTACGCTGAATGAATAAGGCATATAAAATAAAGTCCTTTCATACGCCATTTTTGGGAGGTATAAAAAGTGTTTACATGGATCAGTATCTGATATCCACAAAATTCTGGCTTTGCTAGTCTCTAAATTTCAAAATTACCACTTCAAATGTACTTCATTCGAAATATTGAAGAAAAACGATCAATTTCCAACTAAAAAGTGTCCTCAACGCCGATCGTTCCAACAAGAAAATGCAATTATAATCCAGAAAAGAGAAACATGTTCAGCAATAGAAGGACCTCGGTGTACTTTAAATGAATGAAGACTCTTTTGCATTTGATAGAAAAAGTGATGATGCATTCTCATAGCCATATTAAATGACTCTGCCTCTAAACATGCCGCAGTCTCAGCAGTCACACTGAGTAGTTCAATTTTGAGACTATTACAAGCGAGCCTTCAAATGATTCATAGACTTAAAATAACTGCTGCAAAGTACTCAGATATTGACCCAGTAAAAAATTGTATCTGTCGCACTGGTGTCGACATAGTAGATCGGACAGTTGTGATCACATGGATCATTAATGACAAGAGTAGTATGGCACAAAAGATCTTTTAGGTCGCAGTGTCGGCCATGGAGCATGGGGTAGTTAGCATCTCGTTGTTCTGTAGCCTTACAGACTAATTTACTAATTATACGAAAATTCCAATTAGTCAGTTAAATTCGTACTTTCCCAATTTCTGAACCACTGACCGGTTTTTCATTGCTATTTTGGGGTAAACATGCGATACTCAAGTGTTTTCCAGATTCAAAATCACATGTGGAAGTTTGCACACAACACACTGGGCACGAGTGGCATTGCAGTCAACGTAAATTACATATTAAGTACACATCACAGCAACAACAACCACAACAACAGCAACAATCCATACCAGAGAAGTCGTGATGGCATGTAAAGGTTGCAACGCCACTTGGCAATGAAAATGAAAACGCAAATTTTGCACACTGAGGCGTATAAGTAACGCGAATTATGCAACAGTACACGCGGCAAATGATGCAATTTCACTGGTGGACAGAAACTGGCAAGGTTGGTGTGGAAGAGGTTCCGCAAGGGGATATATTAGATACTTGGAGCCTTAAACATACACTTTCAGCAGAGTGGAAGGTGTGCTGCTAGCCTATGCTAATAGTTCAATCATATACGACGATGTGTGAAGGATCTGCTTACGTCGAAAGACGAGCTGAGTAAGCGGCCCTCTTGACTTGCCACAGCCACAATCATGCACACACACACACAAACAGACCGACCCACAGTTTGCGTAGGTGAGGCCGCATAATTATTTTAAATTATTATAAACGAACTTTGGGAAAATAGCAATTAACCATCCCAAAAACGACTCGTAAGCACAGAAATAATTTACAGTTACAAGCAAACGGTTTTCCATGTGCATGGCTGGTGGCGATGGCGATGGCGATGGCGATGGCTGTGGCTGTGGCGATGTCTGAGGCTGCTGCAGCTGCGGCGGCGTCGACTGCCCACGCATTTTAGGAAGTACAACCGATTTGTAAAATTAGTTATAGAAGTGGCGCAATTTCCGAAAAACACTGAACATGCAACAAACGAATACGAGGAAAAACCACTGGAAAAATCTTGAGAAATTCAATTCGCCGACTGCGTAAATGCGAAAATTGGCAATCGATATCGGGCTGAAGGTGGTATCGACGATTATAGCTTCCAAATGCATTATCTACGTGTATGCGAGACGAGTACATGGTATACTCGCATATATCCAAAGGCCAGGTACGCCCAAAACCAGAGGAAAGCCAAACAGCCCGGCAGCAGACAGGCAAGCAAAGCAACCCACATGCGACCGGGCTGGCTGCAGCGCTTACAGTAATTGTGCATCTAAACAAATGTTTCACAATGCAGCATGCATGCAATTGTCGTGTCTGGACGTGTATGTGCGTGTGCTTGCGTGTGACGGAGCAAGCCACACGCAGGCACGCACGCACGCGCGTATGCGTATCAATCAAATGTGGGCACTGCAGAGCACGAGCGCCGCTTCGAATTGCCAAACCAAGCTAAGCAGAAACAGGCACAGCAGACTGGAGCTACGATGAACGGACAACGTGATACACTATACCCATAAGTGGGCGTGGCAGTTCATACATTACGCACACGATTTCTCCCGTGTTAATTTGTTGCCTCGTTCAGAAACCAACAATCGGTTAAGAAATGCTACAACTGGAGGCATTGTTATGTATGGAGGTGTGGTAAGTGGGCAAGGAATTTGAGATATTATGCTAAGACTCTCGACCAGAACATCAGCTTAAACTAGAGCAAATTTTGCCACCAAAGCGCAATAAGGTCTCACCCGGAGATGCCCAAAAGTTTAGAGCTCGGCAGATCCACAACAACAACAATTGCATGAGAATCACACTCATTTCCTGCTTGTTCACTGGCGGTCAAATATTCCCACTTGAAATGGAGGGTGGCTTCAGCTAGCCCAAAGCTTTGCGGGCAGCCTATGTGGTGGATTCTCCATCTTCTGCAGCATCAGTGACTCGACAACGGAAGCTCTCAAGTGTTCATTTGGTCAAATGTGCTGTGTTTGGTTCGAGTTGCATGTCAGTAAAGTTGAAACGAGCTAATTATGGATGCGAATATACGTTGAAAGAACTTGTTCAATGGTGTATCCTTTTACGGATGCCTAATAGAAACTATATTGTAGATGAGCGAAGGGGGTATCCTTTTACGGATGCCTAATAGAAACTATATTGTAGATGAGCGAAGGGGGTATCCTTTTACGGATGCCTAATAGAAACTGTCTTGTAGATGAGCGAAGGGGGTATCCTTTTGCGGATCATTAGTAAAAACTATATTGTAGATGAGCGAAGGGGGTATCCTTTTGCGGATCCCTAGTAGAAACTATATTGTAGATGAGCGGAGGGGGTATCCTTTTGCGGATCCCTAGTAGAAACTACATTGTAGATGAGCGAAGGGGGTATCCTTTTGCGGATCCCTAGTAAAAACTATATTGTAGATGAGCGAAGGGCGTGTCCTTCATTTGTATACTGATTCTGATTCTCAGACCAAAGACTATTTAAACCACTTGAATTTTAAACGGTTAAGGAAAACAACAGAACTCACATGCAGGCAGAGCGCGGTAATGCTAAATCAGGTCAGGAGATGACACTGACGACGAAAACACTTTGTATATATATATATAGTATGTGAACTGAGATATCGGCAGAAACGCATTATAATATCACAAATAATGCGTTTCTGCCGATATCTCAGTCCACACACTATATATATATATATACACAGTGTTTCCGTCGTCAGTGTCGTCTCCTGAGCGTCGTCCATTTAGTGAAATTAATATTGAAATTAATAGACTTATTCTTCGGTGACAGAGAGTTACAGCGTTAGAGTAGTATCCTGAGGATAAGGTCAGGTTTGGAGTGTTCTCAAAAGAACTGGAACTTTCGTGCCGTCTCCCCGACCACTGCAGTGTTTATCAAGCAGAGGTCCTAGCCATATACTCCACCTCTGCCTCTAACGTCTACTTAAGTAGCCACGCCTTAACCAAGGACATTATAAATATCTACTCGGATAGCCAGGCGGCCATCAAGTCAATGAACTCGGTGGCAGTGAAATCAAAGGTTGCTCAGAACTGCCTCGCAGCCCTAAATGATATCAGCGCCGTTTTCAGGGTACGCCTAATATGGATTCTGTGACATAAAGATATAGAAGGGAACTGTCGCACTGATGGGGCACCAACCTTCGTCTGTGTACGGACAGATGTGAGGTTGAAATACCAATTGCCACCTGTACACTGAAGTTGAGGGATGGTGTCGTACCTGACATAGGTCCTGAGCAGACGAAGGTACTTGCTTAACGACTTGATAGGAGACAATCTAGAGACTTGCTTGGCCTGTCGGGAGAAGATATCTCTAAGGTCATGGCTTGTATAACCGATCATTGGCTATTCGGCAGGCATGCTCTCAGTCTCCAAATAGTCTCCAGTCATTCTGCCTCTCACTCTCGAAGTGGTTCAATTAGCAAACGATGCGGTAATGCAGTGAGATTGTGCTGGCTTTCGATACTTCAGCCCCAACTGGCTGAATGTCGCCTCTTTTGACACTTCCATCATATCTGTCGTTACTTATGGCAGTCGCTATTTCTAGCGATTTGGGACTTATGCGATTTAGCGGATTGAACCTGATCTTTTATGGTTTGCATATAGAATAAAAGATGGTTTGTATGTAGAATAAAAGTGTCTCTACATGGAAATATTGATGTTAAAACCGTGTACTTGAACAGTCTGAGCCGCAAGTTAGAGGAGTTGTGTGGGAGTGTCTAAGGTCGTGGCTTGTATAACCGGTCATTGGAAGGCATGTTCTGAGGCAGGGAGTATTCTCTCATGAGCACTGCAGAAGTTGTGAGGATGAGGGGTAGGACTAGACTGTGGAACATCTCTTTTGTAGGTGCCCGGAAGAGAGATAAGTCGGTAAACAGACTCAATATAAGTGCCATTTAAACTTATGTTTAGCAACATTGTTTGTAAACATGCAGAAATGTTGCGCAATCTGAGCCGCTGAGTACGCTCACGATTCCAGAATGCCACCCATGAAAAGCAATCGATACACCGCCTCCTATCAGCAGTGTTCGTATTCTAAAGCATTTTTTAACAGCTATTTCCATTGTCGACTGTGGAACATTAGATTTTATATTTATTTTTATTTGAACTAATAAAAAACTATAAAAAAAAAACTACAACTGCGGCTGCGCCCGGTACAAAACACTCCGCAAAGCAAACAAAATGGGAAAATGGAAAAATAAAACCGCACCTAAATATCGCTTAAATGTAATTCAAGACCATCTCGATTAGAGAGCAAGCCAGCGAGCTGAAACGAAGCTCTTCAGCTTCGACATCGACATCGACATCGACTTCGACTTCAGCTTCAATTTCAAGTTTTCACGTTTTTTGTCATATTTTTTCTCTATTTTTGTTTAATATTATGAAGATTTTAGTGCCGTTGAATTGATTACAAATTAAAGCAGACAGAGACGTACGAGTGTGGTAAATATAAATTGGTTAAAAAGAAGTTTCAATTACAACAACAATAATAACAGCTATAACAATAATAACAACAACAGCAACGAACACAACAAAAACAACGAAAACAACGCCAGTACACTCAAAGTGCAGCGAAGAATTATTATTAGAAAGTTGTGCACGGTTGAAACAACAACAAGAAAACGCCCACTAATGCAGAATAATAAAAGAAAAGAAACGAAATTAAATTAAATATCCTTATGACTACAACTGGTGCTGCTTTCTCTCAGCGAGGCAGCCAGCTAACAAATCACCCACCCCTGCTTTAGGAGCTGCACACATGTAAGCAGTTTCTCTCTCTGTGTGTGTGTGTGTGTGTGTGTGTGTGTGTGTGTGTGTGTGTGTGTGTGTGTGTGTGTGTTCGCGACTTAATTCGTAGAAGTCTCCACCTACGGACGCGCTGGGTCCAATTAGAGCCAGATTGAAATCAATTAAAACTTTACTTCGGAAAATGTTCATTATTAATTTTAATTAAGTTGAAGCTTTCGTTGGTCGTAGCGGGCAATGGGGGCGGGGGGTTTTTGGCCCTCATTAAACGCAATTGAAGTACGGGTCAGAAGACAGGAAAGAAAAATTTCAAAACAAATTCAAGAGAAAACAAATGGAAATATACTTTTGCAACCAGCCCGAGGTCTGAAAGTTCTAAACTAGAGAGCAATATCCCCAGACTCTCTCGAAAAGGACCTCCGATATACTTGAAGCGAATGAGGGCTGGGCCATTACAAACAAAGTGTACGACTGTTTCTATCTTCTGTGTGCCTTTACAGCTGCTGCAGTGAGCATTGAAGGTGGAGACACTATGACCCGTGGAGACACTATTTTTTGGGCGACAACACCAACACGCAAACCAAACAGAAGCTTGAAAACTATTATGGGGACTCTTCACCATCGATTGGAACCATCCACCCACCACTGGGTTACTCAATTTCGGTGCAGTCGTATCAGCACAAGTGACGCAGAACGTTCTGGTCGCCTACAAGTCGTTAAAATAGCACGATATGATACTGGGTGATCTTCGAGTGAAGGTCTGCGAACTTGAAGAGTCTGCAAGCTTATCAACTGGATGAGTCATTTCCATTTTGGATAAATATTTGGATGTGCAAAAGCTATCCCCACGATGAGTGCCGCGTTTGCTCACAACTGATAAAAGATGCAGTCGTTCGACAACTTCCATCCAAGGAGTGTTTGGCGATGTTCAATTGCAATCTGAATCAATGCAATCTTATCACTTGGATCAGTGATTTCAATTTGGGGTAAATATTTGGATATGAAAGAGCTATCCCCAAGATGAGTGCCCCATTTCTTCGCAATTGACAACAAACGCAATCATTTGACAACTTCCAAGGAGTGTTTGGCGACGCTCAATGGCAATCCAAAAGGGTGTTTGGGCCGTCGCGTAACCGTGGATGCAACATGAATTCATTACAACAGAGACCATAGAACAGTCGAAACAGTGAACTTCTCAGGTGAATCGAAGACGAAGAAAGCCAAGGTAGGTTTGTCCGCCAACAAGACATGGCGACAGTTTTTTGGGATGAGCGAGGAGTCATTTACGAAAGACTGATGACCGGGTACCTTGAAAAGGGTAAAACGATCACTGGCGCATATTATGTATGCAGAGCTGTTGGATCGATACGACGCCGATTTCAAGCCAATGACCATAGAACAGTCGTGAGTCCTGGTAAATCGAAGCCGAAGTAAGCCAAGGTGGGTTTGTCCGACAACAAGACATGGCGACAGTTTTTTGGTATGAGCGAGGAAGGAGTCATTCACATCGAGTACCTTGAAAAATGTAAAACGATCACTGGCGCATATTATGCGGAGTCCTTGGATTGATTCGAATACCGTAAAAGTTCTCTTCCACCTGGACAATGTACCGACGCACAAGTCCGCAATCGCAATGGCACAATTGCGTGAATTAGGTTACCAATTGCTCCCTCATCTAGCAAATTCTCCAGCTTTAGCCTCCTGCGACTATTTTCAGTTTCTAAATATGAAGAAATGGCTCGACGGTAAGAGATTTGGGTCGAAAGAACAGGTCATCGATGAAACAAACGCCTATTTGAGGGCTCGAGAAATCGTATTATTTGAAGGGCATCGAAAAATTGTAGAAATGTTGGATGACTTCATCGGTTTCGGGCTCTGAAATGAGACTATGTTGAATATAACGTTTATCGTAACGTATTATTATTATTGTGTATAGGGGGGGATTTAAGCACCGCGACCTTTCGATCTATTGTGCCCCCCATCAGAGGTTCAAAGTACATCTTTGAGTCCTATCCTCTGGATAAACGTGATAACAAGTTTTCAATCCAGAGGTTTCACATCACTGGCAGAGCCCTGGAACAATTCCAAGTATTTCCTGCGGGTGTGCATGAGAGCCGAACATTCTGTCAACACATGCAAAGACGTCTCCTCTTCCTCCATACAGAATCTGCAGAAGCCTTCCGAGGTGATCCCCATTCTCACCATATGTGAGTTCAGTTTACAGTGTCCTGTGAGTAGGTCTGTCATCATCCTAAGATTATTATAGATTGATGATGTTAGAGATTGATGAGTGATTCGAATCTCTTTAGGTGGTATGTCCCTAGCAGACTCTTTGATAACGTAACTATATGAAATAAAATGTTTTCTTTTGCCGATCTGAGTGTTCCTTATTTCAATTTTGGACGACTTATTGACCCACCCTCGTATGTGTTCAGAGTATAAGGCGATTTTTTGTAGATTAATGGATGCAACATCGTTTCGAAAACAATCCATTGCTTGTTGGTGAGGGAGAAGTGTTGATTGGTTTCTGAATGGGGGCCCTTGCGCAAAGAAACTTTCCAACAGCGTTCTCTTTCCCAACACTGCATTTCGTCTCACATCCAAATGCAGTGCTGGGAAATGCGATAGGAATAAAAACAGGATTGACAGAGAGGTTGTGAAGAGGGAGTAGAAAAAACTACGCTCCTCGTTGCAAGTTTTTGTAATTTTCCACAGCGAGGAGGCTCCTCCATTTAATGCGAATTTATGCAATGAGCAATGGTGGTGGTGGCGATGGCCACATGAAAACTATGAAAAACTAATTCAAGTTGCTGCAGCAGCAGTTTTAACGGTTTCCGGTACATGTCACTACGTCACTGCGTCACTGCAGCAGTTTCAGTTCGGACATTGTGGAGCGAGCGAACGTGACTCCGGCAGCAGAAGCAGAAGCAGCACTTCGCACAATTACGACCACTGAGGAATGGTTTTTCATGCGCTTGCTTGCTCGCAACAGACGCTGACAGGGGCAGCAGGAATAGCTACAGCGACAGCGACACCGACAGCAACGACAACTAGCCTGACAGACAGTAACAGTAAAATAGGGCGTGGCAGCTGCTACTGCCAGCGAACTACTCGACTACTCGCTTTAATGATACAAATTATTTTTTACATTTTTGGTGTGGGGAGTTCAAAGCAGCAAGTTAGCACGTAAGGCAGCAGACAACCAGCTGGTGAGGGGCGACGGCAGCGGGGTTTGGGGAAGAAATCAGAAGAGCGCAAAAAGCAATTTGCTGCCATGTGGAAATTCTATTTCGCAGAAAATTGCTACTTTCCATTAATTAATTCGCACTTCACATGAATTCGTGCGGTGATGCATTAGAAGAGAACGCAGCGCTGGGAAGGGATGCAGTTGGTGTTGGTGTTGGCGTTGTTGTTGTGCTGTGTTATGGCTGATGTGAGTGTTGCAGGAATGCAAGGCAACTTTGTATTTTATTACTTCTTTGGCAAACGGAACTATTTGCTTCAAAACCTCAGCCCTGCAGATAACTCGATTAACCCCGACTACCGAACGGATGGTGGACAAGTCTACGCGGTTATTTTACTTTAGGCCTTTTTATATGATGGGTACGTGGGCGTGGCACTCAACCAATCACACACAAACTGGACACAACAAGTTGATCCTCAGGGTACAATGCCACACTGGACACACAAAGCTGATCCTCATGGTGCAATGCCACACTGGACTCACCAAGCTGATCCTCAGGGTACAATGCCACACTGGACACACAAAAATGATCCTCATGGTGCAATGCCACAATGGACACACAAACATGATCCTCATGGTGCAATGCCACAATGGACACACAAAAATGACCCTCATGTTGCAATGCCACACTGGACACACAAAAATGATCCTCATGGTGCAATGCCACACTGGACACACAAAAATGATCCTCATGTTGCAATGCCACACTGGACTCACCAAGCTGATCCTCATGGTGCAATGCCACACTGGACACACAAAAATGATCCTCATAGTAGAATGCCACACTGGACACACAAAAATGATCCTCATGGTGCAATGCCACAATGGACACACAAAAATGATCCTCATGTTGCAATGCCACACTGGACTCACCAAGCTGATCCTCAGGGTACAATGCCACACTGGACACACAAAAACGATCCTCATGATGCAATGCCACACTGGACACACAAAGCTGATCCTCATGGTGCAATGCCACACTGGACACACCAAGCTGAGACTCAGGGTAGAATGCCACACTGGACACACAAAAATGATCCCCATAGTAGAATGCCACACTGGACACACAAAAATGATCCTCATGGTAGAATGGAGATACAAGCTTAACTATTTGCTTCCCAATATATAGGGTGATGTCATATATCATTACCTAGCCATGGAAACAGAAATCTTGAATAAATTAATTGAAAATTTTAGTCAGTGGCAAAACTCCAAGTTCGCTTTCCAGATAACGCAGGAACCCACTGAGTCTCTGGTATTCCAAGTGCCAAGTATTTGTATCTGAGTGTGCCAGAATGTATTCCGAATAATGCTTCTTTGAGTCGCCCTCACCAAAAATTTGCTGACGCATTTGGCCATAATAATTGTTTACGGCTGGCGTGCCACTCCGTCTGTCCGTCTGTCCAATTGTCCGTCCGTCAAATGCCACTCTTCTTCTTCTTCTTCTTCTGAATGTTGTTGTTGTTGCTAATGTTGTTGTTGTTGCTAATGTTGTTGATGTTTGCTGATATATCCCAAACGCGATTCATAAATTTTTTCGCGCTTTTTAAATGGCGTTGCGCACACACACATTTGCTACATTAACTTGCCACATGCCACATACCACCTTCAATAGCAACGGCAACACCACACCTTCTGCCCCCTCCTCAGGGAACTCGTTCCACTTTTCCACACCCGCAATTAGTCAGTGGTGCCGTTTTCCGCTTTGATGTTTCGCATGCTTCGAGCATTTCGACGGGCTCTGACGCCCGTTTTCGCTTCGAGTTGTTGCTTGGCTCGTTTCCTTGCCACATTCGCGGGGCGTGCACTTTTGTTTGTTCACTTGTTCAAAGTTGGCGTTGCCAGAATCTCCGCATACGGTGTTATTTAATTTCCAGAAATGATTGATTTCCTCATTTTGGTTTTGTGAGAAAATATTCGCACAGAAATGTGGCTTTTTCTCTCAATTTTTGTTTTCTCTTCCCCGTTTCTTTTTTTCTTCTATTTTTTCCATTATGCAATTCCTTTGCGAATTGCGCACAAAATGCAAAATTGCAGCACACGCAATGCGCCACAGAGTTGCAACATTTGAAGTCTACGAGGGCCGAGAGACAGACCGGAGGCATACTGCGTGTACTTCCCCCTGAGGACTTATTCGCTTTTATGCTATTTTTATGAACTTTAGCTGAGAGATACTTAGATACACAGATACATACCAGTTGCACATGCATATATGAAGGGAGGGATATAGCCGGATTAGGCAGTTGTCAGACTTACCTGAAAAGAAAATGAGAGAAACATTAGTTTCACATGATTAACGGTAGGTAGAGGAAGGATTTTGCAGAACATCACAAGCAAAATTTTGGAGAATAACGTAAGAGATTTTCAGAATTCTTCAGCCATTATGTGGAAATACCATTTCAGATATCAGCGAGTATATAATAGAGAGAGATAACATGGTCAGTTTCTCTGTCTCCCTGAACGAGACGAATTTGAAGCTATGAAAAACTCTGAAAGACTCTCAATCTCCGGGAAGAGATTCAATTTAAGAGACTTCTGAAGAGTAAGTTTGTGGAAATGTTTTTAGGAGATCAGAAAGATGGGAAAGAGTTACTCATTTGAGAGAATAGGATAGGAGATCCACAGACATATAAAAGAACACAACATGATCAGTTTCTCTGTCTCCCTGAACGAGACGAATTTGAAGCTATGAAAAACTCTGAAAGACTCTCAATCTCCGGGAAGAGTTTATTCCATTTAAGAGACTTCTGTAGAGTAGGTCTGTGGAAATGGATTAAGGAGATCAGAAAGATGGGAAAGAGCTTCTCATTTCAGAGAATAGGATAGAAGATCCATAGACATATTAAAGAAGATAACATGGTCAGTTTCTCTGTCTCCCTGAACGAGACGAATTTGAAGCTATGAAAAACTCTGAAAGACTCTCAATCTCCGGGAAGAGTTTATTCCATTTAAGAGACTTCTGTAGAGTAAGTTTGTGGAAATGAATTTAGGAGATCAGAAAGATGGGAAAGAGTTACTCATTTGAGAGAATAGGATAGGAGATCCACAGACATATAAAAGAACACAACATAGTCAGTTTCTCTGTCTCCCTGAACGAGACGAATTTGAAACTATGAAAAACTCTGAAAGACTCTCAATCTCCGGGAAGAGATTCAATTTAAGAGACTTCTGTAGAGTAAGTCTGTGGAAATGTTTTTAGGAGATCAGAAAGATGGGAAAGAGTTACTCATTTGAGAGAATAGGATAGGAGATCCACAGACATATAAACGAACACAACATGGTCCGTTTCTCAGCCTCTCTGAACGAGACGAATTTGAAGCTATTAAAAACTCTGAAAGACTCTCAATCTCCGGGAAGAGTTTATTCCATTTAAGAGACTTCTGTAGAGTAGGTCTGTGGAAATGGATTAAGGAGATCAGAAAGATGGGAAAGAGCTTCTCATTTCAGAGAATAGGATAGAAGATCCATAGACATATTAAAGAAGATAACATGGTCAGTTTCTCTGTCTCCCTGAACGAGACGAATTTGAAGCTATGAAAAACTCTGAAAGACTCTCAATCTCCGGGAAGAGATTCAATTTAAGAGACTTCTGAAGAGTAAGTTTGTGGAAATGTTTTTAGGAGATCAGAAAGATGGGAAAGAGTTACTCATTTGAGAGAATAGGATAGGAGATCCACAGACATATAAAAGAACACAACATGATCAGTTTCTCTGTCTCCCTGAACGAGACGAATTTGAAGCTATGAAAAACTCTGAAAGACTCTCAAACTCCGGGAAGAGTTTATTCCATTTAAGAGACTTCTGTAGAGTAAGTTTGTGGAAATGAATTTAGGAGATCAGAAAGATGGGAAAGAGTTACTCATTTGAGAGAATAGGATAGGAGATCCACAGACATATAAAAGAACACAACATGATCAGTTTCTCTGTCTCCCTGAACGAGACGAATTTGAAGCTATGAAAAACTCTGAAAGACTCTCAATCTCCGGGAAGAGATTCAATTTAAGAGACTTCTGAAGAGTAAGTTTGTGGAAATGTTTTTAGGAGATCAGAAAGATGGGAAAGAGTTACTCATTTGAGAGAATAGGATAGGAGATCCACAGACATATAAAAGAACACAACATGATCAGTTTCTCTGTCTCCCTGAACGAGACGAATTTGAAGCTATGAAAAACTCTGAAAGACTCTCAATCTCCGGGAAGAGTTTATTCCATTTAAGAGACTTCTGTAGAGTAGGTCTGTGGAAATGGATTAAGGAGATCAGAAAGATGGGAAAGAGCTTCTCATTTCAGAGAATAGGATAGAAGATCCATAGACATATTAAAGAAGATAACATGGTCAGTTTCTCTGTCTCCCTGAACGAGACGAATTTGAAGCTATGAAAAACTCTGAAAGACTCTCAAACTCCGGGAAGAGTTTATTCCATTTAAGAGACTTCTGTAGAGTAAGTTTGTGGAAATGAATTTAGGAGATCAGAAAGATGGGAAAGAGTTACTCATTTGAGAGAATAGGATAGGAGATCCACAGACATATAAAAGAACACAACATAGTCAGTTTCTCTGTCTCCCTGAACGAGACGAATTTGAAACTATGAAAAACTCTGAAAGACTCTCAATCTCCGGGAAGAGATTCAATTTAAGAGACTTCTGTAGAGTAAGTCTGTGGAAATGTTTTTAGGAGATCAGAAAGATGGGAAAGAGTTACTCATTTGAGAGAATAGGATAGGAGATCCACAGACATATAAACGAACACAACATGGTCCGTTTCTCAGCCTCTCTGAACGAGACGAATTTGAAGCTATTAAAAACTCTGAAAGACTCTCAATCTCCGGGAAGAGTTTATTCCATTTAAGAGACTTCTGTAGAGTAGGTCTGTGGAAATGGATTAAGGAGATCAGAAAGATGGGAAAGAGCTTCTCATTTCAGAGAATAGGATAGAAGATCCATAGACATATTAAAGAAGATAACATGGTCAGTTTCTCTGTCTCCCTGAACGAGACGAATTTGAAGCTATGAAAAACTCTGAAAGACTCTCAATCTCCGGGAAGAGTTTATTCCATTTAAGAGACTTCTGTACAGTAAGTTTGTGGAAATGAATTTAGGAGATCAGACAGATGGGAAAGAGCTTCTCATTTCAGAGTCTCTTAAGGTACTAGAAAAAGTTTTCTAAAGTATTCAAATATGATTACATAAAAGAGCTGGTATAATCCTTGAAGTTTTCTAGGCCAATTGAAGCCACCAGATACGAATGATGTGCAAAACAAGTCATTACTAAAATAAACCACATACGCAGACACACACACAGCAAATAGTGAGTGTGAAAATGTGGGCCCAACTTGTTGGCCCCGACTGGAGACTTGTGGGGTCAAAGGCGTCAACTAAAGACCAGCCAAAGTGCACGCAATTATCAGTTTCACTTACTGCTCGCATTGACACTCGGACCCGCAGTCGCAGTTGCTGTTGTGAGTGTTGCAATTTCAGTAATGTAGCGTAATGTTGCTGCGACAACTTGTGACATTCTCACTTTTCAACGCCAACAACAAGTTTTCTCTTATTTTAGTTTCTTTTCACGTACGACAGGCAGCGTTATTGAGCGTAAAGTGCAGCAGCCTATGATGAATACAGCAGAGCCGAGCAGAGCAGAGCCAGACGCGTCTACGCATAGTTGAATGTGGCCGCCCGGCTTTTGGTAGGTAAATGTGGCCAATTCGGCATAGGCTTCCGTTGAACTCGGGCAAACCTCCGCCGTCTGTGTAATATCGACAATTTAGCAAATTGCGGGCAACAAGGTTAACTGTAATGCAGCCAAACTGCAGTGTAGAGGGCAAGGGTAGAATAGATATTGCCGTGAAAATAATGAATAGTGAAAAAACAAACCCAAAAAAAACTTTCTAAATACAAAAAAAAAACTGTCACAAAAAAACTATCACAAAAAAAACTCACAAAAAAAACGATGTGAAAAGTTCGCGTGTTTCTGCTGGTATTCCCTTAAAGAAACCCACATTAGTCTATAAACCATGAGAACTTAATGGAAAGTAGTGTGTAGAACAAATGACCTCGGGTAGAACACTCGGCAAGCGTCACTTTGACATATCGTAACGCATAAAAGGCGACTCACCGCAACCAACCACCAACCAAGCCTCGTCGACAGGGAATAATGAGCAATTATTGTACCACGCACTGCATAGCAGGGGCGAAGGGGTTCTGCTACGAACAGACCGTGCACACCGCAAGTGCATCAAAACAATTTAGAAGCGAAAATAACGGAAAAAGGGCAAATTACCATAATACAATCACGTAAAAGTGACCATTATTGCCGGTCATGCTAATCGTTCTCGTCTTTGTGGCTGCTACTGGAGTTGGTGGTTGGTGTTGGCACTGGCACTGGCACTGGCGCTGGCGCTGGTGATATCCACTGCCCTGGTGGTAAGTACAACACTGCGCGGTTAACAATTAAACAACAACTAAACAGAATGTTGTAAGCATACAGGGTGGCTGGCATAGACACTACTTCAATGCTATAAGATCTGAGAATGAGCATCCAGCTTGTAACGAACCTTTTTCGGAGCCGAGGTAAAGCTCAGCCAATCCAGGGTTCGTCAACAGAATAAAAACTTCCTGGTTCACAGCAGTTCTCTGGTGTAGTCCAACCTGCTTAGATTCTTTAGACGTTTGTTACTCCACCTCGGACGTTTGTTACTCCACCTCGGACGTTTGTTACTCTGCTTTGTTTGTTACTCTGCCTTGTTTGTTACTCTGCCTTGTTTGTTACTCTGCTTTACTCTGGCTTATGAAAGATTCTCAATCACTATTTAGCCCACTGAAAGTTTAACGTGATTGAGAATTGTTTCATACAAAAGAAAAAAACAAACGAATCAAAATCTGATTCGCCTCGTTTGATTTATTATTTTTTTCAGTGGACTAATTTCATCTTCACAAGCTTTATTCCCAGAGTCGCGTCTCAATTTTCGAAGCCCCTCAATCTGTGTCATTACACTTTTAGGGACTGGTCCAGGTACGCAGCTCCGTTTAGAATATCATAGATGATTCTATTTTAGATCTGAAATTGAATGCGGCCAACTTTCCAAAACATTCGTCGCTACCGGATTTGGCAGCACTTACTCACAAACAGCTGTTGCGGACAATTCAGAGAATAGCGAAGAAGACTATCAAGAAAGAGAGCGAAATGTTCTAGGAGTAAAACAAAATAAAAGAGACAGTGAGAGTGAGAGACAAAAAAGCGAAAAAAGCTGTTTTGAAAACATGTCAAGTGGCTTAGAATAGAGCAGTGACAGGTCTAGATCTAACACCACAGAAACCTCATCTTAAGAAAGGCATAATAAGGATACTACTGGGAAATGCCTCTCTCAGTTCATGTTCGTCAGAAGATGCCAAGTGGCTTAGAATAGAGCAGTGACAGGTCTAGATCTAACACCACAGGAACCTCATCTTAATAAAGGAGCAATAAAGATACGACTGGGAAATGCTCCTCTCAGTTTATGTTCGTCACAAGATGCCAAGTGGCTTAGAATAGAGCAGTGACAGGTCTAGATCTAACAACACAGGAACCTCATCTTAATAAAGGAGCAATAAAGATACGACTGGGAAATGCTCCTCTCAGTTTATGTTCGTCACAAGATGCCAAGTGGCTTAGAATAGAGCAGTGACAGGTCTAGATCTAACAACACAGGAACCTCATCTTAAGAAAGGAGCAATAAAGATACTACTGGGAAATGCTCCTCTCAGTTTATGTTCGTCACAAGATGCCAAGTGGCTTAGAATAGAGCAGTGACAGGTCTAGATCTAACACCACAGAAACCTCATCTTAAGAAAGGCATAATAAGGATACTACTGGGAAATGCTCCTCTCAGTTCATGTTCGTCAGCAGATGCCAAGTGGCTTAGAATAGAGCAGTGACAGGTCTAGATCTAACAACACAGGAACCTCATCTTAATAAAGGAGCAATAAAGATACGACTGGGAAATGCTCCTCTCAGTTTATGTTCGTCACAAGATGCCAAGTGGCTTAGAATAGAGCAGTGACAGGTCTAGATCTAACAACACAGGAACCTCATCTTAATAAAGGAGCAATAAAGATACGACTGGGAAATGCTCCTCTCAGTTTATGTTCGTCACAAGATGCCAAGTGGCTTAGAATAGAGCAGTGACAGGTCTAGATCTAACAACACAGGAACCTCATCTTAAGAAAGGCATAATAAGGATACTACTGGGAAATGCTCCTCTCAGTTCATGTTCGTCAGCAGATGCCAAGTGGCTTAGAATAGAGCAGTGACAGGTCTAGATCTAACACCACAGGAACCTCATCTTAATAAAGGAGCAATAAAGATACGACTGGGAAATGCTCCTCTCAGTTTATGTTCGTCACAAGATGCCAAGTGGCTTAGAATAGAGCAGTGACAGGTCTAGATCTAACAACACAGGAACCTCATCTTAAGAAAGGAGCAATAAAGATACTACTGGGAAATGCTCCTCTCAGTTTATGTTCGTCACAAGATGCCAAGTGGCTTAGAATAGAGCAGTGACAGGTCTAGATCTAACAACACAGGAACCTCATCTTAAGAAAGGCATAATAAGGATACTACTGGGAAATGCTCCTCTCAGTTCATGTTCGTCAGCAGATGCCAAGTGGCTAGAATAGAGCAGCGACAGGTCCAGACCTAACACCACAGGAACCTCATCTTAAGAAAGGCATAATAAGGATACTACTGGGAAATGCGTCTCTCAGTTCAAGTTCGTCAGAAGTTCTAAAAAGTGGGGCGCACCCACCTCTGCTAGTGTGCGGGATCCTCAAATTGTGAGTCCAGCGCTCGAATCAACAACTCCAACTCACCCGGACACCTCTCCACCAGTCAGTCTGCTTCAGACTCAACTCTACGCCACCCTGTATAAGTGCTGAAAACAACACAAAGTAACAATACAAAAAATAAAATTAAAATAAATGAACAGCAGAATACAATGGAAAAAGTTGGAAACAGAGCGCGCGCGTGCGATGGAACAAGAGACGGTGGAGAGAAAATCGTGAGGAAAATTATGCGTTTACAACGGAAAATCAACGAATGGAACGAAATTGTTTTTTAACTGAAAATGAAAATTATACGAGTGTTTTCATAATACCACCAACACACACACACACACATGTAACACTTATCGTAACGATGGTGCCCCCCTACACTCCCCCCCAAACGCATGATGCATCCACTTGACGGATTAACAGTAATTCAAATTTTCCAGTTGTGGGTTTATTACTAATGAGAAATTAAAATTAAGAGCGTGAATTATGTCTGGAAATTAGTCGGCCAGGAGGGGAGGAGGCAAGCATATTCAAGAAAATTAAATAAAAACAAACTGGCGTATGAGTGGAAGATTGACAGCGAGAAATATGATAAGCAAATAGATATGGGAATGCTTACAGTACGGGCAGTACAACGAACTCTAATGCGAACAATATAAACACGAACAGTTCAGTGTTCAAAACTAACTACAACAGTTTCTAATCATTGCTATGAATTCATTTGAGAGACAAACAATGAAAATAATGCTGAAAATCTTAAGAAAGGAAACGAAAATATATTTGAAACAAGTCGATAGTATCGATCTCTTCAGACAACCTCTGCCGAAAGTCATAACGGAGTCTGCAATAAGGACATCATAACTATGTGTTTAAATAAAACTTGGAATAATTGTGATATTGTGATCTGAACTTTATTCCAGATATAGTGCCCATGTTCCATTTAAGTATGGAATTCGATCTCGTGCATATGACCATCGCCAGCACGTGGGTAGCGATCGATGTTTTTGAGCCAGTTTTCCACCACTCTTCCACGCATATCGGCCGGAACGTTGGCAACTTCGTGTTCGATATTGTTTCTGTGGTCCTCTAACGTTGCTGATTTGTTGGCCTAAACCCTCATAAAAGGACATCCAACGGCCATTCGTCCAGAGCAGTTCTCGAGATTACACGTTTCCCGAACTTCCCATTCAACATAGCAATTGTTTGACCATCTGGCACCATTAGCCATTCGTCCAGAGCAGTTCTCGAGATTACACGTTTCCCGAACTTCCCATTCAACAGATCAATTGTTTGACCATCTGGCACCATTGGCCATTCGTCCAGAGCAGTTCTCGAGATTACACGTTCCCCGAACTTCCAATTCAACATAGCAATTGTTTGACCATCTAGGACCATTGGCCATTCGTCCAGAGCAGTTCTCGAGATTACACGTTTCCCGAACTTCCCATTCAACAGAGCAATTGTTTGACCATCTGGCACCATTGGCCATTCGTCCACAGCAGTTCTCGAGATTACACGTTTCCCGAACTTCCCATTCAACATAGCAATTGTTTGACCATCTGGCACCATTGGCCATTAGTCCAGAGCAGTTCTCGAGATTACACGTTTCCCGAACTTCCCATTCAACAGATCAATTGTTTAACCATCTGGCAGCATTGGCCATTCGTCCAGAGCAGTTCTCAAGATTACACGTTTCCCGAACTTCCCATTCAACAGATCAATTGTTTGACCATCTGGCACCATTGGCCATTCGTCCACAGCAGTTCTCGAGATTACACGTTTCCCGAACTTCCCATTCAACAGATCAATTGTTTGACCATCTGGCACCATATTGTTGTAGCCACATATCACTCATGTCCAGAGCAACCAGTTCTGACCAAAAACCGTCCTTCAACAGGGCAAGATAGCGAACTCTTTGAACCATTGAGGAGTAGCAGGTTAGTTTACCAAAAGCACACTTGAGCACACCAAATGGGACGTTGTGTTACCACGGTGTGGCGATGTTCAAGCTCTGACTAAAATTCTCTTACTTAAAGATGGTGATAGTTAGCGCAAGAACAGACCCGACTGCCCCATTATGTCCCAGGGAACCATCCAGATAATTTGATGGATTTTGCGATGACCATTCATCGTAACATGGCGTTCATTTTCATCGACGAGAAAATAGAGTCCAGTCACACCTCCAGCTTGAAATCCATATCGCATGGTAACTTTTTTTGGATACAATGGAGTCTCCTGAAGAACATGTCAAATTGTTAATGTCCAACAACTCAACCATTAAGCCAGAAATGAGCTTCACCGCTGAAGATTATTTAGCGAGAAATTCAGGTTTTTCTTCAAACCCATCGAAGAGATTTTGGCGCTTCAAATACTCCAGTTCTTGAGCTGATTTGATCTTGTAACGTGAAGTTCAAAATTTTTACGCAAAATTCCTCACAATATGGGCTCAGAGATGTCCAATTCCTTCGCAAATTGACTGCTCAAATAAGGCCCTGAGGCTGGGGAACACCAACGAAATCGAAGAGAGTGAAGCGGACCTGTACACACCTGTAATTTCCCTATAGCCATGCGCACACACACGACTACACCCCACTAATTATGGTTTAGAATTCGCAGCCATAGAATAATTGTACGAAATTGCTGTCGTGGACATTGTTCGTCGATGTTACAGCACACAAACAGTATTTATATAATTCCGTTCCCAATCCGACCCAATTTTTCAGTTGACGGCGCGCACCCCCACCCTGTAACCCTCTGCTAGCAAAACTGTTATCATGATTTACAGCGTTTGCGGTTGGTCTGCTTTGTATGTCGCATACAGAACAGCTCGACGGGCAAGGAACGATAATGGATCGCCAATTAATAACAAAAATGATAAATACGAGTAACCCAAACCCAATAAATAAATGAACAAATAAATGTGTACGAGTACAATGTAAATGCGCCTGCAGGCGGTACAGAAATACAGCGGCACGGCGGTGTAGACCACCTGTACGAACTACACCCTATCGCTGCCTAGTTCCCCGTCGTCCGCTTGTCTAGCTGATGTGTCTGTGTGTCTGTCTGTTTGTTTGTTTGTTTGTCGGCCTGGCTGCTGTTCTTTCTCCCGAGGCGTGCATGCGCCTGCACGCTCTGCTAAAGAGCCGAGCTCAGTCCAGAATGCAAACCAAACTAGGCCTGTTTTGGCAACGACTTTTCCCTTTCGAAGTGGTGTTCCGCCGACCCGTCCCGTCGTAATTACGGCAATTTAGAGTGCAAACACTGACAGCGACAGAGCCGACATCGCCGCCGCGGTTCACTTGCGCTCTACCTCGCAGGAAGGCAAGGAGTGTGGCCAATAGAATGAAAAACTGAAAATCAATAGGAAAATAGAAAAACGACACAACAAACACAAACAAACAAACAGATATGAGATAAGAATACTACTGGGTAAGAGAAGTTGGAACATTCATTGTAGGGAGTTATGAAAAAACGACCATGAAATAGCAAGAAAAAAACAACAAAGAGTCGAAGAGTTGAGGTACAAAGCGATGGAAGAACACATTCAAAATGTTTATAGAATTGGTGAAATGTCAAATATAGTTGAACAAGAAAAAACATCCACTCTACTCCTTCGGTCCAACGAAAATATATAGAAAAGTATGTAGAAAAATATATAGAAAAATACTCAGTTGTACACCGACATAAAGAAGTGTGGGGAACTGAAACTTACTCATAAGCCATGATGATTTCAGCAATACTCTTCGAGTATTGGAGGACTCCAAAGTCTGACCAGTACGAAAGGGGTTGGAAACACACGCGTGTGGCTGCGAAATGACTACAGTGGATTGAAACACTGCTAGAGTAACATCCAGGACTTGGAAATAACTGTCTAGAATACCCGTCTTGTTTAATCCATGTTCTATAGTTTTATGGGAACTACATTCATAGGTGGTAAGAATGACTACACTGGATCGAAACACTGTGAATCATTTTTCTATAGTTCTATGAGAACTACACTCAAAGCTGGTAAGAATGACTACACTGAATTGAAACACTGTGAATCATTTTTCTATAGTTCTATGAGAACTACACTCAAAGGTGGTAAGAATGAATACACTGAATTGAAACACTGTGAATCACTCATTGTTCAATGGTTCTATTAGAACTACACTCAAAGGTGGTAAGAATGACTACACTGAATTGAAACACTGTGAATCATTCATTGTTCTATGGTTCTATTAGAACTACACTCAAAGGTGGTAAGAATGACTACACTGAATTGAAACACTGTGAATCACTCATTGTTCAATGGTTCTATTAGAACCACACTCATAGGTGATAACAATGAGACACTCCTTTGTCTTTATACAGTTTTGCAGAACATACCATACCAAAGAGATTCATTCGATCTAAGAGAGGAATCAAATCTTCAAGTTCTTACAGCAACTCAAAAGTTTGGCACAACACTAGTACAGAACACTCGATATGCCATGGTGCTACTGATAACTTCTTCATATGCTCTTGCTCTGAGTTCCTGAGTGTAGCGAACACATTCCAGCAATGCCACGAAAAGTTCTCGAATCAACTATAAAACACCTCACTGATTAGAGAGATTAGTTCGGTTGTAATTTGACTGCTATAGTGAGACGATTGAAAGAGACTCAAATGGGGAAACTGCTGAAAAGTTGCATTGAAGAGAATGATTAGAGAGGTAGTTCAACTATTTCCATCTAAAGTACAAACCAGTAAACAAATGGCGAACTTTTTCTTATTTGCCACAATCCAGTGAACTTTGATCAAAACTAATTTTCATCACAATACAAAGAAGGTCACTGAAAGCAAACCAAAATCCCCATTACTCAACATCAAATTATCTACAACTGTGCGATTGAATGCGTTTACTCATGGCTCTAAATCTGCGGGCAAGCGGAAATGTCGTAAGAGAAATGTTGTAAAGAAAACAAAAAAATGAACTTTTTAACAAAAAACATCGAAAAATTGAGTGCACGTCATTAACACATTTGAACGGTGAAAAAGTTAATGCCAGAACATTGCAAAAGTGAATTATTTGCGTGCGCTTGCGCTGTGTTTGTTTCAGGGTTTCGTAGCGGAACGGAAATGTGACAAAAAAAAACCACACAAAAAAGAAACCTCCGAAGAGGGGAAGGGGAGGTCTAGGTAGGCTTAGGTATGCTGAGCAATGGGTCATTATGGTGGGCAATTTCAGACAACAGTACACAGGAAACCAAAAAGAGGTACGAATAGTTTGTAAAGCGTTCGCAGTGGTTGAACTCTTTCTAATTGAAATCGATTTCCATAAAGTATGAAAAGAAACATTTCACTGTAAATTTGAGTTTTTATTTCTCGAATTTATTAAAGGAAAAAATCATGACAAGAAAATTAAAAGCAATTTATTACACTGACATGCAACGAAAGGCTAATATATCAATTAAAATGCACTCTTAATGGAGGAAGGTAGCTAACGACGACGAGAGCAACACGTGCGCAGTTCTCTGCTTCAGCTTCAACTTCAACTGCAAGCCCCAGATTCGGAATCGGATTCGGATTTGGATGCAGTAGTTTCAGTTCCATTGGGGAGCGCCCGCAAAGAGTCACGTTTTCGCCATTTTTTTGTGAGCGATTTTCGGCTCAGTTATCTTCAAGCTCATGCAGCAGCAAAACAACCGCAGACAGTCATGTTAGAGATGCTTGAATTTCTATTACATGACTCGGTTATTGCCACGTTTATTTGCCAGTCGTATAATTGTGTATAATTGAGGCAAAATATGCCAATTTTATAACTTGGCAGCACTGTTGTCAAAGCAAAAAATCGTAGCATTTTGCTATCAAAATGAATTAAAACAAACTGTTTAGTTTTCCTCTATTTATTAATAAGTATTTTCTTAATGTTTTAAGGTCTTCAAATTAGATTTTGTTGTTGACTCCCCCCTTACGTTGTCATCAAATGTCATAGAACCGGTGTGTGTGTTTGTGTGTGTGTGTGTTTGTGTTTGTGTGTGTGTGTGTGTGTGTGTGTTTAAGTGATGTAAATAATGTTTCCATCATTTACCGAATCGAATCAAAGCCACCCAAGTTACGAATTGATTAAGAGATGCTTGCTATGAAGTTGCCATGGGCACTGGAAACAAATGTTCGCAAATAAGTGTCGTTAACACAGTGCCAAGTCGATAATTCGCAGAACTGCAGCAATCGCAACTCGTTACCAACAACGACCTCGGTTTCAAAATAAGCCACAAAACTTGCAGAATGTTCTTTGCATGGGAAACTGGGTTGCAGCTCTAAATCAACCAACGCAGGAAAGAAGCTGATTGCATTGTGCATGCGTCTTGAATAGAATGACCAACTCTTTGCTATCCTCGGGTTGTCTACCTCTCCTCTATCTTCTAGTACAATAGACATCAATGCCTGAGTGCTTGGAGACCTTCTTCTTCGGCGGCTCTCCAGCCTACCCCACTTGCATCTTCTAGTACAATAGACATCAATGCCTGACTACTTGGAGACGGCTCTCCGGCCCACCCCACTTCTAACCTCGGGAACAGTGATGTGCATTACTGTAGTCGGTATTCGAAAATTTGTTCGCTACTCGCAGCTCTCCAACACGGATTCCGGCACACTCTGGTCCCGCCACACCAGGCAACAAGAAACCAACATTAAATTTCAAAACAAATCGAATTATTTTCGCTTCGAATCTGTTTCATTCATTTACTTTTTTTACGGTTTTCCAATTGCAGTTGCTGCGATTGTGTCAAGCACACAAAATGCCGCCTGCCTAACCGACCTAAGCCTTCGAGAGAGGGAGGGCGTTTACAGCACGTCATGCTGTTAACTTCTGTATTAGAAAAAAAAAAACGAGGTGCAGCGCGTTGCAGTCGCAGTAGCACTGAAATGAGGTGAGATGAGGTGAGTGCTGTGGAGTAAGTAGAGTGGAGTGGAGTGGAGTGGAGTGAAGTGAAGTGAAGTGAAGTGGAGAGGAGTAGAGTGAATAGGAGTGGAGTAGAGTGAAGTGAAGTGGAGAGGAGTTGAGGTGTTTAGTTACGCGTGCATTGGCAATTAGTGGCGGGAAACAACGTTTATGAATTATATGGAAATTGTGAGAAGGAAGTGCGATAGACAGATTTTGGACTACCACTGATTCTGTGAAGGTTCAGCAGTTTCTCCAGTTACATGTCCTCTTTCATTTATCTATTTCGGCAAGAGAGAGAGGGAAAGAAATCCTTCTACTGTTTTTGTATGACTTCATCTCCAAAGAGAACGGAAAAATGTGATCCAGAACCTTACAACAACACGAGTTTATTCTCAGAGATTTACATTTACATTTCCTCTTTCCAATTTATCTATTTCGGCAGGGGAGAGGAAAAAGAATCCTTCGGAAACTGTGTTCTGTATGACTTCATCTCTAGAAGAGAATGGAAAAATGTGATCCAGAACCTTACAACAACACGAGTTTATTCTCAGAGATTTCCATTTACATTTCCTCTTTCCCATTTATCTATTTCGGCAGGGGAGAGGAAAAAGAATCCTTCGGAAACTGTGTTCTGTATGACTTCATCTCTAGAAGAGAATGGAAAAATGTGATCCAGAACCTTACAACAACACGAGTTTATTCTCAGAGATTTACATTTACATTTCCTCTTTCCCATTTATCTATTTCGGCAGGGGAGAGGAAAAAGAATCCTTCGGAAACTGTGTTCGTATGACTTCATCTCTAGAAGAGAATGGAAAAATGTGATCCGGAACCTTACAACAACACGAGTTTATTCTCAGCGAACCTAAACAACACTTGAGCATATGTTTCACAGTTGCAGCATCCAAAACAAAACCCCAGACTGTAGAAGAGCCTGCGGTACCCCCCAGGAAGCCGAGGTAATTCATAGGTATCTAAAGTCGAGAATTCCATTAGCAATTATATTATAATAAACCTCAAACACACTCATCAACTTGCCGCCTGCCTCACAAGCTCCCTTCCTTTCCACATGGCAACGATGGCATGAGACTCAACATTGGAATTGGCCTGTTGATCCACCATGATCCATGCGGCCTGATTGTTTGTGTTCATCGCCGAAGTGGACAAAGTACTAAAACTAATAATAAGAATTACAGGAGACTAAAAGATTAACGCTTGGCACGCATGTCGATACATTCAACGCCCGCCGCCCTGAACAACCCACACACTTTCGGAAATTTGTGGCATTCATAAAATTGACGCAGCCATAAAGAACGTTCGTGTCGAGCGTCTGGAAATGGCCAAAATTATGGCTCACAAATGCAAATATATAATAAAAAATATCGTGAAATATTTAAATATTAAATTTATATCAACAAAATAATAAAAAAAATAATAGAAAAAATAAGGAACAATAACTTAAAATGAAAAATAATTATTAAATAAATATAAATAAAAAACTAGAAACACGAGTTTGCTGCTCTGTTGTCATAAAAAGCTCTTTATTTATGGTTCAGGCTCAGTTCGTTTTGTTCTTTGTTGTTTTTTTTTTTTTTTTGGAAATTTTTTAGTCAATAAATTTTAAGTATTTGATCACTCATCTAAAAATATTTATATTCGCTTATAACATTTTGACATTTCGATGATGAGGAAATCGTAAAAGGTGATTACGAGCACAAAAAGTTCAGCGGACAAAAGTGTCTGTGGAAGAACGAATGATGATGACATTAGCAGATGAGAGCGAAAACCGAGCGAAACGAAGAGTGGCATGTGGCGGAAGGAGTGTTCTCACTCAATTAGACTCACTCACTCACGGTCTGATCGAACAAGTCGCGTATAAAATCCATTCGAATAATTCAACAACCGCAACTGACCACGTGCTTCGGTGGACTGTTCTGTTCTGTATATTTCTGTGTAGAAGGAAAATGGTTAGAAATGTTTTCTTACACTAAGCGAGAGACCTCAAATGAAAGGAATATTTCCAGTAAACCGTGGACAAAATTGTTTGGGTTTGTATCTGCGGAAGAACGAATGATGACATTATCAGATGAGAACGAAAAAAGAGCGAAATGAAGAGTGGCACGTGGCCGAAGGAGTGTTCTCACTCAATTAGACTCACTCACTCACGGTCTGATCGAACAAAGGAAAATAGTATAGAAATGTTTTCTTGTGGAATAGAAATGTTTTCTTCCCCTAAGCGAGAGACCTCAAATTTCCCGTAAACCGTTTTGAAGGAGCTGGTTTGTGAACACAACGAAAATGTCCCTGTCAAATAACAATGTTCTCTTCTACGTCGCACCACTCAAAGATAATCAAACGGCGTCTTTTTTCCATCTGTTTATTTACCGAATCTTTCTTTGTTACGAAACTAACAGTCATTTTTGTAAGATTACAAGACTACATTTACATATCCAGGTAATGTCCTCAGCCACTGCATCGAATATTTGGTGTTTTCAGGCCTAAGGTATATATCCTTCCTTGTGAGGTGCCTTGTAGAGGGAAGCTTTAGTAGGCTCCTAGCCAAGCAGTTCGGGAGATTTTCCAATTTAAGAGCGTAGGTTTTGTAGGTGTTCACCATTTCATTTTCCATCGTGGTCACGGTGGTTGTTTATGTTCCTCACGTACCATGGAGCACCGGAGATCATTCTCAAAATTTTCAATTGGAGGCGTTGGAGTTTCTCCTTCTCCTTCTTTCTTTCTTTAAGCTTAAATGCGTACGTATATAACGTATATAACGTATATGAGTACGTATATAACTTAAATGAGTAAGAATATAACGTATATGAGTACGTACATAACGTATATAAGTACGTATATAACGTATATAAGTACGTATATAACGTATATAACGTACATAACGTATATGAGTACGTATATAACGTATATAACGTACATAACGTATATGAGCACGTATATAACGTATATGAGTACGTATATAACGTATATAACGTATATGACTACGTATATAACGTATATGAGTACGTACATAAGGTATATAAGTACGTATATAACGTATATGAGTACGTATATAACGTATATGAGTACATACATAAGGTATATAAGTATATGAGTACGTAGATAACGTATATGAGTACGTATATAACGTATATGAGTACGTATATAACGTATATAACGTATATGACTACGTATATAACGTATATGAGTACGTACATAAGGTATATAAGTACGTATATAACGTATATGAGTACGTATATAACGTATATAACGTACATAACGTATATGAGCACGTATATAACGTATATGAGTACGTATATAACGTATATAACGTATATGACTACGTATATAACGTATATGAGTACGTACATAAGGTATATAAGTACGTATATAACGTATATGAGTACGTATATAACGTATATGAGTACATACATAAGGTATATAAGTATATGAGTACGTAGATAACGTATATGAGTACGTATATAACGTATATAACGTATATGAGTACATACATAAGGTATATAAGTATATGAGTACGTAGATAACGTATATGAGTACGTATATAACGTATATGAGTACGTATATAACGTATATAACGTATATGACTACGTATATAACGTATATGAGTACGTACATAAGGTATATAAGTACGTATATAACGTATATGAGTACGTATATAACGTATATAACGTACATAACGTATATGAGCACGTATATAACGTATATGAGTACGTATATAACGTATATAACGTATATGACTACGTATATAACGTATATGAGTACGTACATAAGGTATATAAGTACGTATATAACGTATATGAGTACGTATATAACGTATATGAGTACATACATAAGGTATATAAGTATATGAGTACGTAGATAACGTATATGAGTACGTATATAACGTATATGAGTACGTATATAACGTATATAACATATATGACTACGTATATAACGTATATGAGTACGTACATAAGGTATATAAGTACGTATATAACGTATATGAGTACGTATATAACGTATATGAGTACATACATAAGGTATATAAGTATATGAGTACGTAGATAACGTATATGAGTACGTATATAACGTATATGAGTACGTATATAACGTATATAACGTATATGAGTACGTATATAACGTATATGAGTACGTACATAAGGTATATAAGTACGTATATAACGTATATGAGTACGTACTTAACGTATATGAGTACATACATAAGGTATATAAGTATATGAGTACGTAGATAACGTATATGATTACGTATATAACGTATATGAGTACGTATATAACGTATATAACGTATATGACTACGTATATAACGTATATGAGTACGTACATAAGGTATATAAGTACGTATATAACGTATATGAGTAAGTACATAACGTATATAACGTACATAACGTATATGAGTACGTATATAACGTATATGAGTACGTATTCAACGTATATGAGTACGTATATAACGTATATGAGTACGTATTCAACGTATATGAGTACGTATATAACGTATATAACGTACATAACGTATATGAGCACGTATACAACGTATATGAGTACGTATATAACGTATATGAGTACGTATATAACTTAAATGAGTAAGAATATAACGTATATGAGTACGTACATAACGTATATGAGTACGTACATAACGTATATGAGTACGTATATAACGTATATGAGTACGTACTTAACGTATATAACGTATATGAGTACGTATACAACGTATATGAGTACGTATACAACGTATATGAGTACGTATATAACGTATATGAGTACATACATAAGGTATATAAGTATATGAGTACGTATATAACGTATATGAGTACGTACATAACGTATATAAGTACGTATATAATGTATATGAGTACGTATATAACGTATATAACGTACATAACGTACATGAGTACGTACATAACGTATATAACGTATATGACTACGTATATAACGTATATGAGTACGTACATAAGGTATATAAGTACGCATATAACGTATATGAGTACCTATATAACGTATATAACGTACATAACGTATATGAGCACGTATATAACGTATATGAGTACGTATATAACGTATATAACGTATATGACTACGTATATAACGTATATGAGTACGTACTTAACGTATATGAGTACATACATAAGGTATATAAGTATATGAGTACGTAGATAACGTATATGATTACGTATATAACGTATATGAGTACGTATATAACGTATATAACGTATATGACTACGTATATAACGTATATGAGTACGTACATAAGGTATTTAAGTACGTATATAACGTATATGAGTACGTACTTAACGTATATAACGTACATAACGTATATGAGTACGTATATAACGTATATGAGTACGTATTCAACGTATATGAGTACGTATATAACGTATATAACGTACATAACGTATATGAGCACGTATACAACGTATATGAGTACGTATATAACGTATATGAGTACGTATATAACTTAAATGAGTAAGAATATAACGTATATGAGTACGTACATAACGTATATGAGTACGTACATAACGTATATGAGTACGTATATAACGTATATGAGTACGTACTTAACGTATATAACGTATATGAGTACGTATACAACGTATATGAGTACGTATACAACGTATATGAGTACGTATATAACGTATATGAGTACATACATAAGGTATATAAGTATATGAGTACGTATATAACGTATATGAGTACGTACATAACGTATATAAGTACGTATATAATGTATATGAGTACGTATATAACGTATATAACGTACATAACGTACATGAGTACGTACATAACGTATATAACGTATATGACTACGTATATAACGTATATGAGTACGTACATAAGGTATATAAGTACGCATATAACGTATATGAGTACCTATATAACGTATATAACGTACATAACGTATATGAGCACGTATATAACGTATATGAGTACGTATATAACGTATATAACGTATATGACTACGTATATAACGTATATGAGTACGTACTTAACGTATATGAGTACATACATAAGGTATATAAGTATATGAGTACGTAGATAACGTATATGATTACGTATATAACGTATATGAGTACGTATATAACGTATATAACGTATATGACTACGTATATAACGTATATGAGTACGTACATAAGGTATTTAAGTACGTATATAACGTATATGAGTACGTACTTAACGTATATAACGTACATAACGTATATGAGTACGTATATAACGTATATGAGTACGTATTCAACGTATATGAGTACGTATATAACGTATATAACGTACATAACGTATATGAGCACGTATACAACGTATATGAGTACGTATATAACGTATATAACGTATATGAGTACGTATATAATACGTATATGAGATATGAGTACATTTACACATGAAGTCAGTGGAGATAATAATGTCATTCTTTTCTTTTTGTAGGAACTTGCCCGACATCGAAGACGACAACAAAATTAAAAGCGTTCGTAAAGGCAGAAAAGAAGTAAAAGTACTCGTAGAACAAGAAGCACACATTTGCTCCACATTTGCCACCGAATCACAGCAACAGCAACAGCAGCTTAAACAGCACCAACAATAACAACAATGATCAACAATTAAGATTTATAGCAACACGCCATTTTTTAACGTCTTTCTATGTTCTTTCTTTATGGGTCTCGTGTCGCTGCTAAACGCTGCGTTCTGTCTCCATTTGGCCATTTTCCGCTATTATTTCAGCTGAAGCGCAAATAGTTTTGATGGAATTAAGTGGAGTTCCAGTTAAGACGCTCGCACACACACACACACACACTCTAGAGACACACAGGTAGAGAGAGAACTCCACGGTGCACGGCATGTGAGAGTGTGTGTAAGTGTGCCATATCAGATTACAGTACATTTGCCAAGAGACACAATGTACGTTCCGGAGGTTCAGAGAACAAAGGCGTCTTGTTGTTGTCTTGTCTTGTCTTCATTTGATATTCCTTTTTGAAATTGCCGCGCACTCACCACGAAAGAAATGGTCTCATAATTAAGAGCGTTTTGTTTGGCAGTTTATAGAGCCAGCAGCAGCTTCAAATGCGGCGCGGAGACCTTCACATGTGCGAATAAAACCGCTGGGTTCACACAAATATCGCTCTTAAATGGGTCACTATTTCCATTTCTATTATGTTTGAAATTCGTTCCAGCTTGTTGTGTGCTTGCAGAATTTAATAGACGTAATGAGAAGTACAAAAAATTAAGAAGCGAGGCAAAAATATGAATAACAAGACAGTGACATCATCAGCACTCATCATTAATTTTAGTTTTGAAGGCAAACCGAACTATTCGAAATAACCAGAAAACAAAAACAGAGCCCAAAAACGGTCAAACGAAACGAAGGCTTCGGCAATTTTGAAAGCAACTCTTGCAGCGGTGGTTCAAATGAACGATGATCCCAAAATATGTTCAAGAACGCAATTCCATTGTTGTGTCGGTGGAATCAGTCCGGGCATAGTGTGTGGCTGGCCTGAACCACATCACTCCGCAAGCTCATCGAAGATAGGTGGTCTAGAGTGGTGTAGAGAACTTAATCAAGCATATTGGAAATTGAAATGAATGCCCCCACGGACAGCGCCCACAGGGATACTCGCATATTGTAGAGCTGACCACCACATAGTGCTGTCCACCACATACTGCAGTAGCCCTCCGGAGTGCAGCAGAATTTGTTTATACAATTGTTACGAACATTTGTATAGTTTGCTATTGGTTTGATCACTGGATTGTGTCAAGTACGAGTCATGCAAATACCTTGGCTTTAACTGAAGTAGTTTAGTTCAACAGGCATTCATTTAGGAAGCAAGTTACAACAAAGTTGACTCCTAAAAAGAATACCAGTTCACTAAAAGAACACCGACAGTTTAATTCAATCCAACACTCACTTTTACTTCTCTTCACAGCTGCTTTCAACTCACAACTGAGCCTTCAAGTCATGCTTCTTGGTCATTTTGACAGTGGCACTCTGTTTGGCAGAATGTTCTCGACTTTACGAGAAGATTGCCCATTGGCATCATCGTTTATACCTCAATATGACAGAAAGAATCAACATCATTCTGAGAACGAGATTGGTTTTAACATCAACTTTGGTTTTGAAACTACTTCGAACTACCCTTAAACATGAGTGTTATTCCAAAGTAGGGAAAATCCTGGATGATATCTATAAATTAAGCATAGAAAGATAGA